>SJYO01034137.1:531886-854687 GCA_006410555.1 Capra ibex | reverse complement strand
AGTGAAAGACGGTATTCCCACCACAGTAGACGTATAGACTGCAATAACTATAAAGAGGACCGTTAGAACTAAGGTCGAACACGAAGAAGGCCGGGTCGTAAAGAGTGCTACATGAGACGTATCTTCAATTTATTCGTCCCACTGTTATATGTCGGAACTGCATGAGGAAAAGGAGAAACCTCGGTCGGACAACAAGGTACAGGTCAAGATTGACAACGAAACACTGGACGTATATCCAAAGAGTTCTCCGTCCAGTCCACCAGACCATAAGGGTAGAGAGAGTCTTAAAAGGTGTCAACTAACACTAGGTGTGTCAGTTTCCGAAACCGTATCAGTTATTTCGTCTTTATTTACAAAAAGACCTTGAGAGAAGGAAAAGGTACTAGGTCGTCTACAACCGTTAAACTAGAGACCAAGGAGACGGAAAAGATTTTGGTCGAACTTGTAGTCCTTCAAATGCCAAGTGCATAACGACTTCGGACCGAACCTCTTAAAACTCGTAATGAAATGATCAAACACTCTACTCACGTTAACACGCCATCAAACTCGTCAGAAACCGTAACGGAAAGAAACCCTAACCTTACTTTTGCCTGGAAAAGGTCAGGACACCGGTGACGACTCAAAAGGTTTAAACGACCGTATAACTCACGTCGTGAAAGTGTCGTAGTAGAAAGTCCTAAACTTTGTCGAGTTAATCTTAAGGTAATGCAGGTGATCGAAACAGGTATCACTACGAAAGATTCCGGGTGAACTGAAGTGTAAGATCCTACAGACCGAGATCTAATCACTAGTGTAGTAGTACTAATAGACCCAGCACTTCTAGGAAAAACATGTCAAGAAGACACATAATAACGGTGGAGAAGAATTATAGGAGACGAAGACAATCCAGGTATGGTAAATAGAGGAAATAGCTCGGGTATAAACGTACTTTACAAGGGAACCATAGAGATTAAAAGAACTTCTCTAACGATCAGAAGAGGTAAGACAACAAAAGGAGATAAAGAAACGTAACTAGCGACTCCTTCCGAAAGAATAGAGAGAACAATAAGAGACCTTGAGACGTAAGTCTACGAATATAGAAAGGAAAAGAGAAAACGAAAAGTGAAGAACAGAAAAGTGTCGATAAACATTCCGGAGGGGTCTGTCGGTAAAACGAAAAAACATAAAGAAAAGGTACCCCTACCAGAACTAGGGACAGAGGACATGTTACAGTGCTTGGAGGTAGGGATCAAGTAGTCCGTAAGATAGATAGTCTAGATCAGAGAATTTAGATAAAGAGTGAAGGTGACATATTAGTATTCCCTAAACTAAATCCAGTATGGACTTACCAGATCACCAAAAGGGACGAAAGAAGTCAAATTCAGACTTAAACCGTTATTTAACTCCTCAAGTACTAGACTCGGTGTCAGTCGAGGACCAGAACAAAAACGACTGACATATCTCTAAGAGGTAAAACCGACGTTTCTTATATTAGTCAGACTAAAGCCACAACTGGTAGACCACTACAGGTACACATCTCAGAAGAGAACACAACAACCTTCTCCCACAAAGGATACTGGTCACACAAGAGAACCGTTTTGAGATAATCGGAAACGGGACGAAGTAAGGCATAAGGTTCCGGTTTAAACGGACAATGGGGTTCACAAAGAACTGAAGGATGAAAACGTAAGGTCAGGGAATATTACTTTTCCTGTAGAAAAAACCCACAATCAAGATTTTCCAGAACATCCAGAAGTATCTTGGCAAGTTGAAGTCGAAGAAGTCGCAATGACCAACCCCGTATCTGAACCTAATGACACTATGACTTACCAAACGGAACCTTTGTTTGTCTCTAGTAAGACAGCAAAAACTCTGACGTAGGTTCATGACGTAAAGCCTGAGAAAACAACTGGTACTACCGATGAGGTAAAGAAGACTCCCTAAGGACGGACGTCATCATCTACATTACCAGTAGACTCAACTTAAGTGGGTAAGGTCAGGTAAAATCAAGCGACTAAGGATCTTACAGCTGCAAGTGAGAACGGTAGAGGACAAGCTGATGAAGGTTAAACGGAACTAAGTGCCTGGACTGTAAGGTCCAAGGCTACGTTATAACGAGAAATGTCGTAGCCTGGAACGAAGATAGTGGTCAGTGTAGGTGTCGACTCATAACAAAAACAAAACCAAGGTAGGGAAGTAAGAAAGACCTCAATAAAGAGGTGACTAGAGGTCGTCGTATAACCCGTGGATGGGTGGGCCCTTCAAGGAGAAAGTCATAGGATAGTAAAACGGAAAAGTATGACAAGTAACCCCAAGAGTTCCGTCCTTATGACTTCACCGAACGGTAAGGGAAGAGGTCACCTGGTGTAAGATAGTCTGGAGAGGTGGTACTGGACGGGCAGAACCCACCGAGGTGTCCCGTACCGAATCAAAGTGATTCAATCTGTTCCGACACCAGGTACACTAATCTGACTGATCAACAGACACTAAACCAAAGTCCCACAGACGGGAGACTACGGGAGAACGTTGTGGATGCAGAATGAACCCAAAGAGAATGGAACCTGGACCCCATAGAGAAGTGCCGACGAGGTCGTTTCGTGTCGGCGCCGAGGAATGAAACCTGCTCCCCATAGAGGAGTGGTGGCGGGGACGACTGGAACTTGCACTCCATCGAGGAGAGCCGGGAGGACGCGGGCGCGTCGACGGAGAGGAACCTGCACCCCATCGAGGAGAGCCGGCGGCAGGGACTGGAGCCCGCCCCCATCGAGGAGAGCCGGGGACCGGAACCCGCCCCCCATCGAGGAGGACCGGTGCGAAGACTACCATTACCCTCATCTATCCGACGTTGCCTGGCGTGGCTTCGCCGGCTCTCCTCGATGGGGGGCGGGTTCCAGTCCCGCCGCCGGCTCTCCTCGATGGGGTGCAGGTTCCTCGCCGCCGACGCGCCCGCGACCTCCCGGCTCTCCTCGATGACGCGCAAGTTCCAGTCGTCCCCGCCACCACTCCTCTATGGGGAGCGGGTTCCATTCCTCGTCGCCGACGCGAAAGGACCTCGGCGCACTTCTCTATGGGGTGCAGTTTGTGTTCTCTTTGGGTTCATTCTGTCATCCACGACGCTCTCCGTAGTCTCCCGTCAGCGACTTTGGTGTCAGTGCCTTGACGGAAATGTGAAAACGTTTGTCAGTCCACCCGTACTTGCACTCAGACAAAGACCTGGGAGGCAAGACGACGTCTCTAGATAAACCAATTTGAATACGACTACAGTGGGAGAGAACTTTAACGGTGTAGACCTACTTAGAACTTTCATCACAGTCGCGAGGTTAAACAAGATGACAAAATCGGAAAGAATCGGGAAACGTAAAGGTGTATTTTAAACGACCACTTAAAGTAATTTTTGTTTGTTTGTTTTTTTTTTCACATCGACCCTAGAACTGACTAAGTACAACTTAAACGTCCACCTAAACCCCTCTTGGCTCTAGATTTGTCATGACTCGAAGGGTCGGACACGTGTCTCGGACAGAGGGCGAATGCATGCCGAGTCGGACACGTGTCTCGTACAGAGGGCGAATGCATGCCGAGTCGGACACGTGTCTCGTACAGAGGGCGAATGGGTCCCGAGTCGGACACGTGTCTCGTACAGAGGGCGAATGGGTCCCGAGTCGGACACGTGTCTCGGACAGAGGGCGAATGCATCCCGAGCGTAGAGAGTCTCTGCGAAACGTCGAACGTCACACGCACGGAACGTTCAGGGAAGAGTCTGGAAGGGAATTCATAGGTATACGTAATCCGACAGTATTCACCATAATTAAGGAAGACGAGCACCGATTGTAAGTCTTTATACTGTCTAAAGAGTTATAACCAGACCGTAAGATATTGGAACGATTTAAGTAAATAATCAAGATGTGTTAGTTAGTGTAACAACCATTTATGTCAAAAGGAAGGGAGAAAGGTCAGACCTACGGAAGAGGACGATAAATGACGGACTAACGTGGCAGCTCCTGGAGGTAATGTTACGACCTTTCTTCCCCACTCTCGCCTGTAGGAGTAGAATAAGGACTAGAATCCCTCTTTCACAAATCAGGAAAGTGTGATGCAAACTACACCTTCAAAAAGTGTCTGCGGGAAATGGTTCAACTCCTTCTAGGGAAGATGTGGTTCAAACGATTCTCAAATGTAGTTTTTACCTACAACCCTAAGGAACTTAGGAAAAAGACACAGATAACTCTGTTAGTATACCGAAAAAGAGAAAATCAAAAAGTTGGACCACTTAATGTAGGTGACTGAAAGTTTACAATTTGGTTTGCAGGTAAGGACTTTATTTAGGGTGACTACGACTATGTATTAAGAAAGAAATATAACAATCTCAACTACTCTATTTAAAGAACAAACCTTTAAAAAAGTAGATCCAAGTACTCCTTATAAACCGATATCAAAGGAACATTGTAGATAGGACAAAGACCATAATCCCATTCAGGAATGGATTATTTTACTGAACTCTTCATAAGAGAAGAGAAGTTAAAGGACTTTCTCAAGTAAACCTTAATAAAACAAGAATCTACAAACCATCTTGAATAGTCATTTCGGTAGACCTGGACCTCAAAAGAAACCCTCCCTCGAAAAATTGTTATTTAAGGCAAAGAAACTATATCCTAACGAGTCCATTAGAGGAACAAGGATCCGCTCGAAACCATCAATAGAAAATTCGTCAGACAGGTAAAGAGGACTCAACCGCTTACGTAACCTAGACACAACAAATACTACGAGGACTAGGAAAGTCACAGACATCGTAGAGGTCGCGGCTGTAGAGAGAGTAGAGACTATGACCGTCAAACACAGGAGACAAAGATAGGACTTGTCAGGAGCTTACCAAAACAACTTTAAGAGTTGTCTCTAGAAAATTAAGGTAACTAAAAACGAAGTGACTAAAAAGAGACAACAACAAGATAGAAGGAGAAGTGAGTGAAGACTAGAAATAATAAAAGAAGGAAGACGAGATGGAGCTTGAACTAAATGAGAAGGGGAAGGTCGGAGAATTTCATATTTGGTTCCACATTTAACCTCTGGAAAAAGGAAAGGATCATATGCGTAAAACACATTATTTAAAGAGTGATTCCTGATAAAGTCGTCAAAGGGTCTTTGAGATTATGTGACACCAAAATAAAAGTAAGTCAAGTGTTATGAAAGATTACTAAAGAAGAAATTTTTACACAATAAATCAAAGATTTGTAAGTCCCTAACAGGTTTCTAGAAAGACAATAACTAAAAATTTAATTAAGGTAATACCAGACACAGGGAACCTATCGTTCCTGTAGTTTGGTCAGGTAGGATTTCCTTTAGTTGGGACTTATAAGTAACCTTCCTGACTACGATTTCGACTTCGAGATCATGAAACCGGTAGACTACGTTTCTCGACTGAGTAACCTTCTCTGGGACTACGACCCTTTGTGACTCCCGTCCTCCTCTTCCCTCGCTCACTCCTACTCTACCAACCTACCGTAGTGACTGAGTTACCTGTGCTCACACTCGTGTGAGACCCTCTGCCACTTCCTGTCCCTGGAACTCGCGTCGTCAGGGACTCAACGTTTCTCAGTCTGTGCTGAGTCTCTGACTTGTTGTCCACCGGACACTCTATTTCTCGACTTGTTCGAGTTCTACGAGGCGTCTAAGGTCTCTTTCCTGCCCGGAAACTGACCCTCTATGACACTGAGTGTCGTGCCCAGAATCCGGTGTGGTATGGTGAGACTGGAGACTTCTCTGATCTCTGGTTTATTAATTCAGGGTACCCGTGAGCGACGGATGTATTGACTGGAGGTCGTACTTTAGACCTATGTCATCGGACTCGTTGGAGACGGCCGGCCGTCCTGTGGTAATCGCGACGGGGCATAGTGACGGTCCTCTTGGCTCACGGTTGGTATAGTAGGGTGACACTAATCTGCTGAATTTACACCTCGACCAGAGAAGACCTGAGACGGATACACGGAAAACGGAAGTCATTAGAAGTGGACATCGAAAACAGCACATTTGACACTGGTGTGCGTACTGTCTTGGGTAAGACACGGAGCCCACTTAGGGACTGGACTTCCACCAGAACCCCTAGGGCCTGTCTCCAGTCTCTTGTGTAAGCTTGAGAAGATTAACACAACTTCCAACAAAGAACGGGTCTTATACTAGTCAGAACTGTTCTTGGAACGTTTCTTGTACGTAGGACGACAACCGACCCCACTGTGTGCCTGCAGTTGACCCATTGACCAAATGACACAACTGGGTCCTGTACTCGGACCTTTTGAGACCCTCTTTCACTTCCTGTCCCTTCCGGCCGCTCGACGTCGGGTGCTCCGGTGTTTCCCAGCTGTACTGAATCGCTGGCTTGTCGTTCCAGAGACATGGGAATGACTAGTAGTGAATGACCTTGTCCCATACTCGCAGAGGTTCGTATTGACGGTCACCGACGAAATTCCAAACTAAGCAGGGTCAGGTAAGGTTTGCTATAATGTGGAGAAGGTGCACGTCTTGTGGAAACAATAACGTATGAGAGTAAAGAAAAAACAGGACTAAAAGAATATGTAGTGCAAAGATGTACCTAATATGTAGGGTCAGGTGTACTAGTGGTACGAATAACTTTACCAGTTAATAGAAAATTACGACACCTTTTTCGCCTATATCAGTGACTAATCGATGCTAAAGGTGACGAGAAACAAGGAGACACGTCTCAGTCTGAAAGGAAGGGGACTTGTCTGAGGAAACGGTAAAGCATGTCACGACAAGGGGACTACTACTCCGAAAAGTCGGTACCTGGCGGACCTTTTCCGAATAAGTCGGAAGCACACACTCCTGTGAATGTAGGTGTGAGTGCGCTCAAACGGGGCGGGGACGGGGTCCTGATCGCTACGAGGGGCACCAAGGGTGAACGCCCAAAAACTGTTATTTGGAGGACAGAGGGAATGTAAATAAGTGGACGTCCATTACACAGAAAAAAGGCCGATAAAAATTCTAAAGGGGAAATAGTGACTAGTACTCGTTAGGCCTAATACTTCCCGAAACCAAGGCAAAAGAGGTACAAATAACACGAACCCGGAGTGACTCGAAAGACCTAGACTTCTAAATGTCAAGAGTATTTTAACCTTTTTGTAAGTCGGTAATAAAGAAGTTTCAAAAAACACTGGGAAGGGGAAAGAACGAACGACATGATTCAGTGAACACAGACTGAGAAACACCAGGGTACCTGACATTGGACGTTCTGTGGAGACAGGTACCGCTAAGAGGTCCACTCTTATGACCTCACCCAACGGTGAGGGAAGGGGTCCGCTAGAGGGACTGGGTCCCTAGCCTGGACTCAGAGGACATCGAGGACGTGGTGTCCGCCCAAGAAATGGTGACTCGGGGGCCCCTTCGGAGGGGAGGGAATCCCCAGAGGTCAGGGTGTGGAAGTCCAGTGGACTTTAATAGGATGTTGAGCGACTACAAGAAAGGTGAAATATTTTTCAAAGGTGAAAAAATCTACCACAGATGACGCTACAGAAGTTCCAGTGACTAGAAAAATAGGTACAGATTAGACGGTAATTGGTGTAGGTCACATAAAAAGTAGAATTTGTAACATCCAAAGTAGAAATCTTTACTCTAAATCAAGGTAAAAATTACGGGTACAGAGATGATTTGAAAAACTTGTACTTCTTACATGTATTATGGACAAAATTACAGAGAGGTCAGGATTCACGAGTTATGAGTGAGGGAAAAGTAAATCACGGTTTCAACAAGTGCACCAACGTTTTAATTTCTTTAAGTGATTCGTAGGAGAGAGACAAAGTTGGAGAAATTTACAAGAGGTTTCCTCTTGTGTTCTATTCGACTTGTCTAAGTGATAAACCATCTTGTCGAGGTTATGAGTTTTCGTTCGTGAACTAGCCTCGAAGGATTGACGCGAAATTCGTCAGCAAACACGGTTTAATTTTGGAGGTCTTTTGTTGTGTTTCTCTATTTGACAAAGTATTAGACGGAAGACGAAGGTACTCCTCGTTGGTTTATTGCACGTTCAGCTATAGTCCCTAAATGACATTTCCTTTGTTTGAGGTAGGATACAGTCTCACTCACTCACTTCAGCGAGTCAGCACAGGTTGAGAAACGCTGACATCCTTTCTGACATCGGGTGGTCCGAGGAGGCAGGTACCCAAAGAGGTCCGTTCTTATGACCTCTCCCAACGGTAAAGGAAGAGGTCCCCTAGAAGGGCTGGGTCCCTAACTTGGACCCTGAGGGCGTAACGTCCGTCTGCGAAACGGCAGACTCGGTGCTCCCTCCGGATGTGATACAGTCCCCCGGTCCTCTTCTTGCCCAGATCAGAAGGCGTGAGGCGTCGCGACGTCCGCCTGTGACTGGTGATCCTAAGTACTTCTGCCGGGTCCGGGAGCCCCTGGACGGTGTGGGTCCCTCGGCTTCTTTTCTGGCTCTATCCAGTCGTGTCAAACTGAGGGTGGACAGGGCATGTAAGACCTTATACGTTTCAGGTGGAGGGTCCCGACGTCAGGGTGTCGGTGCATACCAGCCATTCCGATAAGTCTCGTCTGTCTTCTGAAGTAGGAGGTGACACTTCTCTCTGAACAGGACCAGACACCTAAGGACAAGATTAATCCCTCGCTGTCCTTGTGCACCGGTGGGTGAGGTCACAAGGACGGACCTCTTAGGGTACCGTCTCCTCGACCGCCCGGTGCCAGGTGCCCCGGCGCTCTCGACCTGTACTGAATCACTGATATGGTGGTGGTGGTGGTGCTTGTGGGTTCCGGGACCGACCCTATACCCGGAAACCGTTCCTCGGGTAAGAGTCCACCCTCCGGTGAGTACCGTTTATAACGAGCCAAGGAAGAGGGTTTGCGACGCTACGAGGAGGGTACGCGGTGGTGGGCGTAGAGTCTCGTCGTCGTCTCAGGATTAGATGGTGTCGCTTAAGTACCGATGAGTCGAGTCAAGGTCTTGTACGTCGAAAGACGGTCTTCGACGAATGTCCTGGAGTCCTGAGCTGACATTGAAAAGTTCACAGATCTTAGTCTATTTCGTCTCAAGACTCCAGCACCAGGTTTGACCGGGAGTAATTGTACAGTCTGCTACGGAACAGTCAAACCTTTCGATAGTGGTTATTACAAAAATCAATGAAAGAAAAAAGCTCTTTACGTGCCGTTTTTTCACTCTTCGTCTGAACTTTTGGTCGACCATGCTACCGAATTACTCGTCGAGTTACTCTGGACGTAGAGGCTTTCGTTCCGACCCGTGGTGTCTCACCTTCAATTCGCGAGGTGCCGGTTCGTAGTCCCGGTCGAAACTTCGTACCCACCTTTTTCACCGACTGACACACGACACTAAATTTCTTACGATTCGTCCTCGAGGGACCACCAGGTCATCAATTCTCAGGTGGACGGTTGCACCCCGTGTGTCCAAGCTAGCGATCAGGTCCCTCTAGGATGTGCGGGGTCCCGTTCCTTCGGGCACGTGGCACTGATAGCCGGATGTGAGATCTCGGACCCTCGACGTGGACGACTTTGGACACGTGGGGTCCCGGGCCCGAGGCGTTGATCCCTTGTGGACGCTCGTCGTTGCTTCTGAGTCGTACCGGTTCACTAATTAATTGGTTTTCTGTTTTTATTTATTTATTCAGGAATCCGAACCTTTTTTTGTCTTATGACTCATCGGTGACCTGGGTTTTAAATAGAGGGAAGGGGTGCCCCTGAGGGTGTCTCCCCGAGTGAAGACTTTCAAGGAAACGTATTTCCCATTGTGTAAAACTAATTTGACCACTGTTATTTAAGTAGATCCAGTGTGGACTGACGAGACTTCGAGGACTTGTACTTAATCGGACACGTTACCCATGGTAGGAGGAGGGTTAGAACACCCCTTTCTTTGTGCTCGAGGGACCGAACAGATTCTAGACGTGTCCCCGGTCTTGACTCCAATGTTACCTCGGGGACTCGACCCGGTTCACGTAGGACGGGGTCCACTGTAAGTTTCCACTGCCCGACGCCCTTCGTGTCCACAACACGCTTGTAGTCCCTCTCACCCGGAGTGCCAGCCCTCCCCCGCGGTCCGTCACTCCCCGTCGGCCGGGACCTGAACGACTTCGTGTGTATTAAACAAGTGTTAAACAAGTCGGAGGTTTAACGAGATAAGTCCACACAGAAACAACGACAAGTCAAGAGTGAACACAGGCTGAGAAACGCTGGGGTACTTAGCGTCGTGCGGTCCCGGGGGACAGGTAGGGGTTGAGGGCTCAAGTGAGTCTGAGTACAGGTAACTCAGCCACTACGGTAGGTCGGCAGAGTAGGAGACAGGAGGGGAAGAGGAGGACGGAGGTAGGAAGGGTCGTGGTCCCAGAAAAGGTTACTCAGCCGAGAAACCTAGTCCACCGGTTTCATAACGTCGAAGTCGTAGTCAGGAAGGTCACTTATAAGTCCTAGTTAAAGGAAATCCTAACTGACAGGTTCCCTGAGAGTCCTCAGAAGAGGTCGTGGTGTCAAGTTTTATTAGTGAAGAACTCCTGAGTTGGAAGAGATACCAGGTTGAGAGTGTAGACATGTACTGATGATCTTTTGGGTCTCGAACCTGAGATGTCTGGAAACAGTCGTTTCACTACAGAGACGAAAAATTATGTGACAGATCCAACCAGTATCGAAAAGAAGGTTCCTCTTTCGTAGAAAATTAAAGTACGGACGTCAACGGTAGACGTCACTAAAGACCTCGGGTTCTTTTACTTCAGACAGTGACAAAGGTAACAAAGGGGTAGATAAACGGTACTTCACTACCTTGGTCTACGGTACTAGAATCAACAGACTTACAAGGTGAAAGTCGGTCGCAAAAGTGAGAGGAGAAAATGGAAGAAGTTCTCCAAGAAACCAAGGAAAAGTGAAATACGGTATTCCCACCACAGTAGACGCATAGACTCGAATAACTATAAAAAGGGTCGTTATGACTAAGGTCGAACTCGAAGTACGTCGGGCCGTAAAGTGTGCTACATGAGTCGTATAGTCAATTTATTCGTCCCACTGTTATATGTCGGAACTACCTGAGGAAAAGGTTAAATCTTGGTCAGACAACAAGGTGCAGATCAAGATTGACAACGAAGAACTGGACGTATGTCTAAAGAGTCCTCCGTCCATACCACCAGACCGTAAGGGTGGAGAAATTCTTAAAAGGTAAAACAACACTAGGTGTCAGTTTCCGAAATCTCATTAGTCACTTCATCTTCATCCATAAAAAGTCCTTAAGAGAACGAAAAAGATACTAGATTACCTACAACCGTTAAACTAGAGACCAAGGAGATGGAGCCGATTTAGGATCACATAGACCTTCAAAAACCAAGTATATGAAAACTTGGGATGAGACTTACTAAAACTCGTAATGGAACGATCGTTACACTTTACTCACGTTAACACTCATCAAACTTGTAAGAAAGCGTGACGTGAGGAAACCCTAAACTTACTTTTAACCAGAAAAGGTCCGGTCACTGGTGACGAGTCAAAGGGTTTAAACGACCGTATGACTCACGTCGTGAAATTGTCGTGGTATACCGTTTGGCCTGAGACAAAGGAAGGTGTGTTCCAAAGTAGTGGAGACTTTTCCTCGAGGTTAAAAAGAGGAGTTCACGACATGTAGGGACTTTCGAACCGACTCCTTCACCTGTCGATGTGTAGAGTAACGGTTTCTTTTTTTTTTAGGAGACTAGTGACTCCCCAATTGGGAGGGGTTAAGAAAGTCCTGACAGACTTAAACTCTAGGGAATCGATGCTCGGACTAGACCCGTACGTTCTGACGTGTCAAGGGTGTTATTGTGTCCAAGTAATAGTTCCGGAATGAGTCGTAGGTCGTCAAACGGACCCGAACTGTGTGTGGTGAATCAGGAGGTCCGGTGGGAACGTTCCTTCCGCAATCATTGTGAAATGTCTATTCCAACTTGGATCTCAGGGTGTGACTCATTTGCTATTTCGGTTCAAAGTCGGGGACCAGATAGACTGATGTTTCGAGACGAGTATTGTAGGACAGAGTGACTCGACGACTGTCGTATAAGTCACAGGCTATTCTCGCCACTGTAATTTTGACTCAAAGTTCAACGTTTCCGTATCTTGGACTTCGTGCCCCGTCCCGGAGGAGAGGTTCCTCGACTCAGGGAGAGTGGATCTCCCTCTTCTCTCGCTCTCCTACTCCACCGACCTACCGTAGTGGTCACGCTACCTGTACTTGGACCCGTTTGAGGCCCTCTACCACTCCCGGTCCCTTCGGACCGCACGACGTCAGGTACCCGAGTGTTTCTCAGCCTGCACTGAACCGTTGACCTGTTGTTGCTCCGCTCAGGGACCTAGCGGCCCGGAGGGTCCGGAATAGACACGGTGCTCCCGCCTCAATGATCTTGTGGTAGAACTCGGCTACTGAGACGTCCTGATTGTCGGTTTTGTTCGAAAAAAAAAAAAAGGGTTAACTAATTGTACTCGTCCCTTAATTAGACACTTCACTTCGTTGTGTTATTTTCCGGTATTTGATATTGATACCCGTGACACCTGTCGTCGTAATCCGGGCGGAGGAGCACGTGGCACTGGCGCAGACTTCGGTCCGTGCGGCGCCCCGGAACGACGTTGGACCGGGAGTCCCCCCAGGGCCCCTTTGGAGTGATGTCGTCGTGCAGAGACACCGCTCCCGAAGTTTCCTTCGTCCTGTTAAACTTCCCTAGAGCTAGAGGTTCCAGCTCTTCACTGAGTCCTTTTCTCTAAGCTCCAAGAGTTTCGTTCAGGACCGGGGTCCAACGACCGGCACGTAAGAGTGGACGTCTCGTTGCCCCAAGGGTGTCCAACAAGTCGAGTCGTGTTCCGTTCTGTCCGAGGTCCTCGTCTCCGAAGGACGTGCCAAAGGTGTGTCACGTCGGGCGCCCCGGTGTTTCTCGGTCTGTGTTAAATCGCCGGCTCGTGCCGGGTCGTGCCGCGTCGTGCGCGTGAGTCGGCGGGTGAGCCCCGACATCGGGGGGCCCGAGGAGACAGGTGCCCTAAAGGGTCCGTTCTTATGACCTCACCTGACGGCACGGGAGGAGGGCCCCTAGAAGGGGTGGGTCCCTGACTCGAGCACAGACAGAGGACGTGTCCGTCCACCCCAGAACCAGTAGTCCCGGTGGTGACATCGTGCGTAGTCATGAAGTGAGGAAAACAAGTTTGTCTCCCCTTTAAGTGTACTGTTCTTTACTCGGTAAAGTTTCACTTCTTAAATCGCTGCAAATAATGTAAGTACCATGACATGTCGAAGGCGAAGGTAGATCGAGGTTTACGAAGTCTGAAATGCCCACTGATTATGAGGTGACACACCTCTATTGTGTCAAATAAATGGGCAAGTAGTCGACTGGCTGTGTCCAAGAGGTGCGAGAAACCTAGAATACTTATAGGTACGTGACCGACAACATACCTGTATACAAAAGTACAGAGGACTTATATGTGGAATTTATCTTGACCCTCCAGTTCCCCATTAGGATGCAAAGGAACATTGTAAAGATTAGAAACACGGTTATCATGGTTGGTACTGGACGTTGGGTGTGTGACCCATTTATTATTCACTTTTATGTGTTTGTACTTTTTGTGTACTTTTATGTATTGACCTGTATTAAGTTTGGGAACGAAGAGGTAAAAGATCGAGACACTGAAACTCGTTGAAGGAGTTATAGAACCCCGGAGACAAAGGAGTTGTTCGTCTACTTTTATTTTCGTAAACGAGATTAACTAATAATACTCCAATCAGGTCAGACCCGATGATAACTATTTGTCATTAATAATAATAGTTGATTCTTGGAAAGGACCCCTCTTGTCGTTAGGAGGAGTTGAAAGACTCCTCACAGACATTTATATCTTTTCGTTGCTCTTCTGTTTCGGCGGTTGACGTAGGGGTCGTGCACCTTAGTTCGTGTCGATTGTCTGGGAGCTAGAACGATTGCGTGCACACCTGCACGAGTCGACGAGTCTGTGCGGGCTGGGAGACGTCGGGGCACCTGACAGCGGACGGTCCGAGGAGACGGGTACCCTAAAGGGTCCGTTCTTATGACCTCACCGAACGGTAAAGGAGGAGGTAACAATTATGTACTACGTTGTATTTGGAAACCACAACCAAGGTCAAAGGAAGGATTCTCACCTGAGCAGGAGGAGCCCCCTAGGGATGTCGTGTTTCACATCGGGATTGCTGTCGTTCCTTGGGCTCACCGGTCACTTGACGACTCGGAAGGGAAAGAGGTAGGGTGTCCAAGAGAGATCCGTGGTGTCGACCCGAAGTGTCTCGTCCTGGGGCAGGAGAGGGAACTCTTCGGGGTAGTGATCCTACCTTTTCTCTCTGTAAGGGTGGTGTTCCATTTTTCATGTCACTGACTCGGTCTGTACCATAGTCTTCTTGATTCATGGTCATGGAGTCGTTTGGAAGTTGATTCGGGGTTTGAAAAAGACCCGAGAATTTCAGACAAACAAGGGGGTTATTCTTGGTTACTCCTCAGTCAGTGTGTTGGTTGCACTTTATACTTATACCCAGTCGTCGTTACTTTCCCGAGAATGACAAGAATGTGGTAGATTTATATTTGTCGCTCGAAACTGAACGTTGGACTCTACACACCGTAGGTCGGAGGGTCCTGAGCGTCTTAGTAATTAAGATCTACCCTCCTCCGGGCTCCCTCGTGCCGCCCTATTTGTCGAGGGCTGTCGAGTGTCCCGTCCAGGCATCGTCCTGTGCCGGAGTGCCGAGGGGCCAAGAGTGTGGTCGCGAGGGTGTAAAAGACCTCGAACGTGTACCTGTTTGGCAAGGCGTTCCTGGGGGTCCGGGGGTACGACGGCGGTGAAGGGAGGAGAGAACCCATCAAAAGATGACTTGACAAAAAAGTGACGGGGACTTCTCTAGAGTTCTGGAGTTGTTTTCAGTCGTCGCCGAAGACGTCCTCTTTTTGACTTGGGGACAGAAGAGAGGTGGGGATAGAAGAGAGAGGAATGAGACGTCCGAGTCTCACACACACACACAAGTCAGCGCAACTAAGAAACGCTGGGGTTCCTGACATCGGGAGGTCCGAGGAGACGGGTACCCTAAGAGGTCCGTTCTTAAGACCTCGACCAACGGTACGGAAGAAGGTCTCCTAGAAGGGTTGGGTCCCTTGGTTGGACAGAGGACAGAGGACGTAACCCTCCGCCGTGCCCGAGTCTCCCACGTAATAGACGGGGTCAGTGTGTCGTGACCGACTCACTCGAGCGGAGGTCCCGCTCAAGTGTCCGCGCCCCTGGCCGGAGTGTCCACGTCTTGCGAGGACGGTCCGTGCTTCCCGGAGGGAGGTCACCCTGTCCGGCCCGAGACCCCCGTCCTGCGGATCTTCCGGGGTCAGTGGTCGCGTGGGGGGTGGGGATGTCTACCCCTAGCCCAAGACGGTGGACGTCTGCGCCGAGTGGATGCCCCTTTCTGATCCTGTTAGGAGGCACGAACAGGAGTAGTGGTCCCCGAAGGTCAGGACTGCTCGACCCGAGACGGGGAGGACGATTGGGAGGGGCGGGTCTCGCGTGAGGGCGTTGAGGCGCGAGAAAGGGTCCGCACGGACGTGGGCAAATTGCAGGGCCGGAGGGACGCGCCGAGGGACACTTGCGCCCTGGCGTCTCCCGCCGCCTCCTGCCTGGGGCTCTGGCCGTTCCTGCCGGCTCTGGGGCCCCTTAGCGGGTGTGCTCCGTGCTGGCGCTCTATCATCTCCGCCGCCCGCTCGCGGACGTCCTGGGTCTTGAGGGGCGCGCCGCCGCCGCGCGTACGCGCCCGGAGCCGCCTCGCCGGGGCGCGGGGGACCGCCGCCGCTCTCCTGCCGGGCCGCGGGGCCGCGCTCCCCGGGCGCGTACGCGCGCTGGGCCGCGTGCGCCGCGGCGCGGGGGACCGCCGCCGCCCCCCTGGCCGGCCGCGGCCCCCTCCCCGGGCGGAGCGCGGCGCTGCCGCGGAGTCCGTGGGCGACGGCTCGGACCGCAGCTCCAGGCCCCGGGCGTGCACCGGTGCCGTGGGTTCTTGCGACGACAAGCCAGTCTTCGGGCCCGCAGCCGGGGCGACAAGAGGTCCTGCGGGACGTGGCAGGCTGGTCCGGACCCCCGGCGAGGGCCGCGGGGCCCCGTCCGCCGGAGCGAGCCCCGCCGCTGAGACGAGGGCCCGCCGGACGTGTTTGCTCATGGCCGGCCAGGCGTTCCGTTCGCGGACTGCCGTTCGCCCCCTTCTTGGCCCCGACTTCGTGTCCCACGCGGAACATCAGGAGCTTGACCCCGCCGTGGCGCAGTCCACATTCCCGAAACCGCCGTCCCCGCGCCCCCCACAGACCCCCAAAAATTCTTACGACACGCACGCCCGAGTCAGTAGAGACTGAGAGACGCTGGAGTGCCTGACATCGGGTGGTCCGAGGAGACAGGCACCCTAAGAGGTCCGTTCTTAGGACCTCACGCAACGGTAAAGGAGGAGGTCCCTAGAAGGAGTGGGTCCCTAGCTTGGGTGTCGGGGACGTAAGAAATGGTGGCTTCGGCGGACCCTCCGGGGATTTGCACGACATTAATGATTATGGACTGATGACAATGAGGTCTTGGACCGAGTATCATCCTCGACTCGTTTGGGCTCAAGGAGAGGGACAGAACGTTCCAACGTGGCACGGGACGTCCCGTCTGTGTCCAGAGACCGAGTACCCAGTTCCCTGAGCCGTCCCCCCCGGGTCGGTCACAGGTCGCGTCGAAGGAGACGCCGAGAGCAGGGTCCCCCTACCCCGCCCCTCGGCCGTCTCGGTCGAGACTGTGGGAGGAGAGGCGTCATGTCAGACACGAGACGAGGGCGGGGGTCTCTCGAGACTCGAAAGGTTTATACCTACGAAAAAAGTAAGGGTTTCGTAGTCCTTGTAAACCCCCTTCTTTTACTTGTGGTCTGTACCGGACCTTTACTACCTTCGGTTCCCTACCCCGACACCGTCGTACTCGCGAGAAGACCCTCAGTCCTCAGGCCCAAAATTTTAGGATTTACCTTCGGACCTGGTGCACTAGAAAATCTAGGACCGATCGGAGTTCCCCTAGGATCTTTATTCCTGGGTTTAGGGTTCTTACTTTCTATGTCGTCGACCGTACGTGACGTCCCCTCTTCGCCTCTCCCGTCCCGCGGGCGAGGTCACGAGAGCGGGCCTTTGAGGGTGCCTGCCCCCTCGGACCACCCGGCGTCAGGTACCCCAGCGACTCTCAGCCCGTGCTGACTCGCTGAAGTGAAAGGGAAAAGTGAAAGTACGTAACCTCTTCCTTTACCGTTGGGTGAGGTCACAAGAACGGACCTCTTAGGGTCCCTGCCACCTCGGGTCACCCGACGGCAGACACCGCAGTGTGTCTCAGCCTGTGCTGACGTCGCTGAATCGTCGTCGTCGTCGTCCCCTCTTCCGACGTAATTCCTCCGGGTTCCTCAGGGACCCAAGGTTTATTTTGCTCGAGAGCCTCTACCCCAGAAGTCTCGGGTTGTTTGACTTTCTGTCCAATATTTGACTCTACTAAGGTGGACTTCCACTCGTACCCGTCTTCTCCTCAATCTCTGTTCCAATAAACAGAATATCGTCCGGGTCTGGTTTTAGATAAAAGAAAATTTTACCTCTCGTAAAGTCCTGTGTGACTTTNACCCCCTCGGGTCATCCGACGACAGACACCGCAGTGTGTCTCAGCCTGTGCTGACTTCGCTGAATCGTCGTCGTCGTCGTCGTCCCCTCTTCCGACGTAATTCCTCCGGGTTCCTCAGGGACCCAAGGTTTATTTTGCTCGAGACCCTCTACCCCAGAAGTCTCGGGTTGTTTGACTTTCTGTCCAATATTTGACTCTACTAAGGTGGACTTCCACTCGTACCCGTCTTCTCCTCAATCTCTGTTCCAATAAACAGAATATCGTCCGGGTCTGGTTTTAGATAAAAGAAAATTTTACCTCTCGTAAAGTCCTGTGTGACTTTTGTAACGTCAAGACGAATTCTTCAACAACAATGCATCCACCGCAGACCCGAAGGGACCACCGAGTCTCCCATTTCGCAGACGGGTGTTACGCCCTCTGGACCCAAGCTAAGGACCCTCCTAGGGGATCTCTTCCTTTACCGTCGGGTGAGGTCATAAGAACGGACCTCTTAGGGTACCTGTCTCCTCGGACCGCCCGATGTCAGGTGCCCCAGTGTTTCTCAGCCTGTGCTGACGCACTGATGGTGTCCACCGCAAATAGATGTCTTCTATCTATCACACCAGGACCCACGGTCCCCTTTACACCTCTTGGTAGGGTCGTGTGCATGAGGACACACCGTTCGTGCATGGGACCAAGTGTACGACCCTAGACGTCGGTCGTCGGATCTGGACCGGGCCGGGTCTCGGGTGGGGTCTCGTCCGTGAGCGTATAAACGACCAACTCACTCAAGTAATCAGTACGTCAGTATCAGACTCTCTCCGTGTACTGTCTACACGTTAATAATTTGTCTTTGCCTTACGGTTCGACCTACCGTGAGTGACCTTTGTCTCCACCTTAGTCTCCTTCCTCTCCCGAACTCACCTACTGCCGCGACCTCTCCAACAGTCGTTCCCTCTGAGGTCCGACCTCCGCCTTCGGTTCGCCTCCACCCTTACTCGGGCCGTCTCCACTCCGTCCGCCCGCCCGTCGGCCGTCCGTCCCCTCGTCTCACACCGACCCTGCCTCGCCCTTTTACGTGCGGGCCGGATCTGAGCCGGGCCAGTCGTCTCGAGTAGGTCTCGACCTCGAAGTTGTCCTTCCTTTTCCCTTGTTACGCCCTCCACCCCTCACGACAGGCGAGGGCTACGGGCGGCGGACCCAAAGAGACACCATGTAAGTTGGAGTCTGACGCATGTCGGAAGTAGTGCAAAATTGAAGCTGGATGAATTCCTAATTTAGACGGTGTCTACATGTTTACGAGTGCACGAAATCCAGTTTGGGTCCCCTTTCGACAGACAGTGGACGCAGGGAAGAGGGAGACACTCGGCTCGGGACCGTCCGTGAGACGGACATCCAAGTCGAGGGGACAATGTACAATCTGGCGGACGGACGGAGTGAACCACCGGGGGACTTCCTCTAAGTCGGTGAGGACCCAACATTGGTCTACATGTCAGACAGGGGTCTGGGATTGGTTGTTTGGTCTTCGGACCTCGGGGAGGACGACTCTCGCCGCCCCCCCCCCCCCCCCGGGTCNCCCCCCCCCCCCCCCCCGGGGTCTTACTCCTACCCAGGGACGTGTCGTGGGGGAACACCAGCGTCTGCGTCGTCCCACGAGTGGACGTGGGGGCATAGAAGTGGGGTGGGAGGATCCTTCTGACCGCCGAGGAGACACTCGGAGTGGACCAACTTGTCGTCGTAATGGACGGGTCTCTCGATTCGGTTTCTAGAGTGTCAGGGGAGCTAAGGAAGGAGTTGGTGGGTCGTATGTATGGTAGAGGCACCGGATGACGTTAAGTCCAAAAGCGTGACAGTCGATCCTGTTTCCTCAGTTGAGATAGATCAAGAAAGTTTATTTCCTCTAAATTACATACCTTGACAGACGGATTCACTACTTTGCCTACTCTTCGGTCTACCCTACCGTACCGTAGGGGTTTAAGACGTTGTTGTCTTTCCGTGTCTGCAGGGTCCCGCCTTTTCTTAGCCCCTCCTCCACCTCAATACCGCACCTCTTCGACCCGACGACCCACCCTGGGTCCTCCTTGGCGTCTCCTTCCCAGACCGACCGACGTCACCCTTGTTGACTTCTCTCTACCAACGACAGTTTCCACGACGGACTGCGCCGAGGAGGAAGGAGAACGGAAGATTAAAGGACGGTCACAAAAGACGACCGCCTCAGGTCCGTAGACCTTTGTCGGAGGTCTTCAGTTCGGGGGACTCTACGTCTTGGGGACTGCGCTCGAGTGGAGAGGTTGGTAAGAGGAGGGAGTATTAGAAATTAAGGAAGATTAGACAAAAGGTGATACACGGTCTTTTTAGAAAGAACGAGTACTTGAATTAATTCAGTGAGGAGGACGAGTGTCGGACCGTCACCGACTGTCGGAGGATCGTCCTTTTTGATCCTGGGTAGGTGGTCCCACTGAAACGATTAGTTAACGTTTATGTCCATCAGGACGAGGGGTGCCGACGGTGTACATGACTCAAGTGAAACATTGTACCCACTCGTCGATGAGTGCCACAATACTAAGAAGACATTGTAAAATACCGCCTCAAATCGACTAATTGTTACGACACCATCAGAGTCCACCGCTCGTCTCCCTGAGTCGGTGTGTCTGTGTGCAGGTAAGAGGAGTCTGAGGAGAGGACGGGTCCGACGGTACACTGTGACTCGTCTCAGGGGACGCGAGACGTCGTCCTGGAACAGCCCACAGGTGAATCTATGTCGTCACACGTGTGCAGGTAGGGGTTGAGGGATTGATCGGGTGGGGGGTCAGAGGGGTCGTTGGTGGTTCAAACAAGAGATTCAGACACTCAGACAAAGAGAAAACATTTATTCGAGTAAACATACCATAGAAAGATATAATAGGTATATTCCCTACAGTATGTTATAGGGAGGACGAGACAGACTGACTGAAGTGAGTCATACCGCTGTAGATTCAGGTAGGTCCAATGAGCTCTACAATGACCTCTCCTTTTGTCTCTGACGAGGTGTCCGTAGGTGGGACTCTTACTATTGACCGACTTCGCGTAGGAAAAGGCTGGTCCTGACAAACGGCGCTGGTCTTCGAGTCCCGAGGTCACTTCTCTACGGTGCTTCTTCGTTCACCTCTTGTTCCTCTCCGATAAGTTCGGATAATTCATTGTCTCATAGCTCTCTGACTTAGTCCTTAGTCTTTTGTGGGATGCTTCTTTTCGGACCCGAGTCCGCCGAGTGACCCCTCAAGACGGTTTACGAACTTCATCTCAGTTGTGGTCACGAAGTGTTTGAGGGTTTGTCGTCTTCTCCTCCACTGTGAGGGGTCGAGTGGGACACCGTGGTCATAATAGACGTGTGGGTTTGGTCTGTGTGGGGTTCTTCTGATGTGGTAATACTTATGTCTAATTTTTAGGAGGTGTTCTACAATCACGTGGTTCAGGTCGTTGTATATTTTTCCTAATGTACAATACTGGGTCACCCTGAATAAGGTCCTAGGCGCCAACCGAAATTGTATGTTTTTATTTAGTCATATTAGGTCGGACTGTCTCCTTACCGACGGGACTACCAAGTAGTCATTTCTAGGCGGACGTTACGTCCTCTGTGTGTAAGCTAGAGACCCAGGTCTTCTAGGGGACCTCCTCTTTTTACCGTTGGGTGAGGTCATAAGAACGGACTTTTTAGGGCACCTGCCCTCAGACCACCCGACGTCTAGTCTCAGCCTGTGCTGACTCACTCGTGTCTCGTGTTGTCTTCTCATGCCGTGTTCTCTACTGTGTCAGTAGAGTCATCTTTTTCGTAGACTGTTTTAGGTTGTGGGGAAATGTTATTTCTGTGAGGTGCTTGACCTTTATCAAGGAGTTGGACTATTTCTGGTAAATACTTTTTGGGTGTCGATTGTGTCATGAATGAACACTTCTGACTTTCGAAAGTGGGATACAGCTTTTAGAGACGAGACCAATGAAGACAAGTTGTGACATGATCCGCAAGGTCGAGTACGTCAAACCGTTACTCTTTATTTTCCGTAAGTCTGACCTTTCGTTCTTCATTTGTACGGGACAAACGTCTACTGTATAAATACCTTTTCGGATTTCTTCGGTATCTTCAATACTCGATTATTTACTCATGTCGTCCAATATCTGATTTTCTAGTTATATGTTCTCAGTCAACACATAAGATGTGTGATCGTTACTTGTAAGACTTTGAATTTTGTCTCTTTTGTTAAGGTGAATACTATCGTAGGTTTTCTTATTCTGAACCCTTATTTATGATTTTTTCCTTATTCCGAACATGTGGGTTTTGATTTTTTTAAAAACTTTCTTTAATCTCTACTGTAAGGTACAAGTACCTAACCTTCTGGATTATAACAATTCTACCGTTATAAGGAGTTTAGCTAGATGTCTGAGTTGTATTAGGAATAGTTTAAGTTGTACTAGAAATAGTTTAAGGGTCGGTCGAAAAAAAGGGGTGTCATTAACTGATGAACTCAGATTTTAAATATACCTTTATATTCCCTGGGTCTTTTCGGTTTTGTTAGAATCGTTCTTATTGTTTCAACCTCCTGAGTATGAAGGGTTATAATTTTAAATGACGTCTCGATACATTGTTTCTGTCCCATCATGGCCGTATTTACATCTGTCTGTCTGGTTACGCTACCCTGCCCTCAGGTCTTATTTGGGACTGTAAATATGCGTTAATTAAGTTGTCTCTGTAGTTTTGTTAAGTTACCCCTTTTTTGTCAGAGTTGTACCACGATCTTATTGGTGTCTTTTCTTACTTCAGTCCAGGGTGGAGTGTGATATATGTGTTTAGTTGAGTTTCTTCGTGTGTCTGGATCTACACTCTCAATTTTGATATTTTGAGAAATTTAATTTTTTTTTACACTGTCACTAATCAGTTGTCGAAGAATCTATGTTGTGGTTTTCGTGTTTTCTTTTTTCATCTCTTTGATTTTACTTATTTTTGAATTTGAAAATGCAAAGTTTCCCGTGGTAGTTCCATTTGTCTATTGGATGTCTTACCCTCTTTTGTGGAATTTTGGCATAACTACACGTCTCTGAACACACATCTGACATATTCTCGACAATATCGAGCCATTATTTTGTCTAACGGGTGAAAATTCTGCTTGTGTCCTAGATTTTTCTCTAAAAAGGTTTTCTCTATGTGTTTACTGGTTATTCTTGTTCTTTTGATAAGTTGTAGTAATCAACAATCCTTTTGCTTTTGGTGTTACTCTGTGGTGAGGGGATGTGTGGTCGTGTCGACATTAGCTTTCTCGTCTATTTCACGACTGGTCTTGCACTTCTTTGATCGTGGAAAGTCTCATTATGTCGAGAGAAACCTTTTATCAAACTCAAGGAGTTTTTTCAATTTGTCTCAATAGTGTACTAGGCCATTAAAGTGAGGATTCATTATGGGTTCTCGTTACTTGTGTACATAGATGGGGTTTAAACCACGTCTTTACAAGTGTCGTCGCAATGACTACTGTCGATCTTTCATCGTCGGAGTACAGGTAGTCGAGACGCACCTAATTGTCTACACTTACACCGGACAAGTATGTTGCCTCAGAATGACCCGGTGTTTCTCGTTGCTCTGTACGACACACACTGTGCACTCCTGGGACCTGTGTGCGGTTCACTTCCCTCGGTCTGCGTTTTGCGGTGTGCAATGCGACGAGTCAATTAGATATTCACAGATCCGTTTAGATATCTCTTTTTCGTCGAATCACTGACTGATACGGACGCCCCGCCCCACCCCGACCCCCAAGGGACCGCCGAGTCGACTATTTCTTAGACGGACGTCTCGACCTCTGGGACCAAGCTAAGACCCAGTCCTTCTAGGGTACCTCTTCCCGTACCGTTGGGTGACGTCAGAAGAGCGGACCTCTTAGGGCACCCGTCTCTTCGGATCACCCGATGTCAGGTACCCCGGTGTCTCTCGGCCTGTCCCGACTCGCTCCTTCGCGTCGTGTCCGGACCCCCCCGCCACTGATTAGTCTATTACCTTCACTGACAATGACTCGTGACCAAAGAAGACCCGACTACCTTTACAAGAGTTTAACTGGCACCACTAACAATGTGTTGAGACTTGGTGACTTCACGTGTGATATACTCCAACATGAAATACCCTACATTTAATATAGAGTTCAATAAAAAGATCTTTCGACATCTCGTATAGGCACTATACTTTTAGACTTCGTTGTGTCTACGAGGTGTCCGTCGACCAGGTTTATATACGTTTCCGTGTGTAGGTGACACGTTGGAAATTTTGGACCAAGGTTTTTATGAATTACTGTGCCCTTTTATTGACAGTACATGTGTGTATATATGTATGTCACCTTTTTCATCTTTTATCATATATATCGTGTTAGGATTGACACATGTCTTATATTTATATATAAAATACCCGAAGGATCCAACGTGATCGCCATTTCTTGGACGGAGAGTTGCGTCCTCTGGATTCTCTCTCCCGAAGTTAGGGACCCAGCCCTTCTAAAGGACGTTCCCCCGTGGGGTGAGGTCATAGGAGCGGACCTCTTCGGGTACCTGTCTCCCCGGACCGTCCTATGTCAGGTACCCCAGTATCTCAGTCTGTGCTGGCTCACTGAATCGTGTCGTGCCGTGTATTTAGTCTGAATAAATTTCTATCTATATTTATAGACAGATATATAGAAAATTTTTATGTAGTAATAATTGATTGAGTTCGTCGTCATTCTACTGACCAAAATAAAAGACGAAATATCAAAAGAATTAAAAGGGTTATCGGATATGGACTGGATGTTGACTTCTTATTTACAAGTAAAAGTCTAGTTTCCAGCCTTACTTTCCATCGACCAGGGTGTGTCACGTCCATCTTTCGTGTGCCCATACCGACAAGACGTCCTGTCAGACCTTTATTGAGGAGAGGACTGGGTCTTTGGGGTGAAGATCTTTGGAGAGGGTCCCTTCGGCAATTCTTGCTCGCGCCGTTGGTCCGACTCTCCCGCAACCAGTGTCGGAGTGTACGCCGGCCCTTTTCGACTTTTGTCGGGTGCACCGGTTTTTATCTCCGGAAAAGTCAATCTATCTAGTATCGAGTAGGTATCTCACTTCGCGCCGTGGCGACGACTCTGTGACGTCTTTACGTGGACGACAGGGTCTCACCGTCGTCCAGGGTTTCGTCGTGTACTATCCTGGAGTAAGACATTTTCTGTGCTCCGGTGTGCCCCACACACACCTCTGCTAGACCTTCCTTTGTGAGTTTGCAGTCGTTTCCGTCGAGAACCCCCTGTCCCACTCCCAATAAAGTTCCAAGAAAACTGACCGGACATAGAGAACATAAATGTGCTACGTGTGCACAGAATAGCCACGGTTCTCCTTATTTTTCACTTCGGGCCCCCTCTCCGTCTTCCAGTCGGAGTTCTCCCTTCGTAGCGGGGCGCTGTCCGTCCCGGGTCCCCTCCCGTCTCGGGTAGCGCCCCAGGGCCCCAGTCTGGGAGACAACCGAGTCCAGATGTGTACAGTCGAAAGGGAGCAGCACAGAGTGAGTAGGAAGAGTCCTAAGCACAGTCTCATGCTTAAACATCCACTCTTTTCCCTCCGAGATTAATTTAACGACCTCTTGACGTCTCGTCGTAGTTCCCACTCGTCCACAGACTGGGGTCTCAAGGGAGTCACTGGAGGGATTGGTCGTCTTTGTCAGACCCGAGGTCTCACGGGCCCGGACCTAAGCTTGGGGTGGAGTGGCGAGGTCGCAAGAGCGGGGCTCTTAGGGTCCCTGCCCCCTCGGACCCCCCGCGTGTCTCAGCCTACGCTGACTTCGCTGAGTCGTCAGTGGAGACTTTACGCTCGAGGGTCGGCAGAGACGTCTCTTCCCGTGGGGGAAGTCGTGTCCTGACGAGAGGTCTACGTCGCGGGAGTTCGTCCTCCGGACGTCTGCCGCACGGACCGAGGACCCTCTCACTTCCACACTCCGTGAGTCGGGCGTAGGGTGAGAAGTGTTGGGGCACCTGACATCGGGTGGTCCGAGGAGACTGTACCCTCAGAGTCCACTCTTGTGGCGTCCGAGACCCTTCCGAGTCATGCACGATTAGGTTGTCTTTGGGGGGGAGAGTCCCGGCGTCCTCAGACTCTACCGACGTCGACACTCTTTCCAGGGCTCCATGCCCTTATTGCCCGAGGCACGCCAAGGGTGGCGGGCCGAGGCCGAGATTGGGCCTTGGGTCCTGTCAGGTCAGGAGGGGAGACTCGGGAGGTGGTAGGGACGTCCGACGGACACACCAGACCAGGGTTCCGGTGGAGGTCGGTGTCACTGACAGTGTCTCGTCAGTGGACGTTTCATAATTCAGTGACTTAGCGCAGACTGAGACACGCTGCGGTACCTCACACCGGGTGGTCCGAGGAGACAGGTACCCTGAGAGGTCCGTTCTTATGGTCTCCCCTGACGGTACGGTAGGAGGTCCCCCAGAAGGGTTGGGTCCCTACCTTGGGTCCAGAGGGTGTAACGTGTGCCTAATAGATGGCAGACTCGGGGGTCCCCTCGGGCACTGTGGACCGAGGGGGGGTCGACAGCGAAGGGGAGAAGGGGACATCCCTAGCGGAGGTCCTCTGTTGCGGTATTCTACGGGCCGATCAACTACTCTTTCTGCGAGTAGGAGTCTCCCCGGCGACGACTCGGCGGACCCCTGTCGGGGGGTGGTCACGGGACGTCCCGGCTGGGAGAAGTAGTGCCGGAAGGACTCCCAGGACTCGGCCGAGGTCCCGTGCGGTGGCCGGTGACCTTGTCGCAGCTCCCACGTTCGCACTGGGTCCGCCCCGGTCGCCCTGGGTCACTCCTGGACCGACTCTGAAGGCTCTGAAGCGGGTTCCCCTCGTCTCAGACCGCGGACCCTTCCCTTTGTCGCCCCCCTTCTGTGCGACCCGCCACCTCCCTCCCGTCGGGACTCCGGGCGACGGCGGTGTCAGTCTGACGTCGCCCAGAAAATGGGGCGTCGACCCTCCGGGACGGGACGTCGAGGACCGTCTAGAAGTGTCCTCAGACTTCGGGCCCAAATGGGAGACGTGAACAGGCGGCGGCCCGAGACGGAAGACCCTACAATATCAACGGCTGAGCCCAGTCGTGAGACACTCGTCTCACGCGAGCGAGTGGCTCAGACGACTCACCGGCCGACCCGTTTGTCTCCCCCACTGTGCCTGGGGGCCGGAGGTCCGGTCGGGGAGGCGTGGCGGACAGGGTTGTCGACGGGGTGACGAGAAGGGACCCCCGAGTCTGTCATTCCTTAGGCGGACGTCGCGTCCTCTGGGCCTAAGTTGGGGACCCACCCCTTCTAGGGGACCTCTTCCCGTACCGTTGGGTGAGGTCATAAGGACGGACCTCTTAGGGCACCTGTCTCCTCGGACCACCCGATGTCAGGCACCCCAACGTTCCTCAGTCTGTACTGATTCACTGAAAGGTACAAATTTCCAAACACAACTGCCGGGACCCGCGACGGGGACTGTCCGTTCGTAGAAAAAGGTAGAACTGCGACGTGGGGTCCTGCCCTACGAGTCCGTGTCACCCGGTCAGAGTGTACTCCTTCCCCATTGTAAGGGTTCCCCCACAACAACAAGTCAGTGATTCAACACAGACTGAGAAACGCTGGGGTACCTGATCCCTTGCGGTCCGAGGGGACAGGTAGTAGAGGGCCTCAAACGAGTCTAAGGACAGGTGACTCAACCATAACGGTAGGTTGGTAGAGTAGGAGACGGTGGACGAAGAGGAAAGCGGAGGTCAGAAAGGGTCGTAGTCCTAGAAAAGCCCCCGTCCCTCCCCCCGTCAGATATTAAGACAATGGGGGAGGTGTTTCGACACGAGCAGTGGGACGTGAAGACGTCTCGCTCTCCGGGTGTTCCAGACGTCTGAGGTCTTCCGCTCCGGAGGCGGGTCCTCCCCTCCAGACCACCCCTCCCTGTGCGGGAGGAGGGACCCCGGGTCTCCTCTGTCAAAGAGGAGGAGACGACAGAGAATAGTCGGTCACACAAGTCGTGTAGGGAAGACTTCTGTCGATAGACCCTTACGTGACTTAACAAGAACCGAGAATTTCCTTCCGACCAACTTAGGTTGCTAGGTAGGGGTTCACTTGTCGGGAAACACTATTTTGGTACTTGCACCCATGTCGAGATTTCTGGAGATTGGAAGGTCCGGTCGGGACCCGCTCTGACCACGACACCTCGCACTTGAGACTGAACCGGGGGGGTCGTTCGTCAGGACACTCCGCAGACGAGGGCCGCAGGGTCCGGGGACCGTGGACGCGGGAGTTTGCGGTACTCGTCTAAGAGGAGGGACTCGTGGTGAGGTCCGGAGGTCTGAGCGAACGACAGGGTGTAGGCCTCGGTCTGGGAGTCGGTGTGTTTCTTCCGTGGGATGTCGTGGAGAGGGGAGAAGGGTGTCGACCTACAAGGGCCTCCGACGGCTTCTCTAGACAGGTAAACCCAAATTTGATTCACGCATGTATTCTTGTTTTGATCGATTAGAGACAGCTAGACGGTCCGTGCACGAGTCACGAAGTGTCCACAAGTGAGTAAAGGATGTTGGTGGGACATTACATCTTTGGTAATAGTGGAGGTAAAATATCTACTTTTTTTCCCCGGGGTCACTCGACTTTAAACGTGTTCTGGGATTTCGATCATTCACTGTTTCGATCTCTAGTGTGTGCAGAACTTCAGACGGAGGTTTTGGGGTTTGAGACTCGGTCGTCCAGTCTCCTCGTTAAGGTTCGGGTGCTTGTTTCCTCCGTATTTCTTTCGTCTCCTCCGGGGTGCATCGAGGGTCGCGCCATTGGCGTAAGAGGTCGACCCGTGACCACCGAGTCGCCAGTTCTTAGGCGGACGGTTACGTCCTCTGGGTCCAAGCTAGGGACCCAGCCCTTCTAGGGGACCTCTTCCTTTGCCGTTGGGTGAGGTCACAAGGCCGACCTCTTAGGGTACCTGTGAGGTGCCCCAGTGCTTCTCAGTCTCAGCCTACGCTGACTCGCTGAGTTGTGGTGGTAGTGGTGGTGGCCCGGTGTCGGCAGTGTGTCGGGCTGCTCGGAGGATCGCTCTTGATCGAGGGGAAGAACCGGGACGGACGCTCAGCGACCGGTTCCCTCGGGGAACGGGAGAGGCCGTGGCAGAGGAGGTGACCTTTCGTTCTGCACACATATTCTCTGCCGACGCTTCCGGGACAAACATAGACCCCCAGTCAGGAGGCGTTAGACTTTTCTCCAACTGGGGCGCGCCGACGGAGGTCCGCGGACCAGAGGCCGGCGCCCCCGTGGTCACGGGTCGGAGCCGAGGGCGCGCGGGGGAGACAAGTGAGCCGTGGCCGAGGAGACAGACGCGGGAGGACGTCCAGGACGGACCCACTCTCTGCCTCGAGACCCCCCGTGTGGGTTGCTCCCCGAACGTACAGGGGCCAGAGAGGAAGGAGGGTTCGCGGACGACCGGCACCGAGACACCCTCGAGGAGTGGCCGGCTGACTGCCCACAGTGAGGACGAGTGGGTCTCGAGAGCGGAAAGGGGCTCGTCCCGACGGTACGCGGCGGCGGGGGACCCCGACAACCACCGTGCCTGCTCCGACGCGGGATGTCCTCCGACGCGGGATCTCCTCGTACCGCCTCGTCGGCTGGCGGTCGGAGCTCGGCCGCGAGGGGGCGTCCCGACCGCGCCGGGCGCGAGTGACCCCGGTCCCGCGGACGCGAGGGAGGACGTCGTCCCGTGCTCGGAGCCGACACTCGTCTCCGGTAGAGCCCTCTGTTCGGTGAATGGCGGGGGCGGCAGAATCGACGTCTTTCATCGGCTACAGGTCGTCTAGATTCAGGGTTTTGTCTACCACCGGTGCGCAAGTGGCAAGGGTTCGTGGGGTGAACCCTCTAAAGTGCACCATGGAGTTAGACGTGAGTCTCGTTCCTGGAGATGTGAACTAAGTGGGTGAAGATGGCCTTCGCCTTCTGAAGGACGTACGGAGGATAAGAGTAGGAGGCGAACAGAAGACTCCAACTTCCCTGTCCTCCTTCCTAGACCCCCGACCTCCCCTCGACTCCAGGTGCACCTCCGAGGGACTGTTGCCCTTACTTCACTTGACCGGTTGGAAACCCCTTCCCGGGCGCGGTCCGAGACAGTGAACACTACGGCCGTCCGAGACGTGAGGAGAATTGTCCAGACTTGCTCGCTCTACGCGAGTGACACAGTCGTGACCCGTTTCCTCTACGGAGACTGGTAGTGTCGACCCTCGTCTCCGGGTCTTAACGGATTTAATGTACTACCCGTAGGACGGGTCATCTCTAGACTCGTTTCCTTGCAGGTAGTCAAAGTTAGTTATTAACTCGTAGAGTCACCCATTTCTTAGACGGACGTTACGTCCTCTGCGCTCAAGCTAGGGACCAACCCCTTCTAAGAGACCTCTTCCCTTACTGATAAGAGGTCGTAAGAACGGACCTCTTAGGGTACCTGTCTCCTCGGACCACCCACCAGAAACGATGGTCCTCAGGTACCATCTCTCTCCTGTACTGACTCGTTTATTGTGAAAGTGCAGGTTGTCGTGATGCGCGGTCTGTGGCACGATGCAAGACTCCTACCGTGAGCTCGTTTTGTAAGAAGGAGCTCACCTTAAGTGTCTGACCGCCCTCCCGGACCTTTGTCATGTCGACCAAGGTTGCACCACAAGTCCCCTGAGATTGGAGGCCACGATGTTATGACAGTTGAACCACCTGAGACTTACCCACTCGTGACCCCCCGGAGCCTCTTCTGCCCTTCCCATTCGGACGTTCGACCCCGAACATCCGTCGGACCCCGTCCCACTCGTGACTCCCTCATGGGGTCCCCCCGTGGCCCTCCTCTCCACACCCACGTTTGGTCCCCAAGAGGTCCCTGGACGTGCGAAAGACGGACGCCTTTGGAATGACCGGGCTCGTCTGAGGGTGGGTGCACGGTCACCTTGTCCCACCGACTCTTGTACCTGAGTCCTCGACTCGTGGGGTGTCAGACGGGACGAGGGTTGTGTCGTCTCCTCGTCCCCGGCTCCGACTCAGGACCGACATCCTGGGGTCCGTCGCATAGGTTGGAGGGACCCGGAGTCACACGAGTAGACACTTTACTTTCTCAGCACAGGTAGGGTGTCCACCACCACTCCGAACCGACTCTGCGGGTTTGTTCTCAGTGTCGTGGACCGTGTGTCATCCGTGGTTGCAGTAAGGATCACTGGATTGGGGCAACGCAAAGGAAACAGACACTTAATCCCCACACCTCCTAATTGAGTGGAGAGTCTCCTCCACGAACATTGACGTGTCACACCCAAAGCCTGAGGGGTACTCGGTTCCGATTGCGATGGGTCAGTTCCCTTTGGCCAGGGTCGGTGTCGACGGGATCGTCTACACCTTCAAGTCCCTGTAAGGGCCGAGACCGACTCTGGGGCCCAGCTCAGTCTGGAGTCCCCGGGGACCTTCTCCCCTCCACTGGATACTTTCACACGTCGAGTCAGGTGCGCCCGTCGTCGGACGTCCGCCGTCTCCCTCCCCGCACCCGGCCACGGACGGGCGGGCTCCCCGGGGACGGGCCCTGCGGACGGGCCCGAGTGAGACCACTTCCTCGCGGAGGGAGGAGGGTCCTCGGCCGGCCGTACAGGGGCCTCAGCACGACCCCGGCGGTGGTAGTGCGTGGTGGGTCCCGGTCAGAACTCGACGCTGGGAGGAACGTGCGAACCCACCGTCGTGTCAGGCGGGGTGGTCCGACTCCGTCTCGGGTTAAGGCCTGGGTTCGAAAGCCGCGATTTCGTGGGAGTCTCGGGACGGCGGGATCGCCCGTTTGGTCGTTTGGTCGGGGGCCCATGTTCGGGCGTCCGGGGTCCGGTCGGTCCGCTGACCCTTGGCGGTCCACTGCGGGACGAGAACGGCGTCTCAGGACTGGGTCTAGTGTGTGTGTGTGTGTGTGTGTGTGTGTGTGTGTGTCTGTGTGTGTCTGTGTGTGTGTGTGTGTGTGTGTCGGGTCCCGTACACTCCACGACCCGATCGTCGTCCGTCTCCTCCCGCCGACACACCGCGTCTGGGAACCTTGGTGACTCTGTCGGAGCGTCCGGACAGTCGGGGTCGTGGGACAACCTCACTGCCGGGTACCCTTGCGTCTCTAATTGATCTCCTTAGATTTGCGGGATCTCGTTCTAAGGGCCCCTTGCCCCACTTATACGGCGGGCCGGTGTCTCGAGAGTTCGCCCGTGCGACGCCAACCCAGTCGTGACGTGGTCCGTTGGCTCCGCCTGGCGTCGACGTGTGCTCACCGGTCGAGTGACGACCAGGTCTCCCCCGCCGGCGGACCCTGGGTCCGGAGACACACCGGTGTCAACCGTCCTTCCCCTCCCCGTCGAAGTCTCCCAGAGGAAGAATGGCTCCGGAAGTCTCGCGGTGATTCACGCGGAGAAGGAGGTCCTTCGGAAGGACCGGGGCGACCGGGTGTCGGTAGAAAGGAAACGTTTCGACAATGGGTCCGGACCGAAAAGAGCAAACGACAAAAAAAACGCCGATTGTAAAGTTATGTAGTAAATCATTTACGAAATGTATATAATACACTGAAACAGGAGTCTTGTGATACTTCACCAACACTAATATGGGTAAAGTGTCTACTCCTTCACTGTTGAATCTTTCCAGTTTATCGCACGCGTAGGACGGAAGAACAGGAAAAGGAGGGGTACCCTGACTCGAGGGAGTCTAGTCTAATATCAGGAGACGCCGTTTGTCTCGTCGGGAAGGGAGAAGATACGGGACTCGACGATCCGGGGGTCCACTTGCGGTTCCGAATTAATTGGGTCGTACGACTCAGTGAGTCAGCACAGGCTGAGAAACACTGGGATACCTGGCATCGGGGGGTCCGAGGAGACAGGCACCCTAAGAGGTCCGTTTGTGTGACCTCACCCAACGGCACGGGAGGAGGTCCCCTAGAAGGACTGGGTCCCTAGTGTGGACGAAGAGAATGCAGAGGACGTAACCGTCCGCCCAGTGGACCCTACGGCTCCACCAGAATTTTTACGCCAGTCGGTTATTTTTAGTCGGTACACAGTCGACCGGTAGGTCATTCCTACGGACGTGTATATGAAACGTGCGTGTCCGAGAGTGAAGGCAGCACAGACTGAGAGACGCTGGGGTGCCTGACGTCGGGCGGTCCGAGGAGACAGGTACCCTAAGAGGTCCGGTCTTGTGACCTCACCCAACGGTACGGGAGGAGGTCCCCTAGAAGGGTTGGTCCCTAGCTTAGACCCAGAGGGCGAACCGTCCACCTAAGAAATGACGACTCGATCACCCCTTTGGGACAAATATACGACACTTAACTTTCGGCGAGTCAGCACAGGCTGAGAAACGCTGGGGTTCTTGGTGAGTCAGGTACCTTAAGAGGTCCGGTCTTCTGACCTCACCCGTCGGAAAGGGAAGAGGTCTCCTAGAAGGGTTGGGTTCCTACCTTGGGTCCAGAGGACGTAACGTCCTCCTAAGAAATGGTCGACTCGATGGTTCTTACCGGGGACGAATTCAACGTCTATTTGATAGCCCTTTGAACTGACTTTATATAAAGAGGACGTTTCGGTTGACTCCTTGACGTCAAGACCCCTTTGTGGTGCAGCGGTCCGGATCTTTCCGGGTGTCGGACGCCACCCCGTTGGGGTCGACGGAGCGGTCCTCGCCGGCCCCTCCTGCGGGTCCTTCCGAGGCTCCGGGCCCGTCGTCTCGGCCCCGAGCCGGGCGCCCTCGCGCGCGCCGGAGTGGAACCCACCGCATCCGGAGCCGCCGGTACGCGTCGGCCATCCCCCCGCGCGGGCGGTCGCCGGTCAGGAGGTCCGGGCGGGCCCGCATCTCCGACTCGCGCGGCAGTATCAGGGGAAGGTGCATCACGTCGAACCGGTCCTGGTCTGACCTGAGGACGTCCTTAAGACTGACCTCCCCTCTCCTCTCTTTTCTTTGTGACAGGAGTCTACGCACGGGCTGTGAGGGGCGCCCGGACGCGCGGGGTGCGGGCCCGCCGGGACCCTCGAGGGCCCGGCGCGGAGGTGCCCCGGGTCGCTGACGCTGACGTCCCGCCGCCGTTTTCCACCAGAGAGGCGGGGGCCCTCGTAGTGAGGCGGTAGTAGTCCTTGCCTCACGACTGGGGACGGCGGTGTGCCCGGTCGGAGTCTTCGTACCGCGGTTCGCCTTTTCGGTCAGTGTGTCCGACGCCCATGACCGGTCCCGCCAGTCCAGATGGCTCCGACTTTGTCTGTTCACGGCGGACCCCGACCCTCCCACCCCCGTCTCCGCCGCGGACGGCTGCCAATGTCCGAGTAAAGACCCGACTACTCTTACAAGGTCTTAACTCCGTTATAAACGTGTCGAGACACTGAGATGACACTTTCACTTGACTTTCAGTGAGTCAGCACAGGGTGAGAAACGCTGCGGTACCGGATGTGTCAGGTACCTTAAGAGGTCCGGTCTTATGACCGCACCCATCGGATGGGGAAGAGGTCGCCTAGAAGGACTGGGTCCTTAACTTGGGTCGAGAAGGCGTAACGCTCGTCTAAGAAATGGCCCACTCGGTGGTCCCTTCGGCTTCTTATGACCGCACCCATCGGATGGGGAAGAGGTCGCCTAGAAGGGCTGGTCCTTAGTTTGTTCCCAGAGGACGTAACGTCCGTCTAAGAAAAATCACTGAGATGACTTTTGGTAATTTAGAGTGTGAAATAAAAAAAACGTTATCATCTTCTACAAATAGTCAAAAGTGTTAGTTATGGGTCCGTTTTTTTATTTTCCTAGTAATGTTAACGTTCGGTATTACGTTTGTACTAATTGGATTGTTATATTTTATTAATGTATGTCAAACCCCACAATTCGTCTCACTACACGATTCACCTTCACGTGTGTACGGGTCCAAAAGTAGACGGGTCGGTCAGAGACAGAAAACCAAGCACGTAAATTAGGTAAATGTAAATTCCATTAATAACTATACATACTAGGGTAATAGTAAAAGAATTAAAACCCCCCAAATACATCCAGAAAAGAAAGAGACCACAGAGGACGAATCTCTTCAAAGAAATCGTAAACAACATTTCGACCAAACCACCCGACTTAAGAAAATTGAAACGAACAGAGATTTCGAAGACTAAAGAGACAGTTTAGACTTGTTCCTAAGATACCGTACACTTAATACAAAGTTATTTCGACGACATTTTGTTCGAGGGGAGTCCGGAGTCCGACCCGGTTCCTACCTTCCTTACACAATACTTGTTTTGTGTCTTCGTGGACAGAGTTGTTTCCGCCGAGGCACCTGTAGGACCACCCAACTCGTGTGTCGTGACCCCGACACGGTGACTGACATCGGGTTTATTGGACTCCTCCCTCCGAAAGATTTGAGTACATTCTTGGTCTGAAAGAAAGAAAGGTCCCTGTTCGAAAAGATCGACTCGATAAGGTCGACGAATACCCCTGACTGGTCCAGGGAGGTCTCCCACGTGCAAGCTCGTAGGACCCGGGAAGGGGTCGGGGTGAATAGGGACCCCTCTCCTCTCCACTGGGTCGGCAGATACATCGTGGGAGAGGATCCGTAGGAGGAACCTTGGGGTCGGTATGTTCCGACTTCAAAAGTCGACTGCCTGCGTGTGGTGCTTCGCGGTGATAGGACATTAGATACCGACTCTACCCCTCCCGCCATGTGTCCAGTGCCCGGTCTCGCACCAGTCGAAGGTCCGTCAGGAACTTTCCCGTGTCCCCGTCGCGACCTTTCCTGTGTCCCGTCTGTCTCTCTGACTTCCCTCGTTTCCCCAAAATTCTCACCGGGTTCGTTCACTGTGGTTACGTGCGTAGTCTTAATATATACCTTTGTCTTTCTTTAGTTTCGTCTGAACTCCTTTGTCTTTTTCTCGATACTTTTTTCGTAGGTGACTCCCCAAGAGGTCGTCCTCTCCCCCTGTCCAGTCGGACCGATGCCACCTTTCCCAAGACGGCGCGGGAGAGAGAGAGCGACCTTGACTCTTGCGTCCGACCTTTCGTCTGACTTCGTCCTTTCCCTCCCCTTAATGACAGACGGCCCAGGTCTCGAAGTCGAACCCCACTACTTTTCCAAGACTCCTACCCACCACCACTACTCCTATCCTTGTGTGAATTTTGGTGACCGAAGGGACCACCGAGTCTTCAATTTCGTAGACGGAGGTTACGCCCTCTGGGTCCAAGCTTGAGACCCAAGCTAGGGACCCAGCCCTTCTAAGGGACCTCTTCTTTTACCGTTGGACGAGGTCATAAGAACGGACCTCTTCGGGTATCTGCCTCCTCGGACCATCCGATGTCAGGTGCCCCAACTTTTCTCAGCCTGTACTGACTCGCTGAAGTGAAAGTGAAATTTTTGGTGACTGAACCCTGTAAGGACCGCCAGGTCACGAATTCTGAAACGGGAGGTCTCGTCCCCCGTGTCCAGACTAGGGACCAGTCACTCAAATCTGGGGTGTACGGACCGGTTTTGTACTTTGCCTTTGTTATAACATTGTTTAAGTTATTTCTGAAATTTTCACCGGGTGTATTTTTTTTTTTTAGAAATTGTTTTATTTTTTACTTCGGTCGCTTGATATACGATACTTTACCAATATTACTATTTAAAATACAATAAATATAAGATGGCGTTCTTTTTTACGAAAGTTAAATTTTTTACAATTGTTTACACTTCCGGTCTACAGGTTGTACTTCCTCGAACTCCTTTTAAGAGTCCCTACCTCCGCGTCGGACATCTCCGAACGACCCGCTCACGATTCCTCCTCTGCCGATCCGGGTCCGGGGTCGGTCCCCTGGGCCCTCGTCGGGGCCGGAGCCCGGGTGGCGGGTCGGGCCCTACTCGAGTCGAAAGAGTCGAACTCAGTCTCCGGTCCGGGGGCCGACGGGTAAGTCTGAAAAACGGGGTTGTGTCGGGGACGAGACCAGAGAGGTCGGAGCCACGTGGACACAAAGCGTCCGTGGATACTCCAGCGACCTACCGTAGTGACTAAGTCACCTGCACTTACACCCGTTTGAGACCCTCTGTCCCTTCCTGTCCCTCCGGACCGCACGACGTCAGGTGCCCCAGCGTCTCAGCCTGTACTGATTCGCTGACTTGTCCTTGCACAGACGTGTCCCGAAAGGGGTCGAGGGTCCGTCCTCTGGGACCTGGAACCCCAGTTCGTCTCCCCTTTAAAGTGTACCCGGTCACCCTCTCCCCGCCAGACGGGTGCGTCATCGTTCCACTGAGACCTCGTGAAATGTTCCGAGACCACGAGTACGAGCCAGCACAGCCCGAGAGACGTTGGGAACCTGACGTCGGGTGCCCTAAAAGGGACGTGCCGAAGGAGACAGGGACCCTAAAAGGGTGGATCTTATGACGTCACCCGACGGTAAAGGACGAGGTCCCCTTAGAAGGACTGGGTCTCTAGTTTGGACGCAAAAGTCACAGAGGTCGTACCAGGTCGAATTGGTGACCCCTTCGGGATGAAAACAAAAGAAAAACAAACAAAACAAAACAAAAACATACGTGTAAAATAAGAAAACATATGTGTATCTTCATCTTAAAGACCCAGTATACCATTGTAGATTGGAAAACTCCTTAACGGTCTGACAAAAGGTTTCGTTAACAGGGTAAAATGTAAGAGTGGTCCTTTCCTTTCAGCGAGTCAAACGCTGGGGTACCTGACATCGGATGGTCCGAAGAGTCAGGTACCCTAAAAGGTCCGTTCTCATGACCTCACCCAACGGTAAAGGAAGAGGTCCTTCGGGATGAAAACCGTTGTCCTCTTTGTGACATACCCGTCTTGGTCCTTTCATCGTTTTTAACGGCGCATAGATCTCGATAGGCTGACCCTTTCTTAGACATGGGGACTCTGAGTTTTGCTGAACTCGATTCACCCGAATGTCCTCTCTTTACGCTTCGAGTCTCCAATTCGTCGAAGGGTTCTAGTGTATCGAATACTGCGGTGCGACCTTTCGTTTGAGCCTTTAGATTCAACTTTAAGTTATAAGAACGATGGTGTGACCTAACACTCCCTACTTCTCCTGGGTCACTTTGTTTTCCAAATGGTCTGCTTTACTCCCCCTAACCTTCACCCTGTCTTGGATCAGTCCCCGGGGGTGGGGCGCGTCGTCGTCCGCGTGAGGGTGAGGACCTTCCTGTGGACTCACGGACGGGGCAGGGGAGATTGCTCTGGGTGGTCTCAGGGCTCTTGGTCGAAGCACTTCTTCTCAGGGATGCAGACTTCCCTTCACGTCCTTCCCTCCTTCACGTCCTTCCCTCCTTCCTTCTTCCTTTCTTCAGTCTCCACGTTTTTGAGTGTCGTGACGTCCGACCCGACCCCTACCCCCGGCCCCCACTCCGCTCTACTTTTCGAAGGTCGTCCTCTCGGAGCGCTCCCCCCTGCGTCTGCTCTGGGTCCTTGCCCGCCTACTTGCGTCCCGTCGGGGAGTTCGCGATCCCGGGAGCCGCCCGTCTCCCCCGAGGATGGTCCAGGGGGGTGTCGAGCCGGGCCGGCGGGCCCTGCGAGCCGACGTCTGGAGCCCGCCCGCTCCTAGCGACCGATTCCCTGGCGCCCTGATCGAGGAGGCGACAGCCACCCTATTTCGGTCCGACTCGGGGCCCGGTGTGGACTGTCGAAGTACGGTCTGGGGACCCCTGCCGTCACGGTAAAGAGTCCTCTTGCACCGGAGTCTCCGGGAGGACCCTCTCTTCGACGACCACACCTTCGGGGCGCAGCTCACGGGAGGGCTCGGGCCTTCGTGCACCCACCTCGCCGAGGGTGCTGGGCGGGGGCCGGGGCGGGGGCCGGGGCGGGGCGGGGCCCGGGAGGGGGGCCGGGGTCCGGGGCGGGGCCGGGCCGGGGCGGGGGTCCGGGGCCATGGAACTCCAACGGAGCCAGGTCCCGCCGCCAGTCTACGAACGCCTGGAGGCAGTCGACCCCGGCCCCCGGAGCCCCCGACCGCGGGACGGCGTCCCCCACAAGGAAGTCCATGACGAGGTCGAACCGGAGGGGCTCCTCCTCGAGGCGGTACAGTAGACGCTTCTTGTCTCCGTCTCCCACTTGCCCCGCTCCCACCAGACGCGCGCCCCTCGGAGCCCCTGGCAGAGTGTCACTCAGGAGAATTAATCATTTCTTCGAAGGTCTCCTCCCGTCGAGTTCGTGAGTGAGGAGCAGGGCATAAAGGACGAGATCTTTCTAAACGACTACAACGAGGCAGCGAGTCAGAACAGACTGAGACTGGGGTGCCTGACGTCGCGGGGTCCGGAGGGACAGGCAGTGGTGGAGGGCCTCAAACGAGTCTGAGTACAGGTAGCTCAGTCACTACGGTAGGTTGGTTTTCTGCCTATGTGCAATTGTACCTCTCTCGAGTTCTAGTCGTCCTTTGTGTTTCAACAGAATCCTAAATAAGTCATGCTAGAATGGTTCTGTGTATTCTGCGTTATGAGACAGAGAAGGTTTCTGCTACGTCACTTTAGATCGAGAAAACACCAGATATCGGAATATGCACCTGTACTTGACCATCCTACAGAACACATGCGTTCTGGAAATTTTGTTCAAACATACCTTTACTGGACTTGTGTCCGTCAGACAAAGACGGATTTTCAGTCTTGAGACGTCTGTACGACAGACCCTTACGAATATCCTTCCGAGAGGAGGTTCTCATATAATGGATGCGAAGATTGAAACAATTACAACGACGACCGAACAATTAATCTTATTTTTGGAGTGAGACTCTCGTCGAGAGACCTTAGATGTGTAGGTCTAACAAGACTCTTGTGGGTCTTGTTAAGTATGGGGTCGGACTTGTGCCAGATAAAGAAAGACACTACCTTGTCTTGTATGAACATAATTTTATATTTACGTCAAAAATTTCTGGATCCTTTTATACGGAGTTCGAGTTTGAGTACTGTCCTCAAGAGAAAGTGCCTAGTGTCGGAGCAACACCGTCTCCCCGGACACCTTGAGTACTTCGATACTCGGTGCGGTATGTCCCGACGGGTTGTCCCTGTCCAGTAGTACCTCCGAAGACTGTGTCACGCCAGGCACCTCCTCCCTCACCGTTTGGTGAGGTCGTAAGGACGGAGTTCTTGGAGTACTCGTCATACTTTTTCGTTTTTCTATACCGCGGGCCCTCTACTCGGGGTCCATTCTTCCACAGGTTATACGAGGACCCCTTCTCACCTCTTTTTCAGGGTCTTTCTTACTTCACCGAGCCGGTGTCGTCTTTGCTACGGGTCAACACGTGCACAGACCGCCACTTTGATTTCAGGTCACAACATTTCTTGTCATAACGCATCCTTGGACCTTACAATCCAGGCACTTAGGACCGTTTAGCCTGTACCACTTCGTCCTCTGTTGTTCTCGCTTGCACCTGTAGAATCCTTTTCCACTTGATGTTACCTGTCCTTACCCGCTTAAATGAAGTCCACTGGTAATATGGATGATGGCACCCGTTCTCAGGGAACCTTCTTTACGTCACCGGGAAAATCGGACTTTACGTCGTGAACCCACGTCAGAGTCTTTGCTGTCCTGCTAGAACCAAACAAAGGTTCCGTGTAGTAAGTTGTAGTGTCATTAGGTTCAGATTCCAGGTTGGTGATGGCTTTCTTCGACTCAACTGGTCAAAATACTTCTGGATGTTTCGGCAGATCTTGGTTGAGGTCCTTTTCTGCCAGAAATGTAGTGTCCCTCGGCCTTACGTTTCATCCTTCAGTCCTCTATGGACGTCGTTGTCCGTTCAAACCTGAGTCTCATGTCTTACTTCGTTCCGTCTCCGATTGTGTCAAAACAGTTCTCTTGAGTGACCAGTATCGTTTGTGGACAAAGGTTGTCTGTTTTCTACTGAGATGTGTACCTGTGGTGGTCTACCAGTTGTGACTTTAGTCTAACTAATATAAGAAATGTCGATTTCTATCTCTTCGAGACATGTCAGTCGTTTTTGTTCTGGTCCCCGGCTGACACCGAGTCTAGTACTCGAGGAATGACGTTTTAAGTCCGAATTTAACTTCTTTCATCCTTCTGGTAATCCGGAAAATCCATACTGGATTTAGTTTAGGGAATACTAAACACCTCCACTACTTATCTAAGTTCCCTAATCCAGACCATTTGTCTCACGGACTTCGTGATACCTGTCTCCAAGTATTGGCACATGTTCCCCTTCTCTGGTTTTGTTAAGTTCCTTTTCTTTACGTCCTTCCGTTTCACCAACAGACTCCTCCGGAATTTTTATCGATTGTTTTCTCCTCGTTCTCCGTTTCCTTTTTTCCCTTCTATGTGGGTGACTTACGTCTCTTATTGTTCCTTTCCAGTCTTTCGGAAGAGTCCACTCGTTACGTTTCTTTATCTCCTTTCGTCATCTTACCCTTTCTGATCTCTAAGTAACCTTTTCTGAGACTACGACCCTCCCTAACCCCCGTCCTCCTCTTCCCCTCCTGTCTCCTACTCTACCGACCTACCGTAGTGCCTGAGCTGCCTGCGCTCAGACTCACTTGAGGCCCTCAACCACTACCTGTCCCTCCGGACCGCACGACGCTAAGTACGCCAGCGTTTCTCAGCCTGTGCTGACTCCCTGACTTGACTTGACTTGACTCTCTGCAGAAGTCCTTTTAATCTCTATGGTTCCCTTGCCAAGTAAGTTCCTACCTGAGTTATTTCCCGTCCTTACCATTCCTGGATTATGTTCGTCCTCTTTGACTCTTCTTTTCTTCCCCGTTCTTACGTGTCTTGACATGTCACTACCAGAATTACTGGGACGATTGGTGTCACCACGCCGGTGAGTGGATCTTGGTCTGCAGGACCTCACTTTCGGTTCACCCGGAGTCCTTCGTAGTGTTGATTGTTTCAATCACCTCCGTTACCTTAAAGTCGACTCAATAGATTTTAGGATTTTCTACTACGACACTTTCACGACGTGGAGTTATCCAGTTGTTTAAACCTTTTGAGTCGTCACCGGTGTCTTGACCTTTTCCATCAAAATTAAGGTTAGGGTTTCTTTCCGTTACGGTTTCTTAAGAGTTTGATAACATGTTAACACGAGTAGAGTGTGCGATCGTTCTAGTACGAGTTTTAGGAAGTTCGGTTCGAAATCGTTATACACTTGACTCTTGAAGGTCTACATCTTCGACCTAAATCTTTTCCGTCTCCTTAGTCTCTAGTTTAACGGCTGTAAACAACCCAGGGTCTCTTTCGTTTCCTTAAGGTCTTTTTGTAAATGAAGACGAAGTAACTGATACGATTTCGGAAACTGACACGCCTAGTCTTGTGTGACACCTTTTAAGAATTTCTTTACCCTTATGGTCTGGTGGACTGGACAGAAGACTCTTTGGACATACACCCAGTTCTTTGTAGTCATTCTTGGTCTGTACCTCGTTCAAGGTTTAACCTTTCCTCATGTAGCTCCGACATAAAACAGTGGTACCAATAAATTGAATATACGTATTATGTAGTACTCTTTACGACTCGACCTACTTGGTGTTCGAGTTTAGTTCTAACGGCCCTCTTTATAGTCATTGGAGTCTATACGTCTACTGTGGTGGGAATACCGTCTTTCACTTCTCCTTGAGTTTTCGGAGAACTACTTTCACTTTCTCCTCTCACCTTTTCAACCGAATTTTGAGTCGTAAGTCTTTTACTTCTAGTATCGTAGGTCAAGGTAGTGAAGTACCGTCTATCTACCCCTTTTCCACCTTCATCATTCTCTGAAATGAAAAACCCCGAGGTTTTAGTGACGTCTACCACTGACGTCGGTACTTTAATTCTGTGAACGAGGAATCTTCCTTTCGATACTGTTTGGATCTGTCGTATAATTTTTCGTCTCTGTAATGAAACGACTGTTTCCAGACAAATCAGTTCCGATACTAAAAAGGTCATCAGTACATACCTACACTCTCAACCTGGTATTTCTTTCGACTCGTGGTTTCTTAACTACGAAAACTTGACACCACAACCTCTTCTGAGGACTCTCAGGGAACCTGACGGTCCTCTAGGTTGGTCAGGTAGGATTTCCTTTAGTCATGACATATAAGTAACCTTCCTGACTACGACTTCGACTTCGAGGTTATGAAACTGGTGAACTACGCTTCTCAACTGAGTAACCTTTTCTGAGACTACGACCCCTTCTGACTTCCATTTTCTTCTCCCGTCGTTTCCTACTCTACCAACCTACCGTAGTAGCTAAGTTACCCGTACTTAGACTCGTATGGGACCCTCTGTCACTTCCTGTCCCGTCGGACCATCGATGTCAGGTACCCCACCGTTTCTCGACCTGTGGTGGATCGTTGACTCGTTGTTGTTTTTAATTGGTTTTATATATATGTATATATAGTGTCTCCCGGGCGACTCTAACCTCCTAACCCAGATGCTCGACATTCCTCTCGGAAAGGTTCAGGAGACCAATCACTGGGTTTCGACGACTTAGCGATCAAGAGTCGTCGCGGAGACAGAACGTGACCCCTCGACTAAGATCTCTACTCTGGCTCCCGGACTCTCCTCGGTTCGTTGTGGTTTGTCCCGACTCATCCGACAACTTGTGTCATAGTACGTCAGCAGACTCTTCTCTTTCGTTAACGGACCACGACACGTCCTGAGGTCCGTCCGGGGCCCCGACGCTGTTGTGGTCCTGGCGCCCCGGCACGTGCGTCCCCGGCACGTGCGCCCCGGGCCCGGTACCTCGCCGGTCCGTCCCTCGCTGCCGTGAAGGAGCCGCTTCACACTCGAAGGACTCTTTCTTGGCCCTGAGCCGCCACTCCCCGCCCGTCCGTCTCCGGACTCCCACTCGTAGTCTCGGAGGTGTACGTCTTTATGACTGTCGCACCCTCTTAGTGTCCTGTCTTGCACCGATAATCTACGTTTGTGACATAGAGTCTTTGACCCTCCTTGGAGTCCCCGGGAGTAAAAAGTTTTGAGTTATATACAATTTCTTTTTTTTTATTGAAAAAAAAATTTACCATAGTTCCTAGAGAAAATAAATTGAAAAGAAGGGGAGAAAAACCGACCTGGTGCGTCGTTTGTCCTTGAATTAAGGGACTGGTCCCAAGCTTGACCGTCGAGGACGTCACCTGTGTACCTCAGAATTGACGACCTGACGGTCCCTTCAGAGTTGTAGTTTGAAAAATTTCGAAATGACCTGAGAAATTCCCGGAGGGAGCATCGAGTCTCCCATTTCGTAGACGGACGTTACTTCCTCTGGACCCAAGCTAGGGACCCAGTCCTTCTAGGGGACCTCTTCCTTTACCGTCGGGTGAGCTATAAGAACGGACCTTTTAGGGTACCTCCCTCTTCGGACCATCCGATGTCAGGTACCCCAGTGTTTCTCAGTCTGTGTTGCCTCGTTGAAGTGAAAAAATCCTTGACTACAGTGTTCCAGTGCTCCACTTCGTAAATATGCCTCCCGATGTCAAGGAAGTCTAGGTCAGACAAGAAAGGTACTTGCGAAGTCGGTCAGGCAGTCAAGTCGGCGAGTCAGCACAGGCTGAGACACTGGGGTACTTAGCGTCGCGTGGTGTGGAGGGACAGGTAGTGGTTGAGGGCCTCAAGTGAGTTTGGGTACAGGTAGCTCAGCCACTACGGTAGGTCGGTAGAGTAGGAGACGGCAGGGGAAGAGGAGGACGGGGGTTAGGGAGGGTCGTAGTCTCAGAAAGGGTTACTCAGTTGAGAAGTGTACTCCACCGGTTTCATAACCTCAAAGTCGAAATCGTAGTCAGGAAGGTTTCTTGTGTGTCCTAACTAAAGGAAATCCTACCTGACCAACCTAGAGGAACGTCAGGTTCCCTGAGAGTTCTCAGAAGAGGTTGTGGTGCCAAGTTTTCGTAGTTAAGAAGTCGTGAGTCGAAAGAAGTGTCAGGTTGAGAGTGTAGGTATGTACTGGTGACCTTTTTGGTATCGGAACTGATCTGCGTGGAAACAACCGTTTCATTATAGAGACGAAAACTTATATGATAGATCCAATCAGTATTGAAAGGAAAGTTCATCATTCGCAGAAAATTAAAGTACCGACGTCAGTGGTAGACGTCACTAAAACCTCGGGTTTTTTGTTTCAGACTGTGACAAAGGTGACAAAGGGGTAGATAAAGGGTACTTCACTACCCTGGCCTACGGTACTAGAAGCAAAAGACTTACAACTCGAAATTCGGTTGAAAAAGTGAGAGGAGAAAGTGAAAGTAATTCTCCGTAAACTCAAGGAGAAGTGAAAGACGGTATCCCCACCACAGTAGACGTATAGACTCCACTAACTATAAAGAGGACCGTTAGAACTAAGGTCGAACACGAAGAAGGTCGGGTCACAAAGGGTACTACATGAGACGTATCTTCAATTTATTCGTCCCACTGTTATATGTCAGAACTGCATGAGGAAAAGGATAAACCTTGGTCAGACAACAAGGTTCAGGTCAAGATTGACAACGAAGGACTGGACGTATGTCTAAAGAGTTCTCCGTCCAGTCCACCAGACCATAAGGGTAGAGAGAGTCTTAAAAGGTGTCAAATAATACTAGGTGTGTCAGTTTCCGAAACCGTATCAGTTATTTCGTCTTTATCTACAAAAAGACCTTGAGAGAAGGGAAAAGGTACTAAGTCGTCTACAACCGTTAAACTAGAGACCACATGGACGAAAAAGATTTTGGTCGAACTTGTAGTCCTTCAAGTGCCAAGTGCATAACGACTTCGGACCGAACCTCTTAAAACTCGTAATGAAATGATCGTACACTCTACTCACGTTAACACGCCATCAAACTCGTAAGAAACCGTAACGGAAAGAAACCCTAATCTTACTTTTGACTGGAAAAGGTCAGGACACCGGTGACGACTCAAAAGGTTTAAACGACCGTATAACTCACGTCGTGAAAGTGTCGTAGTAGAAAGTCCTAAACGTTATGGAGTTGACCTTAAGGTAGTGGAGGTGATCGAAACAAGTATCACTACGAAAGATTCCGGGTGAACTGAAGTGTAAGGTCCTTCAGACCGAGATCCACTCACTAGTGCGGTAGTACTAATAGAACCACCACTTCTAGAAAAAACATGTCAAGAAGACACATAAGAACGGTGGAGAAGAATTATAGAAGACGAAGACAATCCAGGTATAGTAAAGACAGGAAATAGCTCGGGTAGAAATTTACTTTACAAGGGAACTGTAGAGATTGAAAGAACTTCTCTAACGATCAGAAGGGGTAAGACAACACAAGGAGATACAGAAACGTAACTAGTATCGTTTGTATCCTTCCGAAAGAATAGAGAGGAACGATAAGAAACCTTGAGACGTAAGTTTACCCATATAGAAAGGAAAAGAGGAAACGAAAAGCGAAGAGAAGTGTCGATAAACATTCCGAAGGTGTCTGGCGGTAAAACGAAAAAACGTAAAGAAAAGGTACCCCTACCAGAACTAGGGACAGAGGACCTGTTACCGTACTTGGAGGTAGGGATCAAGTAGTCCGTAAGATAGATAGTCTAGATCAGGGAATTTAGATAAAGGTTGAAGGTGACATATTAGTATTCCCTAAACTAAATCCAGTATGGACTTACCAGATCACCAAAAGGGATGAAAGAAGTTAAATTCAGACTTGAACCGTTATTAAGTCTGAATTTAACTCAGGTACTAGACTCGGTGTCAGTCGAAGACCAGAACAAAAACGACTGAGATATCTCGAAGAGGTAGAAACCGACGTTTATTATATCAGTCAGACTAAAGCCACAACTGGTGGACCACTACAGGTACACATTTCAGAAGAGAACACAACAACCTTCTCCCACAAACGAGACTGGTCACGCAAGAGAACCGTTTTAAAATAATCGGAAACGGGACGAAGTAAGACATAAGGTTTCGGTTTAAACGGACAATGGGGTCCACAAAGAACTGAAGGATGAAAACGTAAGGTCAGGGAATGTTACTTTTCCTGTAGAAAAAACCCACAATCAAGATTTTCCAGAACATCCAGAAGTATCTTGGTAAGTTGAAGTCGAAGAAGTCACAATGACCAACCCTGTATCTGAACCTAATGACACTATAACTTACCAAACGGAACCTTTCCTTATCTCTAGTAAGACAGGAAAAACTCTAACAACGTAGGTTCGTGACGTAAAGCCACGTCATACTTGCGAATAATGATCAAATCAAAGATTTGTCTCGGTACGATAGGCTGTCTTTGTGTGCGTTCGACGTGCAGTGTGACTTTAAGCATCACTTCACTTCAGCGAGTCAGCACAGGCTAAGAAACGCTGGGGCACCTGACATCGGGTTGTCCCAGGAGGTCGGTACCCTAAAAGGTCCGTTCTTATGACCTCACCCAACGGTAAAGGAAGAGGTCCTTTAGAAGGGCTGGGTCCCTAACTGGGGTCCAGAGGGCGTAACATCCGTCTGCGAAATGGTAGACTCGGTGGTCCCTTCAGTTCTCTTTTTTCTTTGCTCACTTCAATTAAAATTATTATATAAAATAAATTGAGTTATATAGAGTTTATAATAGTCAAATTGTTATTAGTCATAAAAATTCGACTCTATAAAAATGTAGTCGAAAGTACAATTAAAAAGATTTAGGCAGACAAGGAACATGAACATCGTGTGCTAAGTGTGGACGGTACTAAGCTCTTCAGTTCGTCGAGGTACACCAATCGCCGATGACAGGACTCGTCCTCACCACTCGTGACGAGTACTTTCCTACAGACGGGGGAATTTTAGCCGGATACAGGGATCTCTCTACAGATCTCACTAATAGTGACCTCATTTACTATCCTTAGAGACTATTATAAACCTTATTAAAAATTCGAGAGTAGAAATGTCAAACTTAAGAAAGATGACTCGTCTTAGTAAAGGATAATGAAAATCTTTTTTACTTGAGAAGATATTTGATATCTTTTTTATACATACAGTCCTATAATTCTCGTCAATAAAGACTCTCCATTTTGGTAAGTCACATGTAACTTAAAGAAATGACGTATGAAAATCAAAGATTCTTTAGCTTTACATTTTACCCTAGGTGTCAGGATCTAAATTTAGACCCACAGTGGGACACTGAAGCCCGGACTCCCCCCCCCCTACCATTAAGATTCTTTTCGAGACTGTGTATTCAGCTCCTGGGAGAGCGACGTGGCGAGGTGGGACGAGGCGTAGTGGTCCGAGTGGGGGACGGCGACCGGAGGCGCGCCGGAGACCTTTGTCGTGCGTCTCGCCTTAGGGGCCCGCTCGTGGACGCGGAGAAAGATCCACGTCCCGGCCCGTGCAATCGAGTGAAGAGCTTCGTAAGTGAAGGGGGTGCCTCCGGTGGGACGCTCGGCGACTCGCGAGTCCTCGTCGCCCGGTCCTCCCGGTCCGGTGGCGCGAACCGGCCCGGACCCTCCTCCTCGCCGGGCCCGACCGCCTGTTCTACGCCGCCTGTCCGGTCCGCTCCCCTGTCGGACGGATTCCTTCCGCGCGTCCGGTCGACGGACACGGAACTCGTTTCACGGGTCTCTGGGCCCACCACTCACTCCTCTGGTCGACCCGAGTCTTGAGTCGCGGAGGGCGACGGGGCGAGGGGCCGGGGCGGTGGCGCCCACTGCAGGTTTGGGAGGTCGGACCCCGCGCCGGGGCCGTGCAAGAGGGGTGCCGGCGGCCCGAGCCAGGGGTCCGGCAGGCAGCCCCCGAGTCCCACGTCTCTTGCGCGACCGCCGCGGAGCAGCGGCGACCGGAGGAGGTTCCGGCGCGGGCTCGGAGCGGCCGACGGGCCGGAGAGGACCCGGCGTGCCTCTCCGGACCTCCTTCTTGGGCGACATTCGCCGCTCCACGGAGCCGGTGCCGTCTCCGCTCGCCTCGCTGGGCGCCCAGCCGGACAGGGACGGAAACCGTCGCAGACGGTCCGTGGGCGGGGGGCGTTGTGCGCCGGAGGGGACGAAGGACATCTAGTCTCGCGGGCCCCGAGTGGCCACGCGCGCCGAAGGGACGACGGCGCACCCGTCGCTGCCGACGGTCTGCGTTCTCGTAGTGCCGGCCCGGGCTCCCCTGCTCGACCGCAGGTCCGGGCGTCGCGGGGGTGGTCGACGCGGCTTCCCGCCTCGGTCGAAGACGCCCACCGCTGTCGTTCCGCGTCCCTCGGAGCGAGAGGCTGTGGGTGCTCGCCGGTGGCTGGCGACCTGCGACGAGCGCTGGTCGACCCTGTGCTCTCTCTTTGTAATCGAAAGCGGAACAGGACGGGGGCAGTGAGACTGGAAACAATGTCGCCGGTCTGAGCAAGGGTCGATCTAGAGGGTTTGTGTCTTGCCCGAAAGGCGACTCTCGGTAATAGACTCTTTTGAACCGGTGCAGGCAGGGGTCCTACTGACGAAGGATTTGTCTTGAGGTGTCTTCGGTCGACTCTCGAGACCATCTTGGGAACCGAAAAGAGGCGAGGACAGAGCACCCAGAGCTGGAGGGACGGGAACGCGAATCAACGAGTCGGCACAGCCTGAGACGTGGAGAGACCTGAGATCGGGTGGTCCGACATTAGACAGGCACCCTAAAAAGTCCGTTCTTATGACCTCACCCAACGGGAGAGGAGGAGACCCCCTATAAGGGCTGGGTCCCTACCTTAGGGTGACGTCCGTCTAAGAAATGGGCGACTTGGTGACCCCTTCAGGGAAAATGAAGGATCCGAACGTTTTTACAAAGACATTTGTTTCTCGACGTGTCGACTTCTGACCCATTTTTGATCAGGGGTCACGACCCACCCCGGACGCTGGAACCACAAGTGACTAGAGGAGTGGGACCCCACTCAGGGGTCTCAGAGCTACGTTCTGCACTTCTCTCGGGACGCGAGGTCTCGTTACCCCTCCCCGGGGCCGTCCCCACATCGACTCTCTTCTCCGACAGGAATCTCAATGTTCTGGCGTAGGGAATAGAGTCCGAGGGGTTCACCGCGATCACCATTTCTTGGGCGGACGCTCACGTCTTCTGCATCCTCTAGGGGACCTCTTCCCGGACCGTTGGGTGAGGTCATAAGAACGGGCCTCTTAGGGTACCTATCTCCTCACCCGAGTTGTTTCTACACACATCGGGACCGACCCACCTCCTCCTCTGTTTCGGAAGTGGTTCGCACACTGCCCGTAAATAGACGTTCCTCCTCTTACACACCTTTCCGCAAGACCGGTCTTCCTTGTCTTGTACGTTTCCTCTCCGCGTCGGGTCGACAACCCCTTTGACGGTCTGGACTCGGTCCTTCCCTCCCCTCTCACCCACCCACCACCCCTCCCCAGAGGACAGTCGATCCGCTCTCAGTCAGGGAGGCAAGATCTTCCTCGACGTGTAAGACCTGTTTCTCTTTTAAAGTTAAACTTTCGTGTCACCGATGTTATAGTAAAACTTTAAAAAATTTAAAGGTCCAATATTAATTAGAGGACCCGTTTAAATTCAAAATAACCGAAGGAAAAGTTTTTCCACTGAAGGAACCGGGAGTGAGAGGGGTACTCCTTCCGTCTTTAGAATGTTTATAGTTGGTCGAGTACGACCTCTATAATACGTCTTTAATGCTCCGGTCTCCGACGTTCCGAGTCAGGGTCACTACCTCCTCCGAGGACCCACGACCGGTTCCTGGGTGCCGAAGGGCTAGTCTTGGGTGATAGCCGCTTTCTTTGTCTGCCGGACTGGGTCGTCAGTCCCGGGTTGGCACACAGGGCGATGCACGGTCCCGCTACTGTGTGTTCCCTCTTTCCATGGAACCCTGTGTGTCCTTTTAATTAAAGGTGACCTAATTTCTTAATTTATGTCTTATTTCCTCCTAGTTTTACAATTTTTGTCTGAAAGGGAAGGTCTGTTCTACCTGTTTTAAATGGGAAGGTAGACTTTTTAGGTGTTTTAGTTCTGTCAAATGTGATTTGTTTTCCCTCAAAAGTTCTGTAACCTGTAGTCCGTTGTCTCCTTTCACTAGGGCCTCCTGACCTGTCGCTCGTTCCACGAGGGGTGCCGACGGACCTCTCGGAGGGTCAGTGCTGGGTCGTAGGACTAGGACTTTCTGAAGGCAGAGGAGGGGGTGGACGACGAGTATGGGGCCCGCGACACACCCCGCCTCCTTGACGTCTCACCCGACCCGGCACGAGGGGCCCCGTCACGAGGGGTCTCACACGAGAGGCCCCGTACGAGGGTCCCGACACGAGGGGTCCACACGAGGGCCCACCCCTCGGGTCCTCGTGCCGTTTGTCGGAGCCGGAGCCGGTCGGGACCCGGACTTCGGGACGAGGAGGGGAGCGTCGATACGTCGTGACCCGTCCGCTGAGCGGAGAGACTCGGAATCAAAGGAGAGGAAACCGTTGACACTCCCGATGTCTCTCACACGCCGCGCGTAGCGCGGCTCGTCCACGACTGGTACACAGACAATGATCGAGATCAAAAAAGGGCTAATAAATCCTGAATGATAAAGGGTCTTGCCAATGGGACCTAGGTGTGCCCGATGTCTGTGTCACAGACACGAACCCTCCGGGTGTCAGGTCGGCCGCAGCGTCTGTGACTCGTCGTAGACAGTGGCCGGCTCGGTGGGGCGCTTGCGGTCAGCTCGCGACCGCAAGTGTAGCGGGGCCCAGGTGGAGGCCGAGACCACCCCTCAGCCGGGTTCTCCTCGTCGCTACAGGCGCCCGGGACTCAGGCGGACACGACCTCGGCCCGGCGTTTCGGCCCGGCCCGGACGGCCCAGAGGGCCTCGTTTGACTCCCTGCAGCCGAAGCCCGCGGCCGCCGAAGGAGGGTCGGGACCGGTGCCCCTGTCCTCAAGGGCCCAGGAGAGGACGAGGGGGCCCCTCAGAGCCTACCGGTTCCCCTCCACCCTGCCCCCGGTGCGCAGGAAAGTGCAAAGGACGCCCGCCGGACTCCCGAAACTCCGTCGTCTTTGGTCGAGGGGTCACTGCATTTGCCTCTGGTAAGACGTCCCGGGAGTGGCCCTTCTCGGACCCCCTAACCGGGGACCCTCCAAGACCAAGGATGGTCGGGTGCGGGCTCGCCGGAGTCGGGGACCCTCGGTGCCTTCGGGGAAGGCGAAGGAGCATCGAAGGGGGACGCTCCGCTTGTCGACGTGGGTCTCTGAACTAGGCTACCCTTTCTTTTCTGTAGTCGAAGGGTGAGACGAGGTTCCTCGTGAACTATGGTCACGTTTTTTAGAGTCGGCGAGCCCAAGAGACAGTTATCTTTCCGTAATCTAGACGAGTTTGATGAGGGCGACACTGACTCCGGGTTCTCCTTTGCGTTTCGGGACGGCTTCCTCTTTGACCGAACAGGGGAAACGTTGAGCCGTTTCTGCCGGTTCGAGGGTGGGGAGTAGACGTGCACTGGGCACTGGAGCCACTTGAGGTCGGGGCGAGTCACCGGAGGACTTTTGGTGCCCCTGGAATTGCGAGCGTCGTAGACCCTAGGAGGACGGAGGGTTTCGGACCATTGTCCTTTTGTCTCTGGTAGTCTGCCACAACCTTCCTCATCTGTGACTACACTCACAGACGTTTCTCGTTAGGTCGTTGGCGATGTGGTGGACGTCTCGTTGCACGCAAGGGGTGGCCGGCTGGGTCCTTGAGGTCGAAGCCTTTGAGGGCACCCACGTGCGTGAGCACTCGTGTCTCTCCAGGTGCATTCCTGCGAGCGACGTCTGCCGGAGGTACCGTCGCCCGCCTCCACTGTCCCCAGGACAATTTACTCACCGCCGCCGGGGCCCGTCGCCCTGTCCGTCCATCGGACTAGCGTGTCTGGCGGGGTCCGGGAAGGAGTACGGACGGACTTAGACGTGCGAAGGTCCGGCCGACGCGCTGAGCGAGGTTGGCTGTACTGTCGTCGGCTCCGCTACGCCTCCTCGGACTCTCCTCGAGTGCGGAGGTGGAGGTGACGACGCCGCGTCGGTGGCCCTCTCGCACGAGCCGACAGACCTGGGTCCTCCGACGTTCCGGTGTCCGTTGTCGTAGGGAGTCGACCGGGGGCCGGCGACTCCGTCCTCGTTCGAAACCGTTCGGGTCTCAGTACCTTTTATTACTTTCCCCAACAAAATTCTGTGACTCGTAAGGTGACCATTATCTGTTGTCGAGTTTCTGTCTGTTTTATGCCTCATGGCACACAGTGATGACGCACACTCTCGGCCTCTGCCTGCCGTCTGGGAGATCATGTGCGTTCCACGTGCCTCGTGAAGACTGCCCCTGGGGCTTCCTGTGTTGGCACGGCACAGCCCCCGTCCCTCACTCTCCTTCCCCTGTGCGTCCCTTCGTCGGCGAACGTGACACAGGGGAGACTTGCTAAGCTAAAATTCCTGGTGAATATAGACGGTAGGCGTGTTTCGTACTGAGCCAGTAAAGTTTACTTTTGTGTGCCGGCACAATGTGACTCGAGACTCAGTTCTCACTGCCCAGGACAGGGGGTGCCTCCCCAAGGGGCTGGAGCACGAGGTCGACTCTTCGTGGTGTCTACAGAACTCAGGCGTCGACACTCTCCGTCACGGGGGAGAGGGTCCGGTGGTCGGGGAGAGTGAGTGTGAGGTCGCAGGAAGGCCCCGGACTGAGGGGTCTCCCACGGACTGACGACCCGGACGGAGGGAGAGGCGGTCCCGGGGCCCGCCACAGACTCGTGGTAAGTCCCAGGGGACCCTCTTCGGGGGGTCGAGGGCCTCGACTTCCACAAATTCTGTCCTAGCCACACACGCGACTCGACTGTGGTCGGCCGCGGCCCGCGTGTCCCGTCCGGAGGTCTGTCCTCTGCGGAGACGGGGCCTCTCGAAGACGCCGACGTGTCTCTACTCTTTTTCGCCTCTTTCCGGGCTTCCACCAATCTCCGAGGGGCTCTCCCCCGTCCCGCCGCGGTGCCCCTCGCGTCCGTGCCGGTGGCTTTGGTCCAGTCTCGTCCTCGGGGCCGCTTCGCCTGTGGGCCGCACTCGCTGCCCTTCGGGCGGCATACCTGCCGACTGCCCTGTCGTAGGAGAGCCTCGGACCACATTGAACCTCCATTTCCTTCGGTCTGGTCGATTCCCTTTCCCGACCTACAAGTCGTCTCTCCTGCCGTCGGGGGCGGGGTCACTTCGGTCTCGCAGGATTGAAGACCTCGGACACCAGACAGTCGCACGTACCGTCTCCCTGAAACGTGTACACTAATTCAATTCCTAGGACTCTATCCTCCTAATAGGACCTAGTGGACCCGCCCGGGAACCCTCTCTCTCCGTCCGCCCAGTCTCAGTCTCCCCTCTGTACGACTGACCGCGTCTCTGCCTCTCCGACGTCCTGTGACTTGGCGGCCAAAGTCTCCGCCTCCGCCCCGGGGCTCGGTTCTCGTACCGTCGCGCGCCTCCGGCTCTGCCGCCCTGTGTCGAGGAGGGCCCCGAGGGTCTTCCGTGTGCCGGGGTCGCTGTGACCGAAGACCGGGCTCCCCTGGGTAGGGGACGAAGACCGGAGGCCTTGGGGCTTTCTTGTTTACACGCACCTGACTGCAGCCCTGTGGAGCAATGTCCTCGTTGTCCTCCGATTGCGCGCCCAACTCCCTTCTTTCCTGTCCTAAACTCCCCAGGTTCGTCCCCTTCCGACTCCTCCTTCCTCGTCCTTTCTGTGGTTCTCTTCAGTACCCTTCTCCCGGACCAACCCACCGAGTCTCGCCGGCCTTAAGTCCTTCTCTTCTCGTAGCTTATTGGTGGTGTAAGCCGGGGCACCTCCGTTGGGACCTTCCGCTGGACCTGTGCTCTGCCGAGCCCCTCGGTCCCTCCCGTCTCGGCTACTCCTTCCCGGCGCTAGTCTGTCGCTACTCTCCCGCCGAGACTGTCCCTCAGGTCCCTGTCCACGTAGGGTTTCCCGTACCAGGTCCCCTCGTCTGTCTCTCTTCTGCCCGGGTCCCCCACGTCTCTCCGGACGTCTTCGACCAGACCCCCCGTCCCCGTCCTCCCGAGCCCCGTCTCCGGTCCCCCGACGTCCGGGACCTTCCTTGTCCCAGGCGCTGCGACCTCCCCCCTTCACCCAGAGGAACGTCCCTCCTCTGGTCGCCCAGGGGGTGAGTTAAGACAAAGGAGTTGGTCTTACTCCGGTCCGGTCCTCGCTCCCTGTCTCGTCGCACCGCCCGACGTCCGGTGCCCCAACGACCCTCAATCTGCACTGAGCCGTTGACTTGCCGTCCTCGCTCCTCGCCCTCACACCGGAAGCCCCCGGCGAGTCCCGGGTTCGTCTCGTCTCGCGCCCACCCCCTGCACGACCCTCCCCGTCGTCTCGACGACGACCTCCTTCCGTCACGGAGACTCCGGAGGCCGGTGGTTCGGTGCACCAGGCGTTCCGGTCCCGCAAAGAGCCGGTCTGGGTACCCTTCCACCCCGACCCGGCTTGGTCGCTCACCCCTTCTTTTCCCGTGTGTGGAGTTGACCTTTTGTGCCTAACCTACGGGACTAGACAAAGTTTAGGTTCTGCCTGGTACAGTACAAGAAGGACGGAAAGTCAGCGGGGCAGCACAGGTTGCGAGACGCTGGGGGGCCTGCCGTCGTGCGGTCCGGAGGGACAGGGAGTGGCAGAGGGCCTCAAACGGGTTCAAGTGCGAGTAACGTAACCACTACGACAGGTCGGTAGAGCAGGAGACTGCGGGAGAAGAGGAAGACGGGAGGTAGAAAGGGTCGTAGTCTCTGAAAAGGTTGCTCGACAGACAAGCGTAGTATACTGGTTTTACGACCTCGAAGTCGAAGTCGTAATCAGGAAGGTCACTTATAAGCCCCAACCAGAGGGAATTCTACCTGACCAAACTAGAGGAACGACAGGTGCCCCGAAAGTCCTCAGAAGAGGTCGTGGTGTCAAGCTTCCGTAGGTAAGAGACCACGAGACGGAAGAAATACCAGGTCGAGAGTGTTGGCTCACACTGGTGACCCTTCTGGCGTCGGGACTGCTACACAGGGAAAGAGCCGTCTCTTTGCCGAGACGAAAGTCGTGTGGAGATCCACACAGTAGCGAAAGGACGGCTCTTCGTTCGAAGGCGACTGAAGTCCCGACGTCAGTGGTAGACGTCACTAAGACCTCGGACCCTTCTCCTTCAGACGGTGACAAAGGTGGAAGGGGGAAGATTAACGGACGTCACTACCCTGGCCTACGGCACTAGACAAAGAAATTGTAAATCAGTCTAGTAGTAGGGAGTGGAGTTCGGGACGTTACCGAGGGGGCAGTGGGTTTCGCTTCCGAATTTAGAAACACGACCACTGAATAGTCTGTGACTCTAGGACCATGGCATAGTGGACGCGGGAGGGGAGGTGGGGGCCCACGGACCAGTCAGTCCGGTACTGTGAGCACCTCTGCTCTGGAGGGGGCCGGGGTCCGGGGACGAGACTCGGAGGAGACGAATTTGGTGCCGGCCGAGTCCCGGGTCGGAGCCCCTTGAGGAGGCCTGTAGGTTCCGGGTACTCCGTTTCTGTTCCACGCCTCCTCCGACCGTCTTTACCACAGACCCTTTCGGAGTCCGTAGGCTCACGTCCGAAGCACGGTTTCGGAGGACACACGTGTTGTGCTCCGGCCTCGCGTCCGACCCGTACCTCTGGTGGGAGGTACCGCGACCGTCTTACTGTTCGCACGATCTGTGTGTGTGTGTGTGTGTGTGTGTGTGTCTGTGTCTGTGTGTGTCTGTGTCTGTGTGTGTCTGTGTGTGTCTGTGTGTGTGTGTCTGTGTCTGTGTCTGTGTGTGTCTGTGTCTGTGTGTGTGTCTGTCTGTGTGTGTGTGTGTGTGTGTGTGTGTGTGTGGGGGAAGGTGTGTGTCTGTGTGTGTCTGTGTCTGTGTCTGTGTCTGTGTGTGTCTGTGTCTGTGTCTGTGTGTGTGTCTGTCTGTGTGTGTGTGTCTGTCTGTGTGTGTCTGTGTGTGTCTGTGTCTGTGTCTGTGTGTGTGTCTGTCTGTGTGTGTGTGTCTGTCTGTGTGTGTCTGTGTGTGTCTGTGTGTGTCTGTGTGTGTCTGTGTGTGTGTGTGTGTGTGTGTGTGTGTGTGTCTTTGTGTGTGTGTGTTTTGGTGTCTGTGTGTGTGTGTGTGTGTGTGGGTGTGTGTGGGTGTGTGTGTGTGTGTGTGTGTGTGTGTGTGTGTGTGTGTGTGTGTGTGTGTGTGTGTGTGTGTGTGTGTGTGTGTGTGTGTGTGTGTGTGTGTGTGTGTGTGTGTGTGTGTGTGGGAAGGGGATCTCTTCGGGGCCGATTCCTCTCTGTTCCGTGGGCCGGACAGGACAGGGGTCTCGAGTCGGTCCGTCCTTTACTCAGGTCGCCCCTTCCCCCACAATAGTCTCGTCACGTCCTCCGAACCCGCGCGAGCTTCCTTCGGTCGGGGTGTACGGCGCGACCGGTGTGTGGGAGTGCCTCAGGTGTTCGAGGAGGCCGTCTAGGTTCGTGGGTAGGCCAGGGGTGGAAGTTCCGTGTCGCACGCGCCCCTCCCCCGTGGTGGCGGACAGGTCCCCACACGTTTCTGGTGGTCCCTGAGGGTCCTTCCACAGTCTTCGCTCGCTCCGCACTCCCCGGACCCCTCGAGAGGGGTCCACTCTAAGGACCTTCTTCCACTGCCCCGTGTTGGCCGCACACGACCCCACAGACGTTTCCCGGCCCCTCCGACGAAGAGGTCGCGGGTCCCGGGGCACCCCTCGGCTGGGGGGCCCGGGCCGCGGACCGCCGGTCCTTCCCCGACACCGCAAGGGGTGCCCAGGACGTGAACCGTGGCGAAGGGGAGTCGTCACGGCAGAGTGGTCGACTGGTGGACCTCTCTGTCTAACTAGACTGGAGTGCCCACTCCCTACCGTCGGGGAGCTCCCCCGGGTCGCACGCCGACCCGCGACTCGGCCGGGCCCATACTACTCCTCCCCCCAGTCCCCGTCTGTCCGCGGACCTCTGGGAGCGACCCTGCCCGGAAGGCCGTCCACAGACGAGACGTCGAAGGGGTCCCTCCCCCTCCTCGGGGGGTAGGGGTGTCGGAGGGTAGCCGGGGACCGTTCGGGTCGCGCCAGGGTCCTTCGACTCTCCGCCGACACGCGTCCCTACGGGGGGAGGGGCCCGGACTGGGGCAGACGCGTCGGAGACACATGACCTGAGACGCTAGTGACACAAGACCCGGGAGTCCTGTTCCCGACCCTGGGTCCGCCACGAGTCATCCACGAACCACTCATTTATGTAGGTTCAATTGAGGAGGTCTCGCCTCCGGTTCGACAAGTGGATCATTAATCAAGTCCCTCCCCTCAGACCCCCTCTTACCTGTGTCCGTGTACGCACCGACTCAGGGAGGCGTCGACCGAGCTTCGACGGTCCGGCGACGATTGACGAATGCGCACACGCAAGTCGGCGAGTCAGGACAGGAACGGCGGGACACCTGACATCGGGCGGTCCGAGGAGACGGGTACCCTAAGAGGTCTGTTAAGACGTCACGCATCGGAAAGGGAGGAGGCCCCCTAGAAGGGCTGGGTCTCTTGGGTCCCTAGTTTGGTTCCAGAGGACGTAACGTCCACCCAAGAAATGACAGAGGCGGTAACCCTTCGGGACCACCGATATAGGGTTATGTTTTATTTTTCAATTTTTGTTTTTTAAACAACCCATGGACGACACCCGGTCGGTACACCGACCACGAACCCCGTGTCGTTACTTGACTTCTAGGTTTCCGGCACGGGGGGCCCCGCCGGTCCGAGCCGACCTTCTCCTCCGGACTCCCCGGGTAGCCTCGACCCGGCTCCGCGAGTGGTCAGACTCCGGGTCGTTCAGGCCCACCGACAGTCGAAGTGCGGAGTCGGTGCTAAGTCCCGCTGTCGTTTGGAGGGGGTCGGGCGGTTCGTGGAACGACAATGACGATAGGACGGGCGAGGGTGGTACGGGACTTTTCCGGACTCATAGGCCTTGAAAGGTGCGAGGGGGGTGTGGGTTTGGAGCACTATGTCGGTCCGTCGAGGTCTCCCACGACTATTACCTTTGAAGTGACAGAATAGACGAGGACTTTCGCTGACACCTCTATTTCTCAGTCCGAGTCTCGTCGAGTCACTGAGTGGGCTCCGGTCTCCTCGTCACAGTCGGGTCCTGACTTGGGTCCAGATTCGGTCCGCCACGAAAGAGGACGAGTTCCGAGGAGAGGAGAAACGATTTTATGGACGTAGACGGAGTGCACCACGGGGTGGCCGGGTGACGGGTCCTGAGGACCCTGTGTCCTGCGGGCGACGATTTCGGGTGGTCGGTATCGGTGACGCGTCGGGGACCCTGGGGCCGACGAGGGTCCTCGGGGGCACTGCAACAGGTCAAGACGGGTCGGGTCCACTGTGGACCGGGGTGGAGTCTGCTAGGGTACCCGAGTCCTTCGGGTCCCGACGTCAGGGGACCCACGACGAATTGTCGGAACGAGGGGCTTGGGGTGGGACGGTTCTGGAGGGTGTCGTCCTCGACCCCGGGTCGGGCCCTGCGACTCCACGCTCAGTCGGCCACTGAACCGGCGGGCCTCCGACTCACCGACGGGCTCGACCTTCACGGGACTCGGTCACTGGCCGAACAAGCCGGAGAAGACCCCGTCGGCCGGGCCCCCTCCGCGAGACATTTGCGACTCTTAGCGTCGACTCCCGTCCGGACTGCTACGTCCGGTGGCCTCCGAGGTGGACTTTCCGTCCAAAGGTCGGGCGTGGAGGCTGGTTCTCTCAGGGGTGGGTGTCCTCCCCAGACCCTAGGTGTCGCAGGGTCGACGGAATTGAGTCCCGAGGCGGCTCGCATAGGTACCCGTTCGTGGTACCTGCGGTGGCGTCCGAACGTTTCCCCCTTCGGACCGGGGACGGGCCTGCTCGACACCGCCTCAGCGGTCCGCACAGATCCCCGGAAGAGACGCAGGTTGTGCGGTCGAACCGCTGAGAGACTGGACTTTTCGAGTCTTTTTGTGATCACAGTTTATTGCCTTCCTCTCAGTGTCCGCCCGCTCTTGGGAGGGCACTCGTAGTGCGGAGCCAGGGGCACACGGGACCTACCGTTGGTGTTGGGGTCAGCGTGGGGGGAGCTACCACTCTTAGGAGGGCACTCGTAGTGCGGAGCCAGGGGCACACGGGACCTACCGTTGGTGTTGGGGTCAGCGTGGGGGGAGCTAACACTCTTAGGAGGGCACTCGTAGTGCGGAGCCAGGGGCACACGGGACCTACCCTTGGTGTTGGGGTCAGCGTGGGGGGAGCTACCGCTCTTGAGAGGGTACTTGTAGTGCGGAACCAGGGGAACACGGGACCTACCCTTGGTGTTGGGGTCAGCGTGGGGGGAGCTAACGCTTTTAGGAGGGCACTTGTAGTGCGGAACCAGGGGAACACGGGACCTACCCTTGGTGTTGGGGTCAGCGTGAGGGGAGCTAACACTCGTAGTTGACCCTAGGCACATTTTCGAGTGCGAGTCTTAGGTCGTAGGTCGTCTTCGAGTTCTGTGCGGACAAGTGAGAGGGAGGAATGGCCGTGACAAAGTTGTGAGTTCCTCAGTCCTTTTGCTTCCGAAGTCACCGAGTTCAGTACACGTGTTCCAGTGAACCTCCCGTTTCTGGACGTCTGAGACTGACGTGCGTTCCGTCCGGGCCTTTTCCCGGTTTGTCGGAGTCAAGACGGACCAAGGCCGGAGGGGTGGCGCGAGACGCGGGGTGCTTACCGCTGTCCGGACCGCCACCCGCCCACTGTCGGGGCGGTAGTCCCAGGGACCCCTCGCCTACGGGAGACGTCGGATGCCCCGTGCGCCGAGTGGGCGGACGGCCTGAGGCGAGTAGAAGCAGAACGACCGACGTCCCCCACCAAAACTATCTCTGGGGAAGGGGAGACGCCGTTGTGCCTACCTCCACCTCCCGTCCAACCAAGTCAGTGAGTGGCGCACGCTGGGGCGCTGGGGCACCCGACGTCGGGCGGTCCGAGGGGACAGGCACCCTAAAGGGGCCTTTCTATCACGTCACCCACCGGCAAAGGAGGAGGGGCACTTTATTCAGTCTGTCTTTCTGTTTATTCCCCTACCGTTGCGTGAGGCCATAGAAAGGACCCTTTGGGGTGCCTGTCCCCTCGGACCACTCGGTGTCAGGTACCCTGACGTCTCGACCCATGTTGCCTCGGTGGCTCTGGGACGTCCATTTCTCTTGTTCGACCACTAGCGGCCCGACCCCTTCACCCGTTTCGTGACCGAGTTTCTCTCTAAGTGCCTACATAAGACGTTGTGTTCCTTACATCGGTCATAAAAGAATATTGAGATTTACCTTTTATTGGAAAGATTTAACATATTTTTAAGTTTTAATTTTTCTTCTTGGAAAGGGAGAAAGACCGGTGAGTCTACCTTCTTGACCGAAAGTGTGTCCGTCTCCAGACCTCCGGAGGTGCCGGACGGCTCGGGTGGGCGGGCTTCCGGGAAGGGCCCGGCGAGGACCCGTCTCCACCGCCCGCGAGACCTACTCTCTTTCCCCCCGGTCCGACGTTCACCACCGGTTTGCGGTACGGCTGTCCCGAAGCCGTCCTTCGCGCGTCTTTCGGGTCCCGTCCCGGCCGCACCCCACTCGCGGTCCCCGAGTCGTTACGCTGGTCCCAGCACGGGGCGGAGGCGCAGGACGGGAGACACCCGGAGGGAGGACCCGTCCCTGGAGGGACGTGTTCTGCCGGTGCCGAAAGCCGTTGTTGTGCGTCCTGTCCTGCGGCATTGCGGGAAGAAGGGCGACCTCGTGCACGCAGCGGGGTGTCGCACTTCTGTAGGGGGGATCTTCGGGCAGCTGGCGTTTCCGGAGACTATAGAGTGCCCGACCTCGCACGAACAGTTGTTCGCTGCCTGGCTCGGGGGTCCCCGGTTCCGGGTCGAGGACTTTTGTGTTCCGCGGGTCCTCCCGATCTAGTCCTTCCTCCTTTGCCACCACCACCGTTCGTGACCTGGCGGTCGGTCCCCCGGAGACCGGCCGGGCTGAGGGGCTGCGGTCAGGGGTGTCCTGTCGAGAGGGCCTGAGTCCCAGCAGTGAACGGGAACCGGGAAACCCTTCGGGAGTCGGCAAGCAGGACTTCCTGGTCAAGACTAATTCGTCCTCGGAGGGGCACACTTTCAGACAAGTTGACTCGTGTCGTTTACGGCCGGTGCCCCGACTGCCGGCGAGGTCGTCCGACGCGAGACGCGAGACCTTCGTGGCGGCCCTCGGTCTACCCCGCGTGCGGCACCCCTCCCGGTCCCGGGACTCGGCCCTCCACCCTCTGCGAGCCCTCCCGCCGCCGCCGGGGCTCTTTGTGACGGTCCGCGAGGACCCGAGCAAACAAAGCAAAACAGGAGCCAACCCGGAAGGTCGGTGGGAGAGTCAGGTCGTGACAGTAATGTCTAATGTTGAGGCACAGACATTAAAGGTTTGAGGTCTGGAGAGATGTTTGGGTTTCGAGTAAAAGCGACAATTGAATAACCCGTCAATTTGACTTGGTTGTACTCCGAGAAATCTCACTGAAATAGGAAAACCGTTACTGTCAACTATACAAAACTTCGTCTTTAGGACTAACAAAGGGTGCTTCATGACAAGGGACTGGGGTGATCCTGACAGTGCATCCACTGTCATACATATTGTGTAAGACTTTTAAAGGCGTCGGACTCTGCGGGGACCGGGGTACACGACGTCTTCTCCCCGGAACCTACACACAGGGGTGACAGATGTACTCGAAGGGGCTCCACCTCAAAGTGAGACTGGGCCCAGGTCTGGAGACTCGGGCCGCCGACGAGCTAAGACGGTGCGGACCGCCGACGAGCTAAGACGGTGCGGACCGCCCACCGATTCCTTCTGAGGAGAGAGGGACCCAGACAGGGAAGTAGATATTGTCCCCCTCCGGCCTGGTCTAGTCACCAAAGTTCGCACAAACAAACAAACGAAACAAAAAATCCGTGGAATCGGGAAGGAAGTTCCCTTTGAATGTCCCTTTCATATTGACGAGGTCGCTCACACCGGACGGGTCGCCCGGTGGCCCCACGAAGGCGCTGTCCTGTTACACTTATGACTACACACGCCAGAGTGAGACGCGAACAGAAGAGTCTCCGGTTGCCGGGAAAGACTCTCCCTTCCTGCCGACCCCCCTTTGCGTGCTAGAACTGTCTGTCCTTCCGAAGGCTGGACGTCTCTCCGGGTCTCGGCTTGCGGTGCTCGAGGCCCCTCTCTCCTCGTCGAGTCCCTCCCGCGCCAGGTCCTCGGTTCAGTCGGCTCCCTCCCCCGCGGTGCCGGCCGTCCCTCCTGTCCTGTCCGTGGCTCCCGCCGGCGTCCTGGGGCGGGAGGACTAGCGGGGTCGGACTCCGGGGCGGGACTGCAGCGCCCGTCCCCAGCTCCCCCCTCGGTGTTCCGGAGGACGGGGCTGGTGTCGTTGGTGCTCGGGCCCGCCGAATCTCGGTGACCGTGCGGTGGTGGCCTGTTGACGCGGGAGGCCCGGGGTCTTAGTCTCGTCCACCCGAAGGTGCTTCCGTACGCGAAGTCTCCTGTCCGGTAGACTTTCGCCCTACGCGGGCCTACCCCTCCCGGTCCTCCCCTGAGGTGTCAGGGGAAGGGGACCCAGACCCCCCATCTGAAGCCCCTCCGCCCCCGTGGGGTCCTAAGAGGATGTCCGGTCCGGGTGGAGGAGTGGGGCGGCGTCCGAGAGTCGACGTGGAGCTGGACCAAAGGCTTCTTCGAGGAGCCCGGCCGCCCCTCGGGGTGAAGGGTAGGTGGTTGCGGAGGGGGAGAGACCCTTGTGAGGTCCCCGGACTCGTTCGGGTCGGGCGGAGGCCTTGTCCTTCGGTACCACGGCGGGCCCCGGGGACCCTTCGTGTCCTTGTAGCCGACGACCGGGTCCGTTCTGGGAGTGAGGTGGGCTCCCAGATATGAACCACTGGTCTGAAACGGGGGAGAGGGGTCTATGAGAAATAAAGTTCGTAGTCAAGTGAGGGGCAGGTAGTGATTCCCCATTAATTTCCTAGAGTTCTAGTGTGGAATCGTCTTCCCGCCACCAAGGAAGGTCTTCTGTGGGAGTAATCCCGGGTTGACAAGGGTCACCGGGTCGACAGACTCGCCGACTCACAAGACCCCCCGCCCCTCCGGCCGCGGCAGATCCCCCAGTCCCCCCGAGGTCACTGCCGGGACAACGACCGGTGCGTCGCCAGGCTGATCGGCGACGAGTCCGGACACAGAGCCCCAGAGGCGCGAAGGAGGGGTCGTCCCCTCTCGGTCCTGACCGGTCGGAGCGGGTCCCAGTCCCCTCCCGCTTGGGGCCAAGACGTCCATGGCGTTGGGTGAGGTGGGAGTGTCGGTGGCCGACCTCGTCCGCAATAGTTGGGTTAGAGTGCCTCCTCCTTTCGCGCGAGTCTCTCTCGCGCCGGTGCGTCGGCGTCCGTCTCAGGCTTACTTCCCCCTCCGGCCTAGTGCCGGGACCCCGGGACCGAGTGCCCTCCGCACCTCCCCCGGCGGTCCTCCTCGTCCGTCGACGCCCCCGGAGCCTCGGCCCGCCCCACACCCGGCTCTTCCCCGGCTACTCGTGGCGAGGCTCAGGTGGGCCGGGCCGGGGCCGGGTCGGGGCCGCGACCGGGGGTGCGACGGGGGCGGACGGGCGGCCGGGCCCCCAGACGCGGCCGGGCCCGAGCGCGCCGGAGCGCGGGAGTCGTTGGGGCGCCCGGGTCGCGGGTCGACCAAGGAGCTCTACCTCGCTAGTCCTGCCCCCACGCCCCACTCCGCCCTCCCTGACACCCCGAGACAAAGGTCGGACCCGACCGGGAAGAGAAGGCATAGGTGGAGAACCGTTTTGACACTTTGGTCAAATAGAGGTTCCTCCGCGGCCTCGCCGAGACTCTCGCCGGCGGCAGCGGCGGGAGGGCCCGCCCGTCGGGACGGGGTGCGTCGGCGCGGACGCCGGTCCCGCCGTGGCTCCTGGGGCTGCGAAGACGAGTCTCGGAGGACGCCAAGGGTGCAGCGAGTCTCCTTCGGGCCTCTCACTCGGCACTGGAGGCTCCGGGGCGGTAGACCGGGGCGGTGGAGCCGGGAACTCCAGGGGAGGGACCCGGCGTGACGCGGCCGCCTCGCGAATAGAGTCCGGCGGCGGGGCGGCGGGAGGGGTCGGCGGGGCGACTTCGGTCGTCGGGCCCGGGGGTGGGGCAGCGTTTCGGGAACGAGGGAAGGCGCGAGACAAGAAGACTACGGTGAAGTGCGACAGACTGTCGGGCGTGCAAAGTGAACCACTAAAATAAATAGTATATGCCGTGGGGAAGGGGGAACCTTCCGCCCACAGTGTGTCCCCGTCCCTGCAAAGGGCAAAAACAGACTAAACCAGTGNGAACGAGGGAAGGTCCGAGACAAGAAGACTACGGTGAAGTGCGACAGACTGTCGGGCGTGCAAAGTGAACCACTAAAATAAATAGTATATGCCGTGGGGAAGGGGGAACCTTCCGCCCACAGTGTGTCCCCGTCCCTGCAAAGGGCAAAAACAGACTAAACCAGTGACCACATAGGAGTCCCGGTAGCTGTTCGTGCACCGTTCGTGAGCCACACCTTACTTACTTAGGCACCTACTCACTTCCCGGGTGGATGATTCCGAGACACCGAGCAGGACCCTCGGAAATCCGAGGAAACTTAGAGTGTCGTTGGGGATGTTATTCAGAAAATTAGGTTCTACTTTTTTACCTACGAGTCTCACTAATGATTAAACCGGTTCCAGTGTCAATCCTTCACGGTCCGGGCCCTGAGTCCGAGGCCAGGCCACCCGAGACTGTTGTCACGGGCAAAGACGGACACCAACGGCAGTTCCGTTGACAGAGCCATACTGTTTGTCCTGTGAGTGAGGGACAGGAATAAGGTTTGTCGCTCACACAATCAAGTGCCTAAAACGGTTTAGACAGGGTTTACACTCCAGGTCACGTGGTCGTCCTCCAGGGTGACGTCGGTTTCCCTTCCTGGGAGGAAGTCTGTGACGAGACCTGGGTTTCCTCCCGGAGTCCTCAGGACGAACCGGAGTAGGAAGTGGAAACGAAATAAAAAAATGGGAAGGACTCGTTACAGAAACTGGAAAAGAGCAGACACTCTGGAAGACGGTAGTTTCTGACGACAGACGGTACGGCAAGGACCTCCGTCTTTAGAGAGAGCTCAACGGGGTTTGGTTTGCACGTGTGTGTGGGTTCCGGGTGGCACACGACATGTTGGCCGAGGGGTCGTGGCTGGGGTTCGGGGTGGTCCCCGACTCGGACTCTGGTGCCCCCGGTCCGGAGCCTTTTCCTCGGCTCGGACCTCGGTACTCCTGCTCTCTCCGGGTTCGCGGGCCTCAGGTAGGTGGAGAGTAAGGTTTCTGGTGGGATCCGTCTCAGTGGGTGCCGGGGTGGGTGGCAAGAGTGTTCTGACAAAGGGAGTTTAGTGACGAGTGACAGACTTCGACGGTCCACATGACATAAACCAATGTAGACAGAGGGGCCTCCTCCGGCGCGTACTCCCATCCTCGACAAGCGGTAATAGCTGTGAACCGTGTCCACCCGTACGTTTATAACCAACTTACTCATTTACTTCGTCCTTTGTCCGCCTAAGACTTCCTTTTTTAGTCTCCGGAGGCTTTACTTGGGCAAATTAGGATTCTAGCTGGACGGGACTGTCATAATACACGGGTGTGTCGACCCTTCCTGGCTCCTCTGGGTCCCGACAGATTTAGGCTTCTGTGTTCTTTTACGACGTCCATGTCCCGTCTCTGGGACTACGACCCTTTTTACTCCCGTTTCCCCCTTCTCCGTCGCCTCCGACTCTACCAATCTATCGTAGTGACTGAGTCACTGTACTTAAACTCGTTTGAGGTCCCCTGTCACTGCCTGTCCCTTCGGACCGCACGGCGTCAGGTACCCGCCATTGGGAATGTCCGTGCCGTTCCAGTCCGACGGTGACCCCGGGTCCCTTGGCTTGTGGAAACGGAGTTTACGACTAAGTCAACTCTTCTCAGTTGTAAAGGGTGGTACGACTCGGGTCCACCGAGACACGAAGGTGGCACGGGGACCGTACTTCTCAGTTGCAAGGGTGGTACGACTCGGGTCCACCGAGACACGAAGGTGGCACGGGGACCGTACTTCTCAGTTGTAAGGGGTGGTACGACTCGGGTCCATCGAGACACGAAGGTGGCACGGGGACCGTACTTCTCAGTTGTAAGGGTGGTACGACTCGGGTCCATCGAGACATGAAGGTGGCACGGGGACCGTACTTCTCAGTTGTAAGGGTGGTACGACTCGGGTCCACCGAGACACGAAGGTGGCACGGGGCCCGTACTAGTGCCGTGGCCGTGGACGGGTCCTTTGTGGACGGGCTTCGGTCATGGTATCAACTCTCGCACGGTTTGGGCGAGAGTAACACTCCGTGATTGTGGTATTTTCCGGGTGTGTGTGGTAGGAACTCCTCCTGTGCACGGTAGAGAGATGAAGACCCGTCAAACCCACTCTGCCGACTTTTGTCCCCTACGGGAAAGACTCTTGTCGCAGTAAGTAAGTAGGCAGACCGATCGTACACGAACCGGTCGGAGTCCTTCGGTCTCTACTTTACCCTGTTTTGGAGACGGGAGAACGGTCAGGTAACCACGGACACCAAAACTGCCCGTGCTTTTCTGTTCGTTTATAATTCCTATGAACGAAGGTTTTGTTTATTCCGGTGCACCCCGACACGGAATCCTTTACCCCAAGACCCACGTTAAAAGTAAGGTAGTCCATGTTCTTGGTCAACTCAGTTGTCCCCAGGATCTGATTGAGGTCCGGGGTCCGACGATGATGAAGCCCCGAGACAGGGTGGGCGAGAAGGAGACCCGGGACTCGGGGAGTGTGTGGGCGGGGGTAAAGGGTTAAAGGGGTAAAGTGTTGTAAGGAGCCGGTGCAAGGGTGGAGAGACGAGTTGTGAGAGGGAGAACTGCGGAGAATGAGAGAAAGGGGTACAAGGGCTTGGACTGGAGGGATTGGGAGTCGAAGAGGAGACAGCCCTGGGGTCCTGTGTCAGAGCTGGACGGAAGGCGGTGGCGTGTGTGTGGGGTTGAGACCCGAAGGTGGACCTCGGGAAGGTACGGCATACAAATGCTTCGCACACAGGGTCCCCAGAGCCAAGTCGGGGCGAGCGAGCGTCCTGAGGGGATTTCGGCAGCACTGAGCCTCGTGTGGTGGGCGCGTCGGACCTGGGGGGGATGTAGGCGGCGGTTCAGGACTCCTGCGCGGGGGCGGGCAGTGTGGGCTGAAGCGACTTCGGGTCCGGCCGGGGGCTGGGGCCCTTGGGCCACTCTGGGCGTGGGGCTGAGCCGGCCCTCGGGCGGGACGCGGCCCCGGGGCCGCCGGGGGCGGGGTTCGCGAGCCGGCGCCCAGGGGGCGGCTAGCGCGGGGGTGGGGCCGGGGGCCTCCGGGGCCGGGGCGCGCGCGGGGGCCGCGGCGCGGGGCGCTCGCCGCCCCCTGGCCGGCCGCGGCCTGCCTCCGGCGCCGCGGATGGCACCCGCTACTCGAACCGGCTGTCGACGGAGCGGTCGAGCCCCTAGGCGAGGGTGACCGAGAGCCTCGCCGTCGCGAGCTAGAGGCAGAGGTCGGCGCTCGGGCGGAAGGACCAGCGGTAGCGCCGGACCGGCGGCCGCCAGCGGCGGAGGGAGGGGCGGGCCGAGGCGCGCCGAGCCGAGGCCGCGCCGCCCGCGCGGCGAGCCCCCCCCCCGCCTCCGCCGCCGGCCGCGCTCCTCGCGGGGACGGCCGGTCCCGGCCTCGGCGGCGGCCCGGCCCGACGCCCTCCGGTCCCCCGACGCCGGGCCTAGCCCCGCTGGCGCCCCGGCCCGCCCCGGCCCGCCCCGGGCTCTGGGCCCTCCCGCCGCGTCCCGGACGCCTCCGTCGCTCCCGCCGCCAGGACGTGTGGGCGCCCGCGCCACTGGGACCGCTTCCAGTGCCTCGCCCGCCCTGACCCCGCGCCCGCGCTTCCCCTCGGACGGGCTCGCACGGGACCGAGAGTCCAAACCCCCCGGCAGAGAGGCCCGGACCGACGCGAGGACGGGGGCTCGTCCGGGGAAGACGCGGGCCTCCGGAGGGCCGTGGACCAGGGTCCGCCCACCTCTACGCAGGTCCGGGGCGTCGACGGGCCCCGGGGTATTGTCAGACGACAGCTCGACCTGACTCGGTCCGTTCCTGGCGGTCGGGTCTGCGGGCCAGGGAACAGGAGGCTCTTCCTGCGTCCTAGTGGTCACCCCAAAGGAGCAGGACTGGGACGTCCGAGTCTCGACTCCACCACCAACACGTCAGCGAGTCGGGGCAGGCTGAGAAACGGTGGGGTACCTGACGTCGTGCGACAGGCGGCAGAGGGCGTCAACTCGACTCCCGTCCACAGGTTTACACGGAAGGAAGTCGATAGGGTACTGGCGCCTCCCCAGCGAATTCTTTCGCTTGTCTTGTGGACGGAACCAATGTAAGGCCGTCCCCGATTTATTCGCTTTATTTCATCCTTCAATGTTCTATTTTCGCCAGTCAACAGCAAGTCAGAGGGTCAGGATAGACTGAGAAGGGCTGGAGTACCTGACGTCGTGCGATCCGGAGGGACAAGTAGTAGTTGAGGGTCTCAAATGAGTTTGACTACAGGTAACTCAGTCACTACGGTAGGTCGGTAGACTAGGAGACAGCAGGGGAAGAGGAGGACGGGAGTTAGAAAGGGTCGTAGACCCAGAAAAAGTCACTCAGTCAAGAGTAGTCCACCGGTTTCACGATATCAAAGTCGAAGTTGTAGTCAGGGAGGTTACTTGTGGGTCCTGACTAAAGGAAATCCTACCTGACCAACCTAGAGGAACGTCAGGTTTCCTGAGAGTTCTCAGAGGAGGTTGTGTGTCAAGTTTTGGTAGTTAAGAAGCCGCGAGTCGAAAGAAATGCCAGGTTGAGAGTGTAGGTGCGTACTGGTGACCTTTTTGGTTTCGGAACTGATCTGCCTGGAAACAACCGTTTCGTCACTTCTTTGTCTCGTCTCAGGTCACTCTTCTTTCTGGACTCGTCCACCGCCCACAACACTAAAATTTGCCCTACCACCGAAACCACTACACCGTAACCCGGTTCCAGACTTCGTCCACTCTTCTCATAGAACCCCTCTTCACAGACTCGTCTCTCCGGACCCCGAACGAATTACCCAACCCCAAACCTCTTGAGTCTCTACCCTCAACCTCAGCATCGAGTGCAACCCGGAGGCCTGGCGATACCCCTGAAACCGAAAAGGAGACCACTTTACCCCGGAGGCACGTCCTGAAAATTGCTTTCTCACCGTTGGGTGAGGTCACAAGAGTGGATCTCTTAGGGCACCTGTCTCCTCGGACCACCCGACGACAGGTACCCCAGCGTGTCTCAGTCTGTACTGACTTCGACGAATCGTACGTACGTACGTAACCTCTTCCTTTACCGCTGGGTGAGGTCATGAGAACGGACCTCTTGGGGTGTCTACCTCCTCGGACCACCTGACGGCAGACACCCCAGCGTCTCAGTCTGTGCTGACTTCGCCGTCGTCGTCGTCGTCAGTGTTATACTGGACGTAAAATCCCCGTAGGGACACCGGTGTCCTGACTCCTATGTCATCAGACCCGTCCTCTGCCACGACACACCCGGTCCGACCACTTGCCCCGTCGCTCTCCCAATGTAAGACCCACGACCCAGACTCCCACCTCGACTGCAGACCTTACGGTCGATACTCCTCGTCGCCGACTGGAGTGGAGAGGAGCCCCTCGGAGGGAGATCGAGTGGACGTCCAAGGAGAGTGGGGAGTCGTCGGTACCCCGACAAGAAGCCCCTTTTTTCTATGGCTCGGGTCCATTGGTCACTACTTCGACTTTGAGTCTGTACTTCTCCACTCCTTGTCCCAGAGGGGTCCACCACCAGATCACCAATTCGTTGGCGAAAAGTCGTGTCCCCGACACCCAAGTTAGGGGCCAGTCCCGTGATTCTAAGGTGCAGCGGAGCCCCGGCGCTCCGGGTGTCCGACGTCAATCCTCCCGGCGCACGTCGTCGTTTCTAGGGCTCATGGTGTTGACTCTGGGCGGAGCCGGTTTTTGTTCATTCGTAAAAAAATTTTTTCTATACTCCTTCGACGACGACGACAACGATTCAGCGTAGTCAGTACAGGCTGAGATACGTTGGGGTGTCTGCCGTCGGGTGGTTGAGGAGACAGGGACCCTAAGAGGTCCGTTCTCGTGACCTCACCCAACGGTAACGGAAGAGGCTATACTCCTTCCTTCCAGTCCTTTACGGAAGACTACACTGGTCGATTTTGAGTCCATGGAGGTTCCTGGAGACTCCACGACGTCAGCGGCACCCGTCGCGTGCCTTCCCCTCGACCTTACAGGCCCAAAGTCGTCCCCAGGGAGACCCCGGGACTACGAAATCGGGGTGGTGCTCCTTCGGCGTCCGTGGGGGTCCACCAGAAGGCGCGGTGTAGCCGGGGGCGGGGGTGGAAGAGAGGCCTCGGCTCGCCCTCGAAACGAAGGGACCTCCGGGTCCTGCGGGGTCGAGGAGACGAGGTCCTCCCCCCGAGGGCGTACGAGAGACTCTGGGTCCGGTTCCCAGTCCCGACGAGTCGGGGACCGGCCACGACACTGCCCCGAAGACTGTCGGTGCGAGAGTGTAGTACCGGTCGCACCTGGGCGGGCCAACGGGGCCACCAGCCATCCAAGAGGCGTAGTGGGGACACACGGGAGGCTGGTCGACCATTCAAGGTTCTGTTCCGGACACAGAAGCACTTCCGTCGCACCTCGACAGAGTCGCATACGACGGGCCCCTCGTAAGCGAGTGAGGTACGGAAGGCACGACCGTCGAGGGGTCGGCGCGACGGACGAAGTATCGCAATTGCCTCTTAATTTCCTCCTTCGTGTGCATTTCGGAATCTCCCCACGACTAGCTTGCATTCAAGCCAAGTCGGCGAGACAGCACAGGCTGAGAAACGCTGGGTACCTGCCGTCGTGGGTCCGGGGGACAGGTAGTGGTCGAGGCCTCGAGTCTGAGTACAGGTGGCTCAGTCGTTCTTGCGTCATACACACTGGACAGTAAGGCACAGAGACATGGGAAACGTGGGTCGTAGCCGAGACCGTGTCACCTCCTCTAAAACTTACTTTAATTGCTACTTACCCCCGAAGGGACACCGAGTCGACCATTTCTCAGGTGGACGTTACGTCCTCTGGACCCAAGTTAGGGACCCAACCCTTCTAGAGGACCTCTTCCCTTTCCGATGGGTGAGGTCATAAGACCGGACCTCTTAGGGCACCTGACATGTCAGGAACTCCAGTGTTTCTCAGCCCGTACTGACTCGCGGAAAGTGGAAGTAACAGACCCGAGTGGACCACTCTGTGTGTCCACCAGTCTCCTCTTATAGGTTTTTGTCAAAAGGTCCACTCAAATGGACGTCCGTCGTGAGTCCCTTGGAGTCCTCATCCTCCCGAGGACACGAGTATCATCATCAATTCGGTTGTAGTAAAATCGGCCCGTAACTATGATGTCCAATCTGTTCCTTCACTTTTTATAGGGTCGGGCATCCAACTTAGGTCGGAGTTCCGGACCGTCACCGAAACTCTTACTCTTATCCCGTTTATTTGATGGAAAGTTAATTTGGGGGTGTGTGGGGATGCTGATCTTATCCCATTCTTCACTCGTCTCTCCTCTCCCGACCTTTCTCTCCCGTCTGAACACCCGCACCCCGGAGGCCCCTGAGCTCACTCTCACTCTCAAAGTCCGGACCGGGCTCTTGCAGTCGAGGTCCTCCCGTCCCTGGAAGCCCACCAGAACAAGCGACGGCGTCGGGGTCGTGTCCCACCCACGAGTCGTTTAGACACACCTCACCGACTCACGCCTTTTCGTTCCACCACCCCGACCTCCGTCCGTCGAGCGACTTCGTACCCCCGTCCCAATCCCCCTCTCGCTTTGGGCCTTTACTCTCCCCCGAGTCCCCTGGAGGTCCTGTTAGGGACGACTGGAAACTGGACGGACTCGGGCCCCGCCCTCGGTGCTGGACGACCGGGACGTCTGCCCGTGAGACCGTTGCAAACACTGGTTGCCCTTTGGTACGGCGTCCCGGCACGAGTCGGAGACTTGCGGAAATTAACACTCCAAAAACTGGGGGCGTTTCTGTGTCCATTAGTTCTCCGCGGACATATTATTTTATTATTTCACTTGGGGTCCCTAGGTGGACTGGTAGAATCTCAATTGGTGCTCGGACTGAAAGCGAAAATAATGTCGGAATAAAACCAACGAAAGACACGAGTAATGTGGGAATAAAACCGACTGAAAACACAACCACGAAGTCAGCGATCCAGGCTGAGAACGTTAGGGTACCTGACATCGGGCGGTCTGAGGAGACAGGTGCCCTAAGAGGTCCGTTCTTATGACCTCACCCAACGGTAAAGGAAGAAGTCTGACATTACAAATAGTGTGGGAATAAAACAGAGACTTCATCGAAGGACGGCGGGGACCCCGCACTCACACGTCAAAGTGGGAAAGACTTCGCCACAGCACAGGACGCTGAACGAAACAACGAGTGACACGCGGACCGAGACAGGAACCACTCGTGGCGACACCAAGGAACGAAGAGACATCACACACTACGAGGCACCGCACCTCATAGTGGGTAGGAGACCCAATCAGTATGAAGGTCCCGAGTCCAAACGAAAAACTTGCTCCGACGACAAATTTTTTCGACGTAGTGCCGGCGACAAACCTCGTCCCGAAGACTCCCTGGGTTCTACCAAGACGCGGAGAGGGGGTGGCGGAGTGTCATGGGACCCCTGGAGGCTGAGAGAAGGGTTCCCGACGGACGACGACGGGCCTCGGCATCAGAGTGACGTCCTTGTTCGGCCGCCCGAGGAGCGACTCGTCGAGTCGACGTCCGTACCCTCGGCCACAAAGGACACTTGGCACACCGGCACACTCTCCTCGTCGGTCGACTTCCTCCGACCGGCCGACGACCTCCTTCCTGGGTCGTGTCACACCCCGTTCCCACGTCTGGTGTGTGGGCGGACCGGAAGTCGAAACGTTCAGGTCTTTCTCGTCCACGAGATCCCGCGGAGGGTGAATGAGGGTGAGTGATTCGGGTGTCTCCGGGAACGAATGTGAAGTACGGTTGAAGGCAAATCTTACCTTTGGTGGGGGGTCGCAGGGAGTGGGTCCCTGGGTCAGGGTCCCGGTGCGACGAACATTTCACCTTCACCAACGAGCCACTCTTACCTGAACCTTCTCTTTCTCCTTTCGGAGTCCTTCCAGTGACAGGTTTGGGACCTCTTCGAGGCGCAGCAGAACAGGGTAAGGACTCGGTGGAGGTCCCGACTCTGGTGGCGCGCAGCGTCTCTGTGTGTCCGGACGGGACCTGTTCCGGCCCGGACGGGACGTTGGCAAGCAAAGGTAAGTACTACTGGAACGGCTCCGAAACCCGTGGTATTTCTAGTTCGACCAAAAGCCAAATCAGACATACTACCTTTGACGAATAGAAGGACTCACAAAAAGGGTGTGTCTCAAGACCCCTCAGAGGACAATGGGACACGTAGTGGGCACGATTGAAGAAGGCCTTTCCGTCTCAGACGAATGGAATTTTATGGGTGGACATACAGATTTACTTGTCGTTTCGTTCTCGTCCTTGAAGTGTCTATTTCCCCTCTTGTGGCAGGGTAGTGGTCCCTCCTCTGACAAGAATTCTCACACGGATCCTACTAAAAACTCGAAGGATCGGCTGGCCCTTGTCTTCCTTTGTGTACCTCACCAAACTAAACTTATTACGTGAACCAAGTGTGAATAACTCAAAATTTCCCGTTAGTCCTTAATCCAATTCGTGTTCCCTAGAACCAACAAAAATACCTCAACATAATCGTTTGTCAACACTTCAAAAGTAAAGTCTGTGGAATGATTATTTTTTCTTACTCTTAAGAGTAAGACACGCTTACTCAGAGTGTCTGTGTTTTAGGTAAAGACAACCCTTAACGTTCGTCAGCAGAGGACGTGTTCCGGTGATCGTACGCTCCAAAGGTGTCAAGTCAAGTTGCAAATAACTCGCGGACGGTACATAGTCTGTCACAATCTGGGACTCCTGTGTCTTGACATTTTCTGCAGGCCACGGTAGGGAGTCCTCGAGTATTAGTCGACTCTTTTCCCTGTTTCTTCACTTGCCATACCCGTGTCGACCTGAGTCTACTCGTGGCCCCCGACCCTCTCGGAGACTGGGTAGGACCCCCTCACCCCCCGACCCCCACTCCAAAGTGCCTCAGTACCTCCCTCGGTTCAGAACGGGCGAACGGCTCAGAGGGGTCGATTGTCTCACCGGGGCTCAAAAGTTTCTAGGAACTGAGTTTTCTCCCAGTACCGCAAGTCTGTGTAGTTCGAGACCTTGTGGGAGTTACAGTCTCCTTTTTGCAGGTGTCGAACCAGGGGAAAGGGACATCGTTTCGCGGACAACCAGTCTCTCCGACCCCTGCGCCCGAGTAGACTTGACGACCGACCGCAGGGTCCACCGAGTTCACCAATTCTTAGGTGGGTGGTGACGTCCTCTGTGCCCGTCCTCTACTTCCAAGGTAGGGACTCAGCCCTTCTAGGGGACCTCGTCTTTCACCGTCGGGTGAGGTCGTAAGGACGGGACTCTTAGGGTACCTGTCTCCTCGGGCCACCTGGTAGCAGGCACCCCAGCGTTTCTCGGCCTGTCCTGTCCCGACGGGCGAGCGCGAGAGACTTGGCGACCCGCCGTCTCTTCGTCTGTGTGTGGGACGTGACAGAGGAACGAGGGTGTAGTCTGCGAAGGCCATGGCTTCCCCGCGAGTGATGTGGCCGGGAAGGGACCCCCGAGCACCCGAACGGTAAGGAACGTCTCAAACCCCGAGTACGGAGATGCGTGGTGGTTGACCGAATACTAGTTTAGGGGTAGTTAAAGAAGTAGACGTTGTGCTCGCGGGACGAGACGGTAGGTACTCAGGTAGGATAGTTTCCTTCTCGATTCGTCAACGACGTTGCACTCCTTTGGGCCTAGTAGGGAACAACCATACACCTAGGGGACATCCGCTCCAAGGACCTGACGCTGCGACGAGGCGCGAGACGCCGCCGTCTCCACCCACACCCCCGGCCCACTCCCAACGTTCGGACGTCAACCTCCATTCTCGGACTCAGACGGAACGCAGAGACGTTGATTCGCCGACACACTGGAAGAGTATAGGGGAGAGACCCGTCGTCGAACAATTAAGGGTCCAATTCACACCCTGTCTACTAGTGCTCGTGCGGTGTCATTTAAGGCCGAACTCTTTAAGTAGGCGGCGCTTCGTTCTGTTTTGAGCAATTTTCGGTACTAATTTCATTTGCCCTTTACTCACTGGCCAGTCCGTAGATCCTTTCCGACTTCTGTGGTCGACTTGTCGTCATCGTGTCGTCAGTTTCCAGTCGCGGCTTTTCGTCGTGAACCAGTCTTTCGTCCTGAAGGGAAGCCTCTCGCGACGACGACCGTCTCCTCGGCCCGGCCCCATTCCCCAGTTCGACGAGAGTCGGGGCCTCGCGATTACTCCCCAGCGGGGCGCGGCGTCGCCGTCGGTTACTCTCCCGGAGGGCTACTGCAGTGCCTCGGGGGAGCCGAGGAGTAACCGCCGGGGGCCCGACCCGCCTGGAGCCCCGACCCGCCGGCCTCCGGCAGATTAGGGGCCGGGCGCTCGGGACAGGTCGGAAATCAATGATCACTTGGAACGCGAGTCAGCCGGACTTGGTATTCCCTCTTTACTTTTACGGGCCTTTTTTTCTCAAAAGTGGGTGGGGTTTCCGACCTAAATGGTAGGACTCCAATTGGCGGAAACGAAATCACTTTCACCGTTCAAACAAAACGAAATTAGGTTTATGTTACTAATTAATTGGTGAAATTGGCAAATTATTGTGACTCGTATGTAGGAACCCGAAGGGAGCACCGAGTCTGTCATTTCTTAGACGGACGTTACGTCCTCTGGACCCAAGCTAGGGACCCACCCCTTCTAGGGGACCTCTTCTCTTACCGTTGGGGGAGGTCCTAATAAGAACCCCGAAGGGAACATCGAGTCAACTATTTTGTAGACGGACGTTACGTCCTCTGGACCCAAGTTAAAGACCCCTTCTAGGGGACCTCTTCCTTTCTGGTTGGGTGAGGTCGTGAGAACGGACCTCTTGGGGTACCTATCTCCTCGGACCCCGTGATGTCAGGTAGCCTAGTGTTTTCTCAGTCTGTGCTGACGCACTGAGTGTCAAAGTCGACCAGTGGAAAATAAAGGGGTACCACTGTGAGTTCCAGCCCTTGTTTCTGTAAAGAGTTCGCCGCCACGTGTGTGCGCGGGGTGGGGCCCCGGGAAGACTGAGACCTTGGACGTCCAACTTCTTTGTCCGCCCCGTTCGTTACACCTGGGGTGAAACCCTTGATCTGCAACGTTCATAGAAGTCTCGAACAATGTTCACGTTTAAGAGTCTGACACGGGGAGGTCTGGATGACTTAGTCTTTGACACTCAACCCCAGACCAGTAGACACAAAACGCCGAAGGGTCCACCGAGTCACCATTTCTTAGGCGGACGTTACGTCCTCTGTATCCAAGTCAGGGACCCAGCCCTTCTACGGGACCTCTTCCTTTAAGGTCACGAGAACAGACCTCCTAGGGTACCCGTCTCGGACCACCCGATGTCAGGTGCCCCAGGTTGCCCAACCTGTACTGACTCGTTGAATTGCTGCTGTAGGCACAAGATTGTACAGGAGGGTCGCCAAAACTAAGTGGGAGTTCAGACTCTTGACTAAGTGATGATACTAAAGAAAAAAATTTTGAAAAATGGATTAATTTTTTTTAATAGATAAAAATTAACTTCCTATTAACGAAATGTTATAGCCAAACTAAAGACGATACGTAGTTGTACTTAATCCACATGTCTACATGGGAGGGACTCTTGACTGAAATCCGTCGAGTAGTACTGGGCGCTCTACCAGAGTCTTGTTAGACCTCTCGACGAGATGTTAGGTGAGTGAGCGTGCCAGAATCCTGCAATCCCGATCCGCCCGGTACCAGGCCAGGAAGACCCCCTCTATTAAGACCTTGCGGAGGGGACGAGAGTGGGACTTTGAGGACCCGAGGAACGTCGAGGCCACGGAAGCCGAGACTCACTGCCCTGGCCTCTACGCGGCCATTGTCAGGACAGGATCTTGACCGACTCTACCGAAGACACGCACTGGTGTACGACTCCCCCTCGAACCATGGGTCCCGTCGGAACAGGACGGGGTGCCGGACCCCTCGTCTCCTTCGGCCAGATGTCGTCCTCCTCACTCCGTCTGTGTCCAGGGCCCTACCCTCCGCCCTTCCCTTGTAGGGGCTCCGGGAGGACGGGACGTGAGGGGCGGGGACGGAGGGAGAGTCTGGATTGAGACCGAGTGCCCCGAGACACTCGATTTCTCTCCTAGTGCACGTGTCGGGTGGACCCCGGGACGACGGAAGGTCGGGAGTCCCTCGTCCTCTCAGGGGTCGAACTTAAGATATTATTGTCTCAGACCGAGACAAAACGATACTTTAGGAGGGGCGATTGCGTACACCTAAGGAGTCTAAACGGTGGTTCACGAGAACTCCCTAAGGTGGAACAAAATGTCCGTCCCTTCGTCGGAGCCACTGGACGGGTCCCAATACACTCGGGACTCGAACGCCCGGTGACGACGTCCTCTGAGTGAGAGTGCTGGAACCCAGTGTCGGGCCGCGAGAGGGTGTCGTTCCGTCGGTTGGAGTCCGGAAAGAAGGAGGAGGACATTCGAAAATTATTTAGTCAAAGTAAAAGTTTGATGACGGGTCTTATCAGACACTAGTCATTTTTCCGCGACTCTCGTGACAGATAAGATCCTTCAATGAAATAAAAGACTGCTTGAGACCTCCCTTACCTACCAGACTTACGAGGACAGTGACTTCCTCGCGCTGTCTACAATGGCACCAGGAGTGGGTTGGGTCTAAAGAAAACATTCTTTCTACTGTAGTAAAGTGGTACTATGCTAGGTCATTAGGGTGAGGACCCGTAAATAGACTTCTTTTACCTTTGTGATGAATTTTTCCTATATACGTGGGGTACAAGTGACGTCGAAATAAAAGTTATTATTGGTTCTGTACCTTTGTCGAATTCACAGGCGTGTGTGTGTTCACCTTTTGCTTTTAAGATTTTACGTTCTATTTACACAATATATTATATATATAATGAGTCGGTATTTTTTAATACTTTAAAACGGTAAACGTTGTTGCACCTATATGGAACTCCCACAATACGATTTACTTTACAGTCTGTGTCTTTCTATTTATGGCATACTACTAGAGTGATGATGCACCTGAGATTTTGTTTTGTTTCGAGTATTTGTCTACCCACCACCGTCCCGACCCCTAACCCACTGGGTCCCTTCCCCAGACTCTATTTAAAGGTCAATACTCTATATATTCGGTACCCTACATTACATACTATGCCACTGCCGCCAATTATAACGAGCACATAAACGTTCACCGATCCTCTCATTTAGAATTTTCAAGAGTGTATTCTTTTGTCAAGAGTAGTCATGAAACGGACTCACTGACAATAGTCTGAGTCTCTACCACGACCAGCCTCTTCCGTTCCTCGTTTCTCTTCTCTTAATGGTCGACGGGAACGAGGACCCCTGCCTTGACGATGAGACGGACGGACGGAACCCCGGAGGACCTGGAAAGACACGCAAGGACATAACCCCTGGTGGGGGGTGGTACTCCTCCTTGGCAGGAGGGCGACCGCTCCGACTTCTACCGGTCCACGAGTACCACGGTCTGAGCGGACACTGACGTCACTTCGCCCATTGAGTCGAGACGGTCGCCGGCGGGGCGCCTCGAGTCCCCCGCAGGACTGAGCCGGTCCAACGAGGCCGTCGTCTCCCCCCGTCCAGGGGCCCGCGGGTGTGGGTCGCCGCGTCGGTGCGGCGGAGGAACGGTCTTCCCGGGACCCCTCCTGACGGTCGGAGACGACGATCCCGGGGCGAAGGGCCGGACCAGACGTAGGAGGGCTCTAACGCTCGGCGGTCTGTAATTAAGGTAAAGACGGATTTATTCGGTCCCGACCCGAGACACCGAAGACTGCTTCCAGTCCTGCCTCCGTACTTCGACGGGTGTCCTCCCGCCCAGGACCGCCGCGACCTCCCGTCACGGGTCCACCTCCTTTCCGGGGCCTCGTCCTTCCCCCGGCGCGCGCGCCCGGAAGTCCCCCAGAGGCGCCGCCTCCTTTCCCAGTGCACGTCCAGTCTCGGGGCGTGTCCCAGTCGCCCCTAGTGCCGGTGCCGGACCTCCCAAAGGACGCTCAGACCGACGAAAGGACACGACGACAGACTCGAAAAGTGAGTTCTTGCGACCCGAAAGGGAAACACCTTCGTCTCCCACCCAGTCCTCCCCTCCAGTCCGAAAGTCTCCAGACGCACCCGTCGAAGAGCCCTCGGAGTCCCGCGGGGACGAAGTTCGGGGTTCTCGGGTTTTCAATTCGGGAAGTGGGCTGCACAGTAAATTGACACCTACCGAAAGGAAATAAAGAAAAGAAAGAAAGAAAGCTAGTGCAAGCAAAGTCCCCATGTCGTATTACTAAGTTCCCAAAAGAAACGTCTAACATAAGGTAATACCCAATAATGTTCTGTGATCTACATTAAGGGACGCCATACGTCATTTAGGACCGACGAGGAGGTAAGCTCCACACCGTCGCTCGTCGACAATTAGGGTACGAGGACTAAACAGAGGGGTGGAGGGAAAGGGAAGCTGTTGGTATTAAAACAAAAGACAGAAACGCTCAGAGAAAGACAAAACGTATATCTAAGGAAACATAATAAAAAATCTAAGGTGCACACTTCAGCGAGTCAGCACAGGCGGAGAAAGACTGGGGTACCGGACATCGGGAGGTCCGAGGAGGTAGGCACCTTAAAAGATCCGTTCTCATGACCTCACCCCACGGTTCACATTCCCCATAGCACATCACAAAGAGACACAGGCTAAATAAAGTGAGTCGTACTGTAAGATACCCAAGTAGACAACATTTACTGTAAAATAAGAGAAAGTGCGACTCATTATAAGGTAACATGTGTGTACGCAGAAAAAATAACACTATTAAGAAAAATTTAAGTAAAGACTACCTATGTACCAACTTAATGTGACAACACAATGAATGATGATGTATCTTTTCACTAAGTTTTATAGAAGGAGGAGTATAAGAAACACTGGTGCCAGATAGTGTCCTGTAACCCGTCAAGGGGCACGACGTGTCCTCCTGGAACGACGAGTGGGCAGGTGCCTCCCACGTGGTCAAACGCGGACAGGTAGGGTCTGTTGGTCGGGTTGGGAGGGGGCGGGGGGAACGGAACCGCTGGTCGTCAGAGGAGTGCCACCGGGGCTAAGACGAGGTATTTGTCCAAGAAAGGACGACACCAAATCTAAGACGCACATTCACTGCGGTACGTCGTAAACAGAGAGACTGAGTGAAGTGAATCCAACTATTGGAGCTCGAGGTAGGTACAACGACGTGTACCGTAACAAAATAAGGAAAAAGACCGACTCAAAGTGTACACATTGTGTAGAGAAAGTAGGTAAGTAGGTAGTTGTTTGTACATCCAGTAAAGGTAATCTGAGAAGGTCATCAGGTTCGACGACACCTATCACGAGACTCCTCGTATCCCCACGTACCCGGAAGAACCCAATATTGAAACAGGACTATGTACGGGTCGTCACCCCACGATCTGGTCTGCCTTTAAGACGACGCACAAAAGGCTCCGCGGAGGCACGACAAAGTGTATCACCCACGCGGTTGAACGCAAGGGTGGTTGTCACGTCCTCCCCAGGCGAAGGAGGTGTCGAAGAGTCGTGAACAATAGACATCTGAAAAGTCACTACCGGTAAGACTGACCACACTCCACCATGGAGGAACATAAAAACTACACGTAAAGACATTATTAATCACTACAACTCGTAGAAGACCAGTGGATATATAGGAGAAAGTTCTTTACCGACAATTTTAGACGGGTAAAAAATTTCAAAAATAAAAAAACATCGCGACATACTCGACGAACCTCTGATTCAGGAACAGTCAGTGTAGTAAACGTTCGTAAAAGAGTGTAAGACAACCAACGGAAAAAAGTCAAAAGATAAAAAAAGGGTTACCAAAGGAAACGACACGTTTTCGAACGTTCAAACTAACTCAGGGTAAACAAAATAGAAACGAAACCCTCTGACTGGATTCTTTTATACCTGTCTTAAATACAGGGTAGTACAAAACAGTGGATACGAGAGAGAGAAGATCCTCAATAAACCACAGTACAGAGTTAAATCCGGAAATTTGGTGAAACACAAGTAAAAGCACACGGCACACTCCCTTACAAGAGTAAAGTGACGAATGTGCGTCGACTGACACTTGGGTCGACCTCGGGTCCGGGAGTGGGTCCTCGGCTGTGGTGGGCCTCTTGGACATCCGGGCCGACGGGGGAGGCGTTTGTACAGCCACGAGGAACGTGTCTCTGACGTCGAGTCCGAGGGAGCAAGGGAATGTTCGTCCCCTCGCACTTCGGACGAGACGTAGGGTTCGGAGGACCCGAGGACCTCCGCAGGAGTAGACCGGAAGACACCGGCCTCTGGGTCCTGGGGTCTCGTGTGTCCCGACAAAGACCCGACCGGCCCTCCGTCTTCGTGGTGAAAGTAGGTCCGAAGACAGACGGACAGGGTCGCGTCCTTTCGACGTCTCGGGGGAGGACTGTTCGTACCAGGTCAACGTGTCCCGGTTTCCTACGCGACGTCCCTGGACAATTGTCTGTCTTAGTGGCCCGGTGGGGAGCAGGTCTTCGACTCGAGATTCAGTGGGTACGAGGAGAGACACAGTATAAGTAAACCCTACAGACATATGTTCCGACTCTTACTCCAGACAGAAAAAGACAGAGAATTCTTTTAAAGATTTGTTTTGGGGCTTGTAGTAGTAGTTGTTGTTGTACTACAGGTCCCACCACGACCGAGGCTCGCAGAGAGATGGTCTGGCGCCATTCTTTTAATTAGAAAGACTCGGAGCCAAAGGAACATTTATAAAGGACTGGGGTTTCATGGAGTCTCATCCTCCCAGGTCTGTGGCGAAAGACGAGTCGTCGGTCGACGGGTCACAGGTCTTTGAGTCGACGTAACACTGAGCTTCGGAGGGGCAGCAGACCATCCAAAGTGCCCCTCCCCGACAGGCGGAGGTACTGTAGCGTCTCTTCGAGTCTGGGGTCGAATTTCGGAGTCCTCTGTAAGTAAATAGGTTCCTGCCGGTGGTCCCTCGTCCCGCAACGAGGAAACGAGCTGCACATACAAGCAAAAAAGATTCGCGGAAACTTTGCTTTCGGCACTTTGACGTCCTACTGAGCCCTCAAACGGCTAATAGGAGAGCACAAGGACTGTCATCAGACTCAAAATCGATAAAGTGTGCCTTCTCCGTCTGACACAAATGTTCAAGTTCGCCACCGGAACTAAAGTGTCTCTTTCCTCCTTTTGAACAATCGAGTGTGTACCGGGTGCAACTCGCCTAGTCGAACGAGGACACTTCGACCCAGAGGACCTTCTCCTGAAGAGTCCCTCGGACTTTCACGAGGATTAATGTCGTCGATGCATTAGTGACGAGGCCTTCGTCCCACGTCCCTACCGACCCTCTTCCCCACTCTGGAGACTCCGTCACTCAGTACAAGAAAGTTCGACCCTTCCGTTTCCGGGCACCCACACTCGCAGTCACCTGACTTCTTGGTTGTGCTGGAACGACGACGAACGTAAGTTCCTACGAACGAAAGAGTTCCTGCCTTTAATTATAGACCACAGATGCCCCGGAAAAAAGTTAGAGAAGCGTCTTATTTTGGGAGCGACAACCTACGCCGCAGAACTGCCAGTAAGACGTGGCGGTGTCTGCCAGTGGGTCGGCCCCACCCCACCCCGCTTCCACGCCCTTGATCTTCCCTCGAAGTCTTCTGTTTCGGCCGAACTGCCGGAATGAGGAGCGGCACAGGGGAGTCCTGTTTCTTCCGCGAAGTGCTTCTAGACGGGAAGGGAGGAGGGGCGTGCAATCGTCCCGGCGGGGGTGCCACCCTGAGGGACGAGTCTCCCCGGACCCCTGCGTCAGTCCGACGTCCAGTGCCGACGTTCGGGGGTTGTGGGTCTCCGGACGACCGGGCGCACTCCCGTGTGTCGAGGAGTTGTTTGAGTCACGGGCGACGAGTGAGGGGCAACCCCAGACCCCATTGTTGCGGTAGGACCCCGGAGGCGAGTGGAGGCAGTACGAGTCCCGTCTGACACGGAATGGCCAACAAGTCCCTTGTAAGACTTAGATCAAGATACCTTCGTGCCCGCTCGGAGAGACGACAGGACCCCGAGAAGAGTACCGTCGAGACAGGGAAAGACGGACCGATGCTGTAGGCCTAACCTGAGTGCCCTCCCTATTTGGCCCTCTACGCTGACTATATACGTATGGTGATATATGGATACATATCGGTGTGTATGGGTGTGTATGGTGACATATGCGTGTGTACGGCGCCATATGAGTGCGTATGGCGCCATATGGGTGAGTATGGCGACATATGGGTGGGTATGGTGACATATGGGTGCGTGGGGCGACATATGGGTGCGTATAACAACATATGGGTGCGTATGACGATATATGTATATATATGGGTGAGTATGGCGACATATAGGTAGGTATGACGACATATGGGTACGTACGGTGACATATGGGTGCGTATGACGCCATATGGATATATATGTGGATACGTATGGCGACATATGGGTGTGTATGAAGACATATGGGTACGTACGGTGACATATGATATATATGGGTGCGTGTGGCGCCATATGGGAAGGTATGGCACCATGTGGGTGCGTGTGGCGCCATATGGGTGGGTATGGCGATATATGGATATATATGGCTACGTATGACAACATATGGGTGCGTGTGACGCCATATGGGTGCGTGTGGCGATATTTATTGATTATTCCTGGATGACATATCGTGTCCCCGAAGGGACACCGAGTCGACCATTTCTTAGGTGGACCTTACGCCCTCTGGACCCAAGTTAGGGACCCAACCCTTCTAGGGGACCTCTTCCCTTACCGAGGGGTGAGGTCATAAGACTGGACCTCTCAAGGGACCTGACATATCAGGTACCTCAGCGTTTCCCAGCCTGTGCTGACTCGCTGAAAGTGCCCCTTGAGTTATGAGACATTACTGGATGTACCCTTTCCTTAGATTTTTTATCACCTAAATACGTATAGACCGAAAGGGATCACCGAATCTGTCATTTCTTAGACGGACATTACGACCCCCGGGCCCAAGTTAGGGACTCAACCCTTCTAGGGAACCTCTTCCGTTACCGTGGGATGAGGTCATAAGGACGGACCTTTTAGGAACCTGTCTCCTTGGACCACCCGACGTCAGGTACCCCAACGATTCTCAACCTGTACTGATTCACTGAAGTGAAAGTGAAAAGTGAAAGTACGTGACCTCTTCCTTTACCGTTGGGTGAGGTCACAAAAACGGACCTCTTAGGGTCCCTGTCCCCTCGGACCACCCGACGGCAGATACCCCAGCGTGTCTCAGCCTGTGCTGACTTCGCTGAATCGTCGTCGTCGTCTCTTTATCCATCTATGCACACATACATAAACACCTTTGTAGTCTCAAACACGCGCACACACACAAGTGGACACAAGCATCGGCACACACATCGACCAAGTGAAACGACATGTCGTCTTTGATTGTGCCGTAACATTTAGTTCATATGAGGTCATGTTTGACTTTCGTTTCTTCGTTTCGTTCTACGTTCGTTGAGACGTCATGTCTATTCTTGCCTGACATGAGACGACCACCCTGATCCAGATACTGCAAGAAACTTTTCCGGAATTCCTTATAAAGACTGTACGTTTTCCCGTGTCCCTTACATGTCACTCGCGGACGCACGACGGTGGTTTGAGGTTTTTCTTTTGAAGTCTTTGTGGGGACGCCGGAGGACGAATTTCTCGGGGTTTGCGACTTCGTCTCGAAACGGTAAACGAGGGATCGACTCTAGTTGTGGTCAAACAACCCAGTGTCGCTTTGTGTCGAAGACACAACCTAGACCATTCTGTGGCGTCTCGACGAGACCCGGATCCTCCAGCGATTGTTAGTGCTAGACTAGTAACGCAGAAAGACGTAGGTTTTACCCCGGGGCCAACGTTCTAGTTGTTGCCCCTCCGGACACACCGGAACCCTAGGACCGAAGTCGGGCGACTCGGGGGAAAAGTGGGATTAATATTGATAACCGCCGTATAGCGGGTCCGGGTGTTCGAAGGCGAAACGGGTCTTGAGGCGGTCGCGGTGGGACGGGCCTGAAGTCCAGTGCGACCGAGAAGAGGGAAATCTGAGGAGGAGTTCTCGCACCGTGACAGCCGGGTCGGAGAGGAAGTCACCAGTTGCAGAAGATTCTTGACGGTACTAAAAACTCGTGGGGTTGACGTAGTCTATAACACATGTCTGAAATGTCGTATTTCTTGACAGGGGTCAGAAGACACTACTTTCCTATTGGAATCGCAGTGTGAGTAAACGTCCTCTCCTTCGACTCCGGACCTGTCACAGCCGGAACGTCGTGACTCCCCGGTGTCGTTTGTACGACTCTCCCACCCTAAACCCCCGTGTCTAGCAGAGGTCTGGCGGGTGGTGTCCGACTGACAAAAGGACGGTCCGACCAGGCAGGTGAATAAACGAACGGAAAATCGGTGAACACCAGTCTGGTGCGACAAGTCGTCTCCCTGGGTCCCCTCCGGCAGTCTCCCCAAAGGACACCCAAGGTGTCGTCGTGCTCGACGTCGGAGGTTCGTGGTGTTCCATGTTGGACCCTCTTCGCCGACGACGAAAACGACATAGTGGGCACTCTACTTTCAGACTACCTTATTTGTGCAAATGATCTTTGTAGGTACCTACGAAAACACGACACTCGAGTCAACTATTCAGTAAAGGTTGAGAAACAGACAGGTACCCTAAGAGGTCCGTTCTTATGACCTCACCCAACGGTAAAGGAGGAAGTCCCCTAGAAGGACTGGGTCCCTAGCTTGGATGTGGAGAACGCAGAGGACATTGTAGTCCGTTTCGGGTGGACCCTTCGGGTACCCACGGACTGTATGTAATAGTAGAACGTTTGTACGACGACGACGACGACGACTCAGCGCAGTCAACGCAGGCTGAGACACGCTGAGGTCTCGGCCGTCGGGCGGTCCGAGGGGGCAGGGACCCTAAGAGGTCCGTTCTTGTGATGCACTCTATTATTATTTGGACTGAACCGGGGACGAAACCGAGTCCTAGCAGTAGCGCGTCTTCTCCTGCCGTCGGTCGGACTCGGCGACAGACCCAGCAGTCCACCGGAGTCCCGAGGGGAAACGGGGTGTCGCGAAGGACCGTCGAATCAGGGGTCGGAAACCGTAGTGAGTGGACCCCTAATGAAGAAGAAACAGAATATTTGTCGGTTAGTGTACCGATCCAATCGATAATTGGGGCCCCGACCGAGACTCTAAAGTCTTGGAACAGAAGGAGTCTAACTCTTGTGTTTCGTCTCGACTGGTTTCTTTGTGTGTCTGTGTGTGTCTGTGTGTGCACACGTGTGTGTACGTGTGTGGGTGTGTGTGTGTCTGCACGTGTGTGTGTTACGTGTGTCTGTGCGTGTGTGCGTGTGTGCGTGCGCGGCTGTGTGTGCACACGCGTTTTACGTGTGTGTACATGTGTGCGAATGTCTGTGTGCGTACGTGCGTCTGTGTACGTGCGTACGTGTCTGTGCGTGCGTCTATGTGTCTGTCTATGTGTGCGTACGTGTCTGTACGAGTCTGTATGTCTGTGTGTGTCGTACACATCGCGTTAGATCAAAACCCCCCTGACCAGTTGCTCCCTTCACACGACTCTGGTCGGGAGTGGCGCGCTAGGACAAGTGCACACACACGCACACGAGTCGGCCCAGACCGAGAAACGTGGGGGAACCTGAGATTGGCGGTCCGAGGAGACAGATACTTTAAAAGGGTCGTTCTTATGACCTCACCCAACGGTAAAGGAACAGGTCCTCTGGAAGGACTGTGTGCCTTAGGACAAATATAATAGAGCATATTATATTTGGATAAAAATTACGGGGAGGCCGTCACCTTCGAAAGTGGTGAGAGACGAGCGATCACTAAGAAACACTACTTTCCTTCGACGAAGGTAAACCACTCCCCCAGTCACGGGTCTACTTCCTCGTCCTCTATCCTTACCTCTTGACCCGAGTCTCGTCCTCCCACCCGACGCCAAATAGAGGTTCTTTATTTTTTCCTAATTCCATACCTTTCTCACCCCGGGGCTCAGCCCTTGTGACTATTCTTGGAAGGAAGAGATGTCGAGAAAAAAATAAAAAAGACGTGGGTCAAATTTTGTTTTGGAATCCTTTTTCAAGGACGTCAAAAGTCGAACTACGTTTAATGTTTGTTTATGATATGACCTGTGTCGGGTCGACGTCCCTTAGTTTTTTAGTTGACATTTGTTTACTTCGAAATGAGAACCCGGATTTTTCTTGGGTCCTAAAATTCGACTCCTGTGGAACTAAAGTGAACATTTAAAACCAAAATCGACCGACTCGAGTTCTCGCCTTACAGGACTCTTTTCGGAGGTCCGGAACAGGGTCCGACTCGGGAAGGTCCTCCGACCACGCTTCCCCTTCTCGAAGCCGTAGAGACCCCCACGACGGGACGAAACAGGACACACGAGACAAGTAAACCACATTTCCTTTCGAACAGAGTGGGTTCGATTCCTTTTTCTGTGGGGAGGTTCTCCGACACGTCGTGGGTCCTCGGTCCTCCGTCTGCGACCCTCTCGACCGTGAGTCGTCCCTCTGCTCGTCCCTCCGGTGGCGCTCTGGCGCACCGGCCTCCTCGGTGAGGACGGTGACGACACTGTCGGCAGTGCCTGTGCCGCCGAGTTTCTTTGTGTTCCAATTAGAAGCAACCAAGAAAAATTTTGTCTAAATAACGCTATGTTAAGTGTCTAGTGCGTCAAGTGGGCGACTTCCGAATGTTGAGTCCGAAAGCCACATTCGTGTCCGTACCTGTTGACAGTGGTATCCGTGTCCACTTCTCGTGTGATGAAGTGGCGGAGCTTTTCTTCGGGACACGGGAGAAGAGGGTCGGGAGTGTAGGGATTTGGGGGACCAGGGTCCGCTCGCGCTTGGATCAAGACGGGCCCCAACCCCTGGTGCCGCCCGGAGGAAGCCTCACTCCAGCCGAGACCCCGAGTCACCCCATCCCCCACACCCCGCGTCCGGAGGCTCGGAGACGTCGTCCCTTGAGCCGACGTCCGTAGGCCGTTCTGGTCCGGACTTCAAGAGCACGGGGTCCTGACACCGCCTCGGTGGGGGGCGTGTTCGCCCCCGACTTCCTCCCGGTCCGGGGTCGAGTGTAGCCGTGCACGGGTCTTGCGTCGGAGCCGTTGTCCCCCGACCGCGTCCACCTCTTTCCGACGGAGGGACACAGAGGACCCTTCTGTCGGAGACCTCGGCCCTCTCTCCCCCGGGACACGAGAACCGACGGTGCAAGATCCCCCCAGAGTAGGACGATTCGCCCCCAGGACTTCAGGTTTCAGCTGGAGTGACCAGATTCAGACACAGTAGTCCCGACCAAGAAGAACCCCTCGTAGGGAAAGGAACAGGACCCTGGTGGACACGGGAATCCGGACACCCGGGAAAGAGAAGTCACGGTCGTCCTATCCCGAAGAGACGAGAGACTGGAGGACGGAGAGGGTACCCCTGGGAACACCACTGTAGTCCGGGTGGACCTAGTAGGTCCAACGAGAGGTAAAGTTCTGGTCCTTCGAAGGAAAACGGCGTATTCCGTGGTATAAGACTTTCACTTTCAGTAAGTCAACACAGACTGAGAGACACTGGGGTCCCTGATATCGGGTGGTCCGAGGAGGCAAGTACCCTAAGAGGACGAGTCTTATGACCCACCCATCGACAAGGGGAGAGGTCCCCTAGAAGGTTTTGGTCCCTAGTTTGGGTCCAGAGGTCGCAATCTCCACCTAAGAACTGGCAGACTCGGTGGTCCCTTCGGGGTAGGACTCGGACCCGCACTGGTGACAGGATGGCGTCCCACTCGTCGTCCTACCCCTACCTTGCCGGGTGCGAGTCTTCGACGGGACCTTGGGACCCGGGTCGCGCCGAGGGCGTGACGGGTCGCCCCCGTCGGGGAGCGCGACACCCCGAGGGGCCCCTCGCGGGAAGGGCGCGTGAACGAGTCGTGGTGCCGCCCCGGGTGGGACGGACCTGGGAGTCGTCTCTGGCCGGAGGAGGGGCTCGGGCCCTGTCGCTGACGGTGAGTGCCTTGTGGGCGTCTGTGAGACCCGGGTCGTTCGGGTCGACTCAGCGAGGGGACGCTGCTCTTAATGGCGGCCGGTGACGTCCCGATGAAATTGTCGGGCAAGAGTTTGGTCGTGTGCCACATACTTGGTGCGCCAGACGGGGTCGGTGGGGGTGTGGGTTTTGGCCTTAGGCGACAAGTGTGTGAGTGTCCGAATGAAAAAAGAATTTCAACTTGTTTATGTAGAAATGTGTGTGTGTTTAACTGTCTTTCATTGGGGAATGACGAAACAATTTTTGTTTTGGGTGTATATTTTTGAAACTCCGAGTTGAGGGTTCCGTTCTGTTACGGTATAAAGGTGCGACACGAGTTAAAACTGAGGACACACAGAAGGTCGCTGTTGAGTAAGTCTGGACGGACTTGTTTCCCCTCTACTTCACTCTGGTCCCCCAACTTTTTTCGTGTAGGGAGAATTCGTTCGTCATACCCTACGACTCTTAAGAGTCAGTTATCGAGAATCATATATTTAAGAATTGAGGAATATAAAATGGAAATTAGTCATCGTTATGGTCAATAGTGACAATATTTCGTAAGTTTATTGTACGTTTGCTGATACTTATAAATATCGTTGTTTTCTTTGATTACGAATCAAGAAGATTGGGATCTTCTCCCGTTCAGTAATATTTAATTATGAACTTCTAAGATCGGGTCGATCTTAACTAAATTTTTCAGGATGGTACTTCATAATATACCCTAAGTCCTTTTGTCGATATCTTTTCGGAGATGTATGAATTACACCCTCTGAAGGTTGGTGAGGGAAACCCCTCCTGATTATGATCTTATTATGATTATTTTGGTTACTTTTTACCGTCTTTCCGTCTATACTCTCTTTGTGACTAGGAACTACACTCCTATTAAAATAAAGAACGGAACAGTCTTACAGAATTCAAGAAGATCTCAGAATCCCTTTTTTTAGTACGTTTATTTTAACATTGACACACGGTGAATTCATTGAGACAGTTTCCAAACGGGACCTTCCCGAAAAAGTTTCTCCAATTTTTGGGTAAGATTAACGGTAGGTTTAACTCCAAATGTTGGGTTTCTTCTTTGATAGATCGGGGTTTCGTTTGGGATAAATAAACATCTAAAGTGCATTTTCCTGAAAAACGAAGAAAATCGTCTTTTATCGCCTCTTCCGTTACCGTGGGGTGAGGCCATGAGAACGGACCTCTTAGGGTCCCTACCCCCTCGGACCACCCGACGGCAGATACCCCAACGTGTCTCAGCCTGTGCTGACTTTACTGAATCGTCGTCGTCGTCGTATTTTATCCTTAAAAGTTGTAACCTTTTAACCCTATTTCCCCTCTCTCTCTCTCTCTCTCTCTCTCTCTCTCTCTCTCTATACGTCCATTTATCGGAGTAGTCCCGTTCGTCTGGCGTCGTTCCTGGGTCGTTTCCTTTATATTCGTCCGTAGACGCTCGTCTCGTCGAGGGGAGACTACTACTTACTCAGCGACCGAGGTCGACCTCTCCGACGCACGACGGACCCCAGACTCGCGTCGTCGGGGAGGAGACGCGAGTCCCCTCCCACTGAGTCGGCGACGAATAGTCCGTCGCCTGTCTCGGTCGTTGTTTTCCAACGTTCTGTGGAAGTCTTCGTTGGGAAAACTTTAACGTTTGTTCCTACTTGTACGGGGGTATACAGACTTTTTTCTTCGAAAAAACTTCCTCCAGTAATTGATGTCCAGAAAATAAAATCTTCGTGTGGGAGACCGACCGCTAAGAAGACGGACTTCCCGGTGGAATCTGACGACGTATCGACTACACTGGTCTACCGTTTTCAACAAATTTTCACAGATTTTCTCACTTGAACCGCCGGTGGGTGACTATTCGAGACATCTCCCAGACCTCGGGCTCCGACCACTCCACCACTGGACATCCGGTCTTTCCCGTTCGTGTCGAAGGAAGTCTTTCACCCCTGTTTCGTCTCCCTGGGGCGCCCCCCTCTCCTCCTCTCGCACTTTCCTCTCTCTCCTCGTCTCTTCGCCTTGGTTTACTTTACTGTCCTGACTTCGCCAAATGAGTGCCTGCGTGTAAGCCAGGGCTCTCGTTTCGGTTCCACACCGGTAAGGGGTTTCTGGCCGTTTGCCCTCCCAAATTTATGGTCTTGATCCCTACAGGATTTAGACTGGACGACTCCGTTCCACCTGCGTGGCAGAGTCCGGCGGGATGGACCGCCGGCCGCGGTGTGGCCTCGCGGTGCGGAGAGGGCAGAACCCTTCGCGCGAGACCTCGTCGGAGCCGACGTCCCGCGACCGTGTCAGATGAGGCTCCAGGCGAGTCGAGGGGAAGGGGTCTCACGGACTGCGACGAAGGGTCCGTGACGGGACGTTCCGCGCCGAAGATCAAAACTTCCTGGAAAATTTTATTCTCCACGAATAGTTGAGTTGCCGGTGTCCTTCGGTTCCTGTCTTCAGTCCCCGAATCGGGTAAGTTTTTGGCCTGTAGGGAAGGGAGGAACGAGTGGTATTTGCGGCTCACCTTCTTCTGTGTTTATTTTCCCCTTCTTATACGTCAGTTTAGTAATTCTTTTACCGCTTTTGGTCGGTTAGTTGCTACTTTGGTCCAACTTTTGTTACTCCTTTTGGTGCCACTTTTGTTTTTACTTTGTTTTGGGTCTTTTACTACGGTTGGGTCCGGGAAATTTATTCCTGCCACAAGTTATGTTTTAACATTTACGAGCGTAACATGACATTGTGTACTGATCAAGTTTTCAAAATCCTTTAAGAACTTGCTTTCCCCGTGTAGCTTCGTCACTCCTCCGTCGTCTCGGGAGGACGGGGTCTGGTAAAAGTCTTTCTCCGACGCGGTCGTGCGTCGTCGCTCCCGTGGTCCTTCCTCGCACCGAAGGTCGTCCTTTGACGTGACCTACTAGCGGTTCCAAGGATCTAAGGCCCCAAGACCCCAAGCGACTTTTATGACGGTACCACTACGAGACTGGACCAGTTGACACGTCCGGAGACTTTATTGGTTCGGTCGAGTTTGTCGTTCCGTCAGATGTTTAATCGACCCACATCAAAATGCAAGATTTGGGTGTGAATCTAGATATCATATGTGAGTTTTAAAGGGGGGTTATGATAAACTACTGGAATTCATAATCTTTAGATACATTAATTTTTTGAGGGATAATAGTTAAAGGTGAAGTTTTACGACTATAAGTGATATGTCTTAGTTCGTTTCTGTGCTGATTTAACGACACGTTGTTTTAGCAGTAATAATTTATTGTCGATGTAGGTATAAGACAGGTAGAAACCCTAGTTACGTGGAATCTCTCAAAAGGAGATGACATTGACTTGAAAGTGACACGACGACTCCGTCCCCTCCTGTTCATATCAATAAGAGTAAAATGTCCTCCTCCTCCTCCGTGTGTCCCCGACTCCCAGACCGGTAGACCTTTATGTCATGAATTAACGGAAGGGTGGACAAAAAACGTTTGAGTAGTCGTTATGAGTACCTCTCAGTTTATATTATGTAAAATGAGAAGTCAACTTCGGTTGTCAAGTCCTTTCCCTCTTTCTTTTTCTCTTTCACTCGAGAAAAGACCATTGGGACGAAAGGAAATTTCCTGTTTGCACGAATTCTGCGACTATTCACATAAATAATTTTTGACTTGTGAACCTTTGTTTCGGCCCCGGGACTGATTCGCTGTGTACCCGAATACGCAGTAATGAGTGTCGAAGGACTCTGAAACCAAGAGGGTTCTCCGAGTCACTTTTTATCAGTTGAAACGTAGGTTGAAGTCGTGGCACAAGGATTAGTGGAGTCTCGAGAAAACTTGTTTTTCTCGATTAAATTATTGTACAACCAGTTATAATTCTTTATTAATAATAAACCATTCTCAGGATCTTATATCTTTATATCATAATATGGATTCGTTAAGTAGATGTTTTTTTCTTACCTTTAAAGTAGATGTTGCCAAGGAATTTAGATACCGAGTACTCGTTTGGTAATTAAAGGTTACAGAGTTGTGGAATTTTCCTTTTTTACGAATACATAATAAGGGTAGTGTCCTTTAGACGGGTTTATTCTAAAAATTTACGAGTTACATTTCACGATTCAAATTACTTTCTGATACATAAACGTTCGACCGTCATACCAACCACTACCTCGTTACTACTAAATCTCAGCGGCATGCTCTCCGGATACACGTCGAAAATAAAAGAGGTGTAATTTTTATAAGAAATTTACGTTTATTTAAGGTCGGTCGGAGAATAGTCTTTCCTTGTAATAATTCAAACGTTTTCTCACTGTCACTTTTCTTAGGGTCTTATAATCGTTTTTGACGGCTTATACGAACAGAAAGATATGTACTCTACTTAAGTGACACGTTTTTTTCTTAAGTGACACTACGACGAGTTAGACGGACGGAGGGTTGTAGCCGAAACTTTAGAGGAGGTTTGCGGTGTTGAAACATTCCCTGTACATATCAAAGTACTATAAAGACGACGTCTTTGAGGAATCCAATAGGGGAGTGGGTGTTCTTTGGGGGTTTGGTTGGTTGGTTTGTTAGTTTTTTAAAAAAAATTTTTAAGTTTATGGGTTTTGAGTCACGTTTCTCAACTGATTGGTTTGATTTTAAGGGGTACTTACGTGGTTACTTTACCGATTTCTTGTTTTTTTGTGTGTGAATATTTCAGATCTATTTTTAGTTGGTTCATTTATTTTACATAAGAAATGGATTAGAAGTTTTTTATTTATGGATAGAGACCCACAAAATTTGTGGTTTCAAATCCTGAGACCTCAACAACATAATTTAGGTTTAAGATCGGTAGAAATTTCGATACGATTTTATTGGGTCTTGAGATCTTACAATCGTGGACGACGTCGAGATAATCAACAAAAAGGTTACAAGTGAAAGTAAACAAATGAACCGACACAGCCCAGAACCAACACCACACGTCCGACAAATGAACGTCCTGTACCCGAATTAGCGGGGTGCACCCTAGAATCAAGGGACGGGTCCCTAGTTTCGGCACAGGAGCCGTAACGATCCGTCTGAAAATTGGTGACCTGGCGGTACTTCAGGGATATAATCAAGAATCCTTTGGTTCGACCATAATCATCAAAATTGATACATATCGGAAGAGAAAGTAAATGATTCTTTGTTTGCGACGTGTCTATAGAGTATAAACTACCAACGAAACTAGTAACCATAGTCTCAGGAAGCCGTAGCCGATCCTAGGGTCGTTTCGTGAGGTAAATTCCTTACTCAGAATGATTGACCCACAATGTTCGGGGTCTATGTAAAGTGACTTGATAAGTCATTGATCGTTGTTCACTTAACAATTCATTGATCTGTTGTCTTATCATAAAAAAGGGAGGTTTGATAAATAAATCTGATAATTACGTCTGATTAAAATTCATTAATATTACGTTCATACTTCTCAACTGTAACATTAAATATCAAATTACTAGGGATTTATACGATGGTCTAAATTTTGTTTTGGGCAATGATGTCGGCGGTACTAGACGAGTACAAACTTTTTAATTGTATTCTGGTGACGTCTTTGATTGAACTTCTCGGGTGTATTCCCTCTAAGACGTCAGGTACCCCAGCGTCTCGACCTGTACTTGTTCGTCGACCTGACCTGACCTGACCTGCTAATATGCAATTCCTCTTCTCAGTGTTTGTCAAAGGAAAGATCGAAAGTATTGTATGTGTAGCCTCTTCCGTCACCGTCGGGTGAGGTCGTGAGCAGACCTTTTAGGGTACCTGCCTCCTCGGACCACCCGACGTCAGGTACCCCAGCACTTCTCAGCCTGTGCTGACTCGTTGAAGTGAAAGTACGCGACCTCTTCCTTTGCCGTTGGGTGAGGTCACAAGAACGGACCTCTCAGGGTCCCTGCGCTCGGACCACCCGACGAGAGATACCCCAGCGTGCCTCAACCTGTGCTGACTTCGCTGAATCGTCGTCGTCGTCGTCGTTGTATGTATACCGAGTTTGCTCAGTTAAATTTGTGATTAATCTTAAAACTTTCTGAACTCAAAAAGTGACATACACAAATGGTACTCTTTTTGAAAGGACTTAACAATCCCCTCATCCCAAAAAGACTGTAATCTTTCGGTTATTCTCAGGGTTTTCGTTCCCGTCGTTTTTAATTCTTTTTAGACCTGATGGAACGGTCATCTGAAATGAGTTTATAGATTTTCTGTCTTAATGAGTCATTTTATTATCACATGAATAATGTTTATTAAAAATAGAAGGGTCGGGTGAAAAATTTGTATATACGTTAATTACTATTTTATCAATATGCTATGCTTGATGTAATATCCACACGAAATAAGATTATATAATTTTTATAAAGTTCTTTTTTTAAAATTACATGGTAAATTTTTATGAAAGTTTTGTAAGTGGGTTCAGATATTTTTCATACTGAAATGCCACGACGTTATACATAAGAAGGGTACTTCTAACATACGACTTGTCAAACACCGAACTTTGTGGAAATAAACGTAAACGATATTTTCGTAAAACTGTGAAAATTTCAACTTAATTAAAAGAAGTTTTATCAAGTATAGAAACGAACCTGTTTTCTTTTCAAAGAACACGATAGAGTCAACCACTTATTTTTCCAAGTGAGAGTACAACTATTTTAGAAACGTAAAATACTCATATTTATTTAATAATTCCAATTTATATAAACTTTACGTATGTCACCTCAACTCTGTCGTATTGGAGACTGGTGTCATCTGGAAACGTGTCCCCCAACTTCCCACGGTTGCGAGGTACGTCTGTTTTCGGACGCACATTGACGACCGGCCGGGAGGAGATCTCCTTCTGGAAAACATAGGACTAAATCCGTTGGTCCTGTCGTGACATGGCGTTGCACACTCTCACTTTCGGCGAGTCGGCACAGGCTGAGACACTGGGGTGCCTGATACGTCAGGTACCTTAAGAGGTCCGGTCTTATGACCTCACCCATCGGCAAGGGAAGAGGTCCCCTAGAAGGGTTGGGTCTCTGACTTGGGTCCAGAGGACGTGACGTCCGTCTACGAAATGGTCGACTCGGTGTTCCCTTCGGGACTCCCAAATGATAACCTTTTTGGGTGTATATTCACCTGGGCGCGTCAAGTTTGGTCACGATGAGTTCCCGGTTGACATGAGAGTCATTTTTCCGTCAGAACTCATCGTACTCAAAGACCGTGAAGTCACCTTAACACAAACTCTTTTTTTTGCTGACGAGGTTTACTGAAGTACTGAGTTCCTTTGTGAAACGACGTGTCTACTTAGACGAAGACTCTCTTTCGACTGCATTCGTCCTAATCCATAAACTCTTTTCGTAAGTGGTTTCCTTTTACATACACTTTGTGCCCCGACCACCGGGGGAATACTGTTGCTCCGGTTTTCACTCCCTGACCGGGCGTCTCGTCTATTTTCACACCGTTGCTCTTCGACATACATTGACGACCATTGGTGTCCCGCGTAGCCATAGGTCGGTGGTCGTGGGTTGCGACCCCTTTGTGCCAGGCTTCCTCCACGGGAGACGCTCCGACCCAAAAACTCCAAACGGCGTTCTTCGTGTAAGTGAAACTTGGGTTCTTGGATTCAAGACAAAGTTCTCCGAAAGGTTGGTCATAGCTGACACAAAGTCTAGCTCAACGACGACTCTATTCCTACCGACCCTTCCCATAAGAGACTTATCGTTCCACAATCTCGACCGAAGAAGTTTCATTGATAAAGGAGAGGTCGACCATCAAGAAAACCCACATACACTAAAACTTTTTTAATTCTACTGTAAGTGTCTTGTATTTTGAGTGGTAAACTTGTGTAATAACTGACTCCCTCAAAACGTCTTTGATTACGGACACCAGTAGTGTGTAGAGATCGGTTGTTGCGCGATTCGTCTGTTGGACCACCGGAAACCATGTCGGTGTTGGCACGCGTCGGTGATGGTGACGGACTAAGGTTCGCAGAGTGGCAGGGGCCTGGAGTAGCGGGCGTGTGTCCGTCAGTGAGGGCAAAGGGCGGGGCGGTAGGGGCCCTTGGCGACTGGATGAAGACACAGACACCTACACGGATAACCTTGTAAAGTGTATTAACCCTAATATGTTGTACACCGAAGAACACAGACCGAAGATGGAAAAAATTTTGGAAAAATAAAATATGACCCCTTGACCCCGAAGGGTCCACCGCGATCGCCATTTCTTGGGCGGACGGTCACGCCCTCTGTACTCTGCTCCCGAGCTCGGGGCCCACCCCTTCCAGGGGACCTCCTCCCGGACCGGTGGGTGACGTCACGAGAACGGACCTCTTGGGGTGCCTGTCTCCCCGGATCGCCCGATACAGGGGTCCAGTGTCTCAGCCTGCGCGGACTCCCTGCCCCGTGCGTGTCGCCTAGTTGTCACGACGCCAGCAAAGTCTACTCGTCGTTTCCCTGGGCCCGACGAGCAGGAGAAGTGACCGCCAAGAATCTGGTAAGGTTTTCCCGCCAGTAAGGTGCCTGTGGTTCGGTTCGACGACTCCTAGGGACCGGACGGGGACTGGCGTGAAGTCAAAGATCTCGAAGAGACTAGGGCACTTGTACCTGACGTCAACCTCCATGTTTCCCAGCAGAGACCTTGCACCGAAACCCTATCTTTTATTAGGTAATCCATTTTAAAGGCTTCACCCTTTCTTGTCGTTTCCTGTCTCCTCGTCGGAAAAGTGAACTGGCGTCGTGGGATTGTCACGATGCGCGGGCCAGTCTGGAAGGGGTCACTGTGACTTCGACAAGACGTCCTCACTCCTGTGGTGCGGCGGAGGGTCAGAGGGCCTCGCAAATCGCTCACGAGACGGCGCACACTCTTGACTTCACTCCTTTCTGTCCGCCGACCAAGAAATAGTCTGCGTGCCACTGCGAGTGCCTTTCTGAATTAGAGTCTGAATCTAAACAAGAGGTATTCAGTCAAGGACCTCGAAGTCGAGTTTGAGAGCATATTGGTACAAAGTTTGACTCAAGACATGCAAACAGACGTACTACACTTCGGAGTGTCCATCTCTTAGTGCGTACTACGGGATGGACACGTCCCCGCCTCGTAGTGACCGCGTGACGCACACGTGGCACTCGACTTAGTCAGAGTCGTCCTGAAAAATTTCCCGATTTTTGTAAGGATATTTTATCCTTCCACGACAGTAGGTTTTCTAGAATCAGATAGAAAGAGAGTGGATGTACACTCGTTTCAGAAATTAATCATGTCCGTACTGTGTCTTCGGTAATTCATCGGAAATAAATTTTGTTCTCCGTCTCTAGAATAGATTAAATGAGAATATAATGGACAAAGATTTTATCATGGACCGGACTTCGTCCTCGAGTTTTTGACAGAGCACGTACTTCCCTTTTTACTTGTGTCCACTCGGACACTGCTGGCTCAGGAGTGACGGTCCTCGGTGACGCTCCTTCGCTGTCGTCACTAAGTCTGCTGGTAGTGGGTTGGAGACGAAGCCGGCGTCGCCTCGTCGGACCCTGACCCTGATTGAGGGGTCACTTTTCTCGTACTCTCGAGCTGTTTTGCGTACCTTGGACGAATGCCTGCAGTTCCTCGTTTGGTCACGTCCGTCTGGGACTCCTCGACGCCGGGGATTCTCTTCCTTCGTGTGCCCCCCTCGCGGACGAGTAAGACGGAAGAGACCTCTTTGACTTTGAAGTGTTTCCTTCGTTTCGGCCCGTCTCTCGTCGGGCGGACGGCCGCACCCTGTGCGTCCAGCCTGGGGACCCCACCCCGCCAAGGGACCTCCTCCTGGTGGGTGGGGTCACAGAGAGGTACATATATATGTTGTGTAGAAGATGTTTATTATCTATGCTACCATATACGTGTGCTTTTCTATGTTTTTTTAGATGTCTTAATACTTCACGTAAATCACTCCAACGACCTACGTTTCTGTTATGTTTTTAATTAAAATAAAGATATACGATTGTTTTTCTTAATCTACTATTTTATGTTTGTGGTTTGTAGATCTTTAAAATTTTTTTTGATCTTTATTTAGATTGGACATGTACATTTAGAATTTTATAACGACTCGGTTTAAGTTCTTCCGTTCATGTATCTCCCTATATGGTACAAATACCTGACGGTTTGAGCTTTAACTCTTCTATATTTAAGAGGACTTTAACTAGAGATAAAAGTTACGTCATAGTTAATTTGGGATCCCAGTAGATGTACCAGGGAGTCCCTTTGACTCTGTGACAATGATTCTACACCGACTTTTAAGTTTCCCAGTTCTCATCGATTCTCGTAGCCCTTCTTCTAGTCTCCACAGTCTTCAGGATGTAATAGTATACGCTTCTGAATTGTTGAGGTCGACGTTGCGTGGCTCGACGAGTCATATAACCCGACCCGGTTCCCTTCTGCGAGTGTCTTTATTCACTAAAACCGACGCAGGAGTGTGGTGTATGTTTGTGGCCGTGCTCCAATTGACACGTGGGTCACACTCACTGCTTTGTTCGAAAATTTTTTTAAATTCTTATAAAAGTATTCTAACCACATTTCGAAATAATTTGTCCTGTGTTTTTAGTAATTGGTATTCTCTTTTCTAACCATATAACCTGGAGTATTTTTAATCATGAAAGACTAGTGGTTTCCGGTGGTAAACCTTTCACCTTTTCGGTTGGTTTCTCTTCTATAAATATTATTATATAGTGATTTTGGAGTGGTAGTGATTTTGCATTTCTTAGGGTCGTTTAGTCGTCCTTTTTCTGTCTGTTGGGCGATTTATGCCTATTCGTTGGACTTGTCCGCGAATTGTTCTCCGTTAGAGGTTTGGCGATTGTTTCTATGACTTCCCACAGGGTCCTGTGACGTAATTTTCCACACTTTTGGTACTAGTGACGAGTACGTCAATCCCGGGGTCACACTGACTAGGAAAACCGGTGTCTTACGGTCCCCAGACTCGTTTTCCGTCCTCCTTTTCAGACCTTCCTGCCTCCATCCCTTTGTCTCGTTTTTCAATAGTTGTCCGGGGACTTTCCTTCTGTCGGTGGAATGTTTCGGACATGTATTGTACAAATGACTCAAATAGGTGTGTCATCTGTCTTAATAATTTTCCACAAATAGGTATGCCAGTGACTTTATGGTTCTCGAGACGATACGTCATCGCGAGAGGTTTGCAAGCGTAGCGTCTCACCACGCCGACGCGCGAAGGAGTGCCCGTAGTAGTAAAGGAATAAGGACAGGCTAAAGGTAGGGGTTTAAATGAAGAGACGGGGTTAGTTCCGAAATACAGACACTGGAATTAATACTGGATATTTACGATCAGTTTTGTATAATTCTTTATCAGAGAGTTCTCAGAAGAGGTTGTGGTGTCAAGTTTTCGTAGTCAAGAAGCCACGAGTAGAAAGAAATGTCAGGTTGAGAGTGTAGGTTTGTACTGATGACCTTTTTGGTATCGAAACTGATCTACCTGGAAACGACCGTTTCATTACAGAGACGAAAAATTATACGACAGATCCAACCAGTATTTAGAGGAAGGTTCCTCGATCACAGAAAATTAAAGTGCCGACGTCAGTGGTGGACGTCACTAAAATCTCGGGGGGTGTTATTTCAGACAGTCATAAAGGTGACAAAGGGGTAGATAAACGGTACTTCACTACCCTGTCCTACGGTACTAGAAGTAAAAGACTTACAACTCAAAATTCGGTCTAAAAAGTGAGAGGAGAAAGTGAAAGTAGTTCTCCGAGAAATCAAGGAGAAGTGAAAGACGGTATTCCCACCACAGTAGACGTATAGACTCCACTAACTATAAAGAGGACCGTTAGAACTAAGGTCGGACACGAAGTAGGTCGGGTCGCAAAGAGTACTACATGAGACGTATGTTCAATTTATTCGTCCCACTGTTATATGTCGGAACTGCCTGAGGAAAAGGATAAACCTTGGTCAGACAACAAGGTGCGGCCAACATTGACAACGAAGGACTGGACGTATGTCCAAAGAGTTCTCCGTCCAGTCCACCAGACCATAAGGGTAGTAGAGAAAGTCTCAAAAGGTCTCAAACAACACCAGGTCTGTTAGTTTCCGAAACCGTATCAGTTATTTCGTCTTCATCTATAAAAAGACCTTGAGGGAACAAAAAAACTACTAGGTCGCCTACAACCGTCACACTAGAGACCAAGGAGACGGAAAAGATTTAGGTCGAACTTGCAGACCTTCAAGTACCAAGTGTATGACAACTTCGGACCGAACCTCTTAAAACTCGTAATGAAATGATCGCACACTCTACTCACGTCAAGTCAAGTCAATACAGGCTGAGAGACGCTGGGGTAGCTGACATCGTCAGGTCCGGAGGGACAGGTAGTGGTCGAGGACCTCGACCGAGTCTGAGTACAGGTAGCCCAGCCACTGCGGTAGGTTGGTAGAGTAGGAGACAGTAGGCGAAGAGGAAGACGGAAGTCAGAAAGGGCCGTAGTCCCAGAAAAGGTTACTCAGCCAAGAAGCGCAGTCCACCGGTTTTAGGACCTCGAAGTCGAAGTCGTAGTCAGGAAGATTACTTATAAGTCCTGACTAGAGGAAATCCTACCTGACCAAACTAGAAGAACGACAGGTTCCCTGAGAGTTCTCAAAAGAGATTGTGGTGGTAAGTTTTCGTATTTAAGAAACCACGAGTCAATTCAGGTTGAGTGTAGGTATGTACTGGTGACCTTTTTGGTCTCGGAACTGATCTGCCTGGAAACAGTAGTTTCATTACAGAGACGAAATAATTATTTTCGACGGATCCAACTAGTATCGAAAAGAAGGTTCCTCGTACTGAGAAAATTAAAGTGCCGACGTCAGTGGTGCACGTCACTAAAACCTCGGATTCTTTGATTTGTGGTCACGTCCCTGTGTAGTTGCACATAGGCATCAGTGCTTCGGTCTTTTGTTTCGGCCACGCTCTCTTCGTGGTCACGGCGCCACTTGCTTCTGCCGTCTCCGGCGCCGCCCGCGCCTGCCGGCGGGAAACTCGACGCCGAACCACTACGAAAAGGAGAATCCACAGGTGTATCTTGACTCCCCTTTTTCACAAAAAGTAGAAAAAGAAGGTAAATGAAAGATCCCTCTTTTTCAGATTAGAAATACATTTCAACACCTTCTTAAATGTATCAATGTATCTAATGACGTCGAATCGAATAAAAGTCGTTCACAAGTCAAGGTGTGGCTTTCTACGTGATGGTACAGTCCGACGACGACGACGACTCAGTGGAGTCAGCACAGGCTGAGACACGCTGGGGTAGTTGCCGTCGGGTGATCCGAGGGGGCAGGGACCCTAAGAGGTCCGTTCTTGTGACCTCACCCAACGGTAAAGGAAGAGGTTACGTCCTTTCACTTTTCCCTTTCACTTCAGTGAAGTCAGCACAGGCTGAGGATCGCTGGGGTACCTGACGTCGGAAGGTCCGAGGAGGCACGTACCCTAACAGGTCCGTTCTCATGACCTCACCCCACGGTAATGGTGAAATCCGTCTTCATATGTTAATTTTCTGCGAACGAGGAACCTTCCTCCCAATACTGGTTGGATGTTTCGTATAAGTTTTCGTCTCTGTAATGAAACGGTTGTTTCCACGCAGATCAGTTCCGATACCAAAAAGGTCACCAGTACATACCTACACTCTCAACCTGACACTTCTTTCGACTCACGACTTCTTAACTACGAAAACTTGACACCACGAACTCTCAGGGAACCTGACGTTCCTCTAGGTTGGTCAGGTAAGATTTCCTCTAGTCGGGACCCACAAGAAACTTTCCTTACTACGACTTCGACTTTGAGATCATGAAACCGGTGGAGTACCCTTCTCGACTGAGTAACCTTTTCTGAGACTACGACCCTCCCTAACCCCCGTCCTCCTTTTCCCCTACTGTCTCCTACTCTACCGACCTACCGTAGTAGCTGAGTCACCTGTACTCAAACTCACTTGAGGCCCTCAACCACTACCTGTCCCTCCGGACCGCACGACGTTAAGTACCCCAGCGTCTCAGCTTGTGCTGACTCACTGACTTGACTTGACTTGACTATGTTTAATATTTAATTTTACGGTCGGAAGTGTTTTAAGGAAATACATACTCATTTGCACCAAAGGAGAAAAAATTTTAAGTACGTTAGTTCAAAAATTACCATAAAAAGTTTTAAAATTATGATTTCGTCATTGAAATATACACTCCATCGTGGAGATATAAGGAGAAGAATCGGTAGTTTTCATACTCTTAATAATACGTAAATTGGAAAGGAAAATGGTTATAAACCCCGAAGGTAACATAGAGTCGACCGTTTCTTAGGCGGACATTACGTCCTCCGGGACCAAGCTAGGGACCCAGCCCTTCTAGACGATCTCTTCCCTATCCGATGGGTGAGGGCATAAGAACCCGAAGGGACCACCGAGTCGACCATTTCTTAGGTGGACGTTACGTCTAAGCTAGGGACCCAACCCCTCTAGGGAACCTCTGCCCCTCTAGGGAACCTCTACCCTTCTCGATGGGTGAGGTCACAGGACCGGATCTCTTAGGGTTCGTGACATATAGGTACCCCAACGTTTCTCACCCTGTGCTGACTCGTAGAAAGTGAAGGTGTCATAAACACCAGACTCGTCTGTCCCATCGTGACGTCCTGGATCTTATTCGACAGTGCTTCCTAGTCTGCAGATGGTCCCGTCGTCCACAAATTGCTCCTAATAGTAGTGTGTGGTAGGGTCGGGTTGTCGTAGGTCAATGTGCTAGTCCGAGAATGTTTCAGTCTTTATTTTGGCGTCAATTCTTACGGTTCAAGGAGTTGGTACGACTTAAAATTTTGTTTATTGTGTACTCGTTGTTACTAAAAGGTTTGATAGATGTTCGTCTTTACGGTCCTTTATTTGGACATGGTAAGACACGTATGTTGAATTTAAAGGAAAAGATTCAGTGCTGTAAAACCTCCCAACAAGAAAACAAAATAAGAAGAAAAAGATGTATCGTCCTGAAGTTTTGGACTTGCTAGTTTGACAAGAACAAACATGCCTTTCCTTGTTCTTACTTTTACCTTAAAATTAAAAAATTCACTTCTCTGTTTAAAATATTTTAACATATTTAATTGTTACAGTATGTTGCAATTTCTGATTGCCTTTGGTGTATTTCGATTCTTAATAGGGTCAAAGGACACGAGACCCCTTTTGGACGACGTAATTTGTGATGAACTGACTAGACTTCACAGGTTGAGGAATGCTGTCGGTTGTGCGAGTACTGTTGGCTGTGTGAGTACTGTCGGCTGGTTGCGTGAGTGCTGACGGCTGTGCGAGGAGTGCTGTCGGCTGTGTGATGATGTAATCATTCATCTCTTTACAGTGTGTTACAGGAGGATGGATAAGGCCGTCTTTATGTGGTCTTTTTAATACGGACTACTTATTTGTGGTTCTAAGGACGGAAAATTAAGTTCAGAGGAAGATCTGTGTCTGTCGAGCCGAACACGGCGCACGCGCCCTCCCTCCCCCTCCTTCACCGACTGTTACCCCCTCGGGTGAGACGTGATTACACTTCGACTCTGTCTGCCCCTTGGTGAAATGGAGACCAGATTATCATCCACTTATATTTTATGTCTATGGACGAATTAAGTGTTTAAGTACTTGATTTTTCCCCTATTGACGGAACCCCTTACTTTCGTAATTAGTGGATTAATGTATTGTCCCTCGACCCGTGTGTTTCTTTCCCCGAGTCCTCTTCGTGGAACTTTCGAGTTTCCGTTCTTTACTCTGCTTCGTTTACAAGAATTCTACTTTTTACGACGGAGGAACTTTCATGTGAAAAGGGGGCATATTTTTTTTAAATTTGTTGATGGAAAATCCTTTTGTAAGAGAGATTCTTTGTCGTGCTAAACCTCGAGGAATGGTACCGTCGTTCATTTGGGAAGCGCGGCGAGGTCGTCGACGAGAGAAACCTGTCTGGAAGGGACGTAGACCGTCAAATACCGGCGAAGATGAAAGAAACTCAAACTGTTACTGAACTTAAATCTAAGACTTAAAATAATTTCGGACGGTGTATTGTAAAAGTACGGTCTATTTCCATCATTTATTTCCAACTGAGAACGTACCACATTTATTTAATTTCCGGTCTTTGACCCTACAAGATCACATTCTATAAACTCCCAGGTTTTGAGTTGTCAAAATTTCTATAAAGTGATATAATGTCACTTAGCGGATATTAATATGACGACACCACATTCGTCGCACAGACTTAAATTGAATAAATGAATCTAGAATTATAATTTTCGTACTAGCGTGTTAGTGGTTTAACACAAGAATAATGACTAGTAATCCTCTTGTGTGTTTCATTAGTCCACCAGAGTGTGTGAATATTCCAGTTGTTACATCTTTAGAAGTGGTAAAACCATGGGGCAAGAAGTGTATATACTGTTATTGTCCATAAACCTTACTCCCATTCCGTTCATTCATCTGTTTGATATAAGAACATATTTCATAAACTCTTGTATGAATTTTTTTGACTCTATGTTTTCCTTAAGAGAATAATTTTTTTTCAGTGTCGATGGGATCACAAAAAAAAGAAAATTATTGAACGGAATATGTTTCGGTAAATGTGTCAATAAATTCAAGAGTCGTATGGTGTCTATAAATTCTTTAGTCGTCATCATGTTTTTTTATTTATCTTCCACCAGAGAGTGCCCATTCACTTAGACGTTGAGGCTCTCTCCGGCCTTAGAACTTTGATTGAGACCTCTGAACTAAAAGACGCGGTCGCCGAGTCACCGATAATAGGATATTTCCCAGCCTTCCTGATTACTTAAAATCTCATCGACTAAGTGGAGCGAGTCGTGGCCTAGGCCGCGTCGTCAATCTCCGGTCGAAACGTCGCACAGAAAGGAGACGACGAGGACGACAGAGTAAGGACGGAGAGTCGGTGCCCGTCAATGTCTGGGTCCTTGGTCTCCGTAGTACTGTACTCTGGGTTACCGCATCGGTTACCTCCTCCTTCCCCTCGCCACTAAGCCGAGACAGGGGTTTTGATAATGTGTCTCCTAAATTGCAAGTACAAACAGACAGAATTTTGATGAAGATAAGAAGAGGTTTCTCCTCAGAAAAGAAAATTGCAAAAGCATACTTCATAAAAAATCCAAGAAACTACGCTGATGTAGTCTCAAAGTACTTAAAATGTCGCGGTAAGTGTCTGTGGCTGCCGGACGTCGCACTCCCCCCCGTCCGGGGCGCCCGGGACGAGGCTCGCGAGGCGTTCCGGTGAGTTCCAATACTTCCTTTCGGGTCGTCGACTATTTTGCCGAAAGAGAAAGGAAGGAGCACACGACGGGTGGTAAAATGACAAAGTAAAACAAGTTCAGGACGTCTTCACCGTTTCCATTATTTGCATCCACCTTGGGTGCTTAAAGGTTTTGAGTGTGACGTGGTGGCTACGGCAGTTAGTGCTCCCACACGACTGACGGGAAGACCTAGTAGGAGGGAAACGTTGCTTCGGAGGTGTCAAATGTGAAATACGCAGAAAGGAGGATCTTACGTGTCAAAAATTTCACGTACCGCGATCGAGTGTGTAAAGATCTATGTCAGCTAGAATGATATCTATATTTACCTGTAAAAGAACCAATAAAATTGAGGCACGGACTACACGGAATAAAATTGGTGTCAGGCACTTCCGCTACTACGTGGAGTCTAAGTGGTGGCAATGACTCTTCCCGGTTTTCGATCTTCGTGTGCTAAAAGTGACTGGACTCTTAATACGTCGGTAGACCCGGCGACTCTTCACGTTTTCAATAGAGGCTATTAGTGACACTTGTTTTTACACCTGTCCTATTCTGTAAAACTTTTATCAAATTATAAACGGTAAAAACAACGGACACGATAATTATATATGTACCAAGTCATTATTTATACGACGACAATGTGTCTCACGTTATAGAAATCATAAGCATTGACCGACTTTAATTACGATAATAGAGTCCTTTCCTTATTTATTTATGGTACGGGTTAAGGTTTGATTACGAGTTCTCCAACAACAATTGTTTTGACCATTGTGTTTGTATAACCCGTAATGGAAAAATTTGTACTAAGGACATTTGTATCGTTTTTTAGTGAAAAGAGTCAGGACTGTAAAACACACTACCGAATTTTTTTTATGTTGTGTATTTAGGACGGTGGAGAAGAAAACGTATCCCTCACTTAATTGGTATAAGGTTTTACGTCGCTAGTAAGTCACTTTACAGAAGTCGTGTGTAGCGAACGAGAGCCAATCCTTGAGTTTTGAAAACTCGATATGTTCGCGAGACGTATTCAAATATTTTATACGAAAGACCAAAATTTTAATTTGTCTTTTTGAAGGTTTGTTCAGTATCTATACTAAGATTTTATAATACATGTATCATAGACTGATGTCCTCCTTTTCGGAGCGACGTCTCGTCGTGTCACATGGGTGCTCGTGTCACAGATTACCCCGAAGGCAGTTCCCAAGGAGTGTCGTCGCGGAGTCACCGGTCACGAATGCGGTACGTTGTGTCGGGGAAGGTGCAACGTAGGATTCGTCTTCCCCCTACACTCCCGTTTAAATTTCACCTATTACGCCTTTTTTCTCCCGTTCTTATGGCATGTATACGAGATCTCTCACGTGAAATATTTTGTCGAACGAAATAAGTACAAAAAATTATTTCACGTTATAATGAATTTTGTCTCTGTACATGGAATTATAAGACGTCATTGGTACTTTTGTTTGACGGTCCTTTCTCGTCACGTTTTGATTTTGGTATGCATCGAATCGTACGTAGAGTCTCTCCGGGGACTATGCGTCGCACCCCGGAAGCATACGGAAAATAAAATCAAAAATCTTTTTCTAATTATTGTCATCCAATAGTAGTATCCATTGGTATTTTGTTTTTGTTATTCAATTTTAGGAGAGAGTTCTTTATTCATATGTGGTGTGTATTTTAAGAACTGTCTTAGAAAACCTTTTGTCAATCTGGAAAAGAAAAAAAAACGACTATTTAGTGACAAGTTTCCCACGTAGAGAGAATTTTTGGGCGTTATGGGTGTTTCACTTCGTTGTCGATAGTAGTGTCAGGATCCCTGAGAACGACCGCCTGGAGACTGCTGGGACACTGAATGACAGTCGCCGAGTTTGGAGTGGCCGGGGATGAGTCTGTCTGTCTGTGGACGCGGGAGTCCTTGTCAGCACGCCCGTAGTAGGTCCAGTGGTTGGCGTAGGGCACACGAGACGAGTGTCAGGGTAAGAGACGGGCCACGAAGACCTACTCCTATTGGTCGACCCAAAAAGACCTTTTTAAGGGACGCCCCGTCTACGGTTGCCCTAGTCGCCCTACGTCGAAGAGTCTGTGTCGGACCGGAGGTCCATCCGGCTCCCGTGACTTCCGTGTCGCCTCGGCCGAGCCAGGGGTCCGGGGGCCCCGAGAGTCAGACTCTTGACCTTCTCCGAGAGCCCCCGCGGCGGGAGCCGCCCCAACGGCCCGACGTCGCGGGAACACCCGCACGAGAACGGCACCCTCACCCTTCTGCTCCTCGCGCTCGAGAGCGACCTCGACGACGCACAGAGGCACGACCACGACCAGAAGAAGTAGGAGGCGGAGAAACGGTCTCCCCGGAATAGGTGTAAGACTTCCGTCTTGGGGAGAGAGAACATAAACAACTTCCGGATCCCCTCTTGTCGTTCTAGTTTGGTCAGGCAGGACTTCCTTTAGTTGGGAGTTGTGAGTGACCTCCCTGCCTACGACTACGAGACCGGTGGACTACGCCTCCCGACTGAGGGACCTTTTCTGGGACTACGACCCTTTCTGACTTCCGCCCTCCTCTTCCCCCGCTGTCTCCTACTCTACCGACCTCCCGTAGTGGTTGAGTCACCTGTACGACGACGACGACGATTCAGCGTAGTCAGCACAGGCTGAGACACGCTGGGGTATCTGCCGTCGGGTGGTCCGAGGGGACAGGGACCCTAAGAGGTCCGTTCTTGGGACCTCACCCAACGGTAAAGGAAGAGATGTTATCTGTACTCAAACTCGATTGAGACCTTCCGTCACCTCCTGTCCCTCCGGACCGCCCCACGTCAAATGTGTCAGTATTTCTCCACCTGTGCTGGCCCTCTGACCTATTCTTCCCTTCCTTTTTATGCCCCCTTGGCGGGGGTTTCGCTGTCCTGACGTCAGAGGGAGCGTCGATGCCGGCCGTCTGTCACGCTCCGACCGTGGGCGTCGAGGTCGAGCAGGACCCTCGCACTCTCGCTTCCAGCGAGGCGACACACACCGAGAAACGCCGGGGCACCTGATGTGCCGGGTACCTGAAGAGGTCCGGTCTTAGGACCTCCCTCACCGGATAGGGAAGAGGTCCCCTAGAAGGGTTGGGTCTCCACCTTAGGTCCAGAAGGCCCAACACCCGCCTGAGCAATGACTCGTGCTCCACTCGGTGTTCCCTTCGGATCCTTGTACCAGGAGGCTGGTGGCGGAGACTCTGCGGTCCTCCCGTGTCTTCAGCGGCCCCCTCCCAGAGACTCCGGGAGAACTTTGGGCGGTCGTTCCGACAGGTCCTCAGGGTTAAGATCAGTTAGAAAACTTCTCCCCCGCGAGGGAGAGTTAATGTCCTTAGTGGCTGACTGACCTTTAAGGACCTCTTACAGTCGTTAGAGTGAGGGAAGGGGCGTAATTGGAGTGAGTAGGACTCGAAATTCAGGGTCGTGTCTCGGGGACTGGAGGTGCGGGTGCAGTCACGTCAGACCCACACACGACCTGTGTTATTATGCGTCTCTACTCGAGGTGTCTGGAGTCGGACCGAAGGAGGAGCGTCGTCGGGCAGAGACGAAAAGAGTCTAAGCCCGCATCCGTGACGACTCCACGGTTGGGACGGAGTGTGCGGTGACTCTTCCAGACCTCGTGGACGTTTGCGGACGTCAGTCGGAGGAGTGCGGCGTGGTCTGGGGTCGGGCAATCGAAGAGGTTGGGTGAAGACGTCGGCTCTCCTCTACGACAGGACAGAGGAAGGAGTCGGTCGGGAGAGCCTTCGTTGCCACGAAGAGAGGCTGAGGGGACGAGGAGTGTGTCGAGGGAATTACCTGAACGTAGACAAGCCGTGCTCACACGGTCTTAGATGTGAATAATGACACCTCGGAGTCGGAAAGTTCATATGTTATCAATGAATTATGATTAATCGAATGAAGAATAGGGAATCCAAGATCTTGTTATTTCAATACGTGTTTTACTTGCGACTTCCCTGCCTGAAAACGTGCACGGAATTAAGGATTACGACTGAATATCAAAGGTGCCTGTCACTGAGTCGAATAAACTCTCTCTTTCACGATCATGTCTGAATACCATCGGTTCTCCCCTCCTCCCTCCCCCTCCCTACCTGACCTCAAAGCCAAATAGTCTGCGTTTGACGGTTTGTCTGTCTTAAGTTATCCGTTGTTCGAGGACGACATGTCGAGTCCCTTGATATAAGCTATAGGACACTATCTGGTATCATCTTTTCCCACACGTTTGTTTGCCTCTCATACACAAGTACGCGTTCGTACTGACTCAGCCAGACGGCACGTCGTCTTTAATGGTAACATTTTAGTTGATTGGAAGTTGTTTCATTGTAAAAACCTTTTCGAGATTATTATACGTATCACGAAAGGAATCGTTGACTTTTTGAAGTTGATAGGTTCATAGTCTGATGACGGAATTGAGTTTACAGTTTAATTATAAAACACCCAAACACCACCGAGGCCAGGAATGCGGGAAAGACAAATCTTTACACAAATACAGTACTTTCACTTTCACTTCAGCGAGTCAGCACAGGCTGCGAAACGCTGGGACGCCTGACATCGGGCGGTCCGAGGAGGGAGGTACCCTAAGAGGTCCGTTCTTATGACCTCACCCAACGGTAAAGGAAGAGGTCCCCTAGAAGGGTTGGGTCCCTAGCTTGGGTCAGAGGATGTGACGTCCGGCTGCGAAATAGGAGACTCGGTGGCCCCTTCGGGGCACACAGTACTTCCCTCGCATAGACTTTAATTTTCTTGAGCAAATTTCGGACAGACGGACTCACACTCGGAGGCTCTAATGTCTCGTTACCGTAGGTCAGGGAGAGTCTGGTGGGTCCTCGCGTCTCGGTCTCGGAGTGCACCTTCCACCGAAAGTGTGTGCACACGTGGCGTCGAGGACTTCTCGGGTCTTACAGGCCTCAGTAGTCTCCTAAGCTCCTGTCGACTGACGGTAGAACTTCGGTAAGTGACATAGAGTTCAGTCCGTAAAATTCGGAAAACAAACCTAGCTGACACTCTTCAGGACACCCTTATTTATTCTATAAAAATAAAGTACTCGACAGTAAAGTTTGTATCAAATTTTAGTTGGAGTCTCTAAGAGTTAATACAAGTGTTCTGTACTACTAAAGCTATACCGCAGTTGGAGGATGTTCCTATTAATGGAGGTAAAGGTAGATGTGACTCTAAGGGACCACTCGCGACCGACGAGTGTTATTTCGGGTGTCGTCGGACAAAGGTCCTCCGACGCCCGAGCACCCCGAAAGGTCAGACCCCTTTTGGTGGTGAACTTTGTTCTTGAGGGTGGTCCCCGGTCCTTTCGGGGGAGGTTCGCCTCTCACGGCTCTGGATGACCTGCGTGTTTGTGGAAGGCGACCAGTCCCTTGCACGTCTACCTGGGGCCCTCCCCGACACGCGCTCCGGAATGGGTCCGACTCCTGTGCACGTGTCTTCCGAGGCCCGTCCCGAGGGGGGCCCCCCACCCGTGGGACCCCCGAAGGTCCTCTACCCAGGACCCCCTACTCGTCCCGAGCTGCTGTGTCACACGGGGTCCTAATCCCGCTCGAGCTCATTTCCACTCGTCTTAGATTTTCGCGTCGTGAGACTTCTCACGTCCGTGGGGTGTCGCGGCAGGTCGGACTACTAGTTGGGACTCGTAAGTGACCTTCCCGCTACCCTTTACGTCCGTGGGGTGTCGCGGCAGGTCGGACTACCTTTGGTTGGGGCCCACGAGTGACCTTCCCGACTACGACTTCGACTTCGAGGTCATGAGACCGGTAGACTACGCTTCTCGGCTGAGTGACCTTTTCTGGGACTACGACCCTTTCTAACTTCCGTCCTCCTCTTCCCCTGCTGTCTCCTGCTCTACCAACCTACCGTAGGGGCTGAGTTACCTGTGCCCAAACCCGTTTGAGACCCTCTACCACTACCTGTCCCTCCGGACCGCACGACACCAGGGGCCCCAGAGCCTCTCGCCCTGTGCTGTCTCGTCGTCATCGTCGACGACCTCGCTCCCGCGGTCCTTTGTCTCCTTCCGTCTCGGTCCGGCGCTTCCGAGGTGAATCCCCCAGACTGGATATCGAGTGACCGGAAGGGACTTCTCGGCGGTTGTCTCTTTTCCGTACTCACGTAAACCCATAATCGTTCCAGTGACTCGGCTACCTGCTGTCTGTGTATTTCGGTCCCGTTCATCCATTCAACTTTCGTACAACACCTAAAATCCTCTCTCGATACTGGTCTGGAGTCTACTCTCGGTACTCCTACCCCTCTCCCACCGACCGTCACTCCGACTTGGGGTCGTGGGTCCCGGACCGACGCCCTCCGCTCCTTCCACCACCCCCAGGTCCCAGAACCGGTGCCTTTGTTCGCCCTCTCTCCTCGTGCGTGCACGGACCCCCTTTCCTCTCCTTTCTCTTTCGCCAAGAGAAACTTCCACACTAACACTTGCACCTACTCTAACGGCTGTCTCCCATAGGTCTGTGCTTCGACTTCGACTTGTCTCCTCGGCCTTGGGAATTTGTGTGTCCCTAAGAACTTATTAAGTGTTTGTTTATATACACAGTGCCCATACCGAGGTGAAGTTAGCGGTGTGTAGTGTATTTTAAAAAGTAATCTAAGAATGGAACCTAGTTCAGAAATCGGAGAACCCTATGCAAGAAGGTCCGAAGAGGAAGCTTCCTCTTCAGAGGGAAAAATTAAAAGAAGTGCTAGAGGTGACGCGACCACGTGCAGTCCGAAAATAGTACTCTGACTTTGCCTTGAACGGGACTGTCGTAGCATATGATAGCTCTCTTTTCTCGTTTTGCCTGACAGACGGTTTCAGCGGTAGTTTCGGCGAGACCACTAAAGTAGTGATTGAAGTAGTCGCACTAAAGGGTTTCTGATGTTAATAGTAGTGATTCAAATTTGCTAATGTACTGAAGCTAGTGGCTTTGTTGGTTAGGTGGAGTCTGAACATATATTTTTCTTTACCGAATAATACTATAGTTCTAAAGTTTGGTAAAAATATCGATATAGTCCTATCCTTATTTTTTCCCTATTAGATTAGTAAAGTTTTCCACTGTAATGGTCCCCTTACACGTATAGGGTCTCCTTGACGTCCGGGACCGAATATCGGGTCCTCCCCGGTCCCTGTGTCCTGTCTTCCCTAGGACTTCTGCGCCTTGGTCCCACCCGGCCACCCCGGACTCCGGACTGCCCCTGTGATGATGGTGCCGTTGTGAGTAGACTCTGAGTTCTGACTTGTAGGGTCGTTCCTACGGACCCCGGTCACTCTCGTCGGCCGACCTTACGAAGGGCGACGAGACGCACGCAGAGGCCCGCGTCGAGGAGACCACGTCGTCCGTGCGGACAGTCGACTTAGGGACTCTGCCTCGGACGGTCCAGTAGACCAGACTCACAAGTATCTACGACGGTTTGTCAAAAACTTTTAGACGAGGGGAAGAATTAGAATGGGGTGAAGGATTGTGTATGTAAATACTGATTTATATTTTTTCATAGGAAATATAATCTCAAAAGAACGAGACGACACATTATTAAGTAGTTCGACAACCCACCTTTCTACTTAAGTGGTAGAAACCTTTATAAATTTCCTCTCACCACTACCCCTGAAATACCTTTCTAGGGAAAAGGCCTTCTCAATCTTAATCTGTTGAAGTCCGAGGAGAGTTGAGGTTCTAGAATCTTAAATCAACTAAAATAGGTCCTTAGTTGAAGACAATTCTTATTAAGACACAGACGTGTGACAACCGTTTCAAACACTATTCTTTCATAGATATGTGTATTTCTAACACACACACACAAACACACAGACAGACACACACCTTAACCCCTCTTTCGTTTTCGTTTACCTCGCTGTACGATTTACAAGTGACACAATAAGAGGGTTTAAAAGAGATCCAGACTTTAAAAGTTTTATTTTAAAACTCTTCTTTCACTTTTTTATTCTTTTGGACTTATTTCACTTTTTTATACTTTAGAGCTTATCTTGTGAACCCTCTTTATACGAAATTGACAATAATATAAGGTAGGGTACCCATACGATATATATGGACACCTTATCGTATATTAGGATACGATGTAAAAGATTTGTGACAGACAATTCGAGACTTAATGACACACGGAATTTTTAAGTACATGACTCTTCAGTGTGATGGGGTCGTACCGACTGAACTCCTGTCCTGGAAACACCTCCATTTCCACTACCCCTGTGCCCCCGAAGTGGGTACTCCCACAGGAGTCTCTCTGCGGTCCCTCGACGGGCGAGAGAGAGACTCGAGCACGCTCCTCTCCGGTGCACTCCAGCGGCACTTGTCCGCCGACAGACGTTGGTGTCCCCTCTCGGGAGTGGTCTATGGTTGGCCGACCGTGGGACCGTGACCCGGAGGGCCGGAGGTCTTGACACTCTATGTAAAGACAACAAGTTCAGCGGGTCAGACGCCCTAAAGCAGTGCCACTAGGACTCGCCTGACTAGTGGCACATTCGAGACAAAATTAGCCTCAGGACTTACAAAGGTCACTTGACGAGTGGGTACCCCATATGACTCAACATTAGTTTCGGTGCACACACTGCACTACGTAGAAAGAGTTCACAGACGAATGGGTCACTGCTTCTGCACTTGATAGAAGTGTAGTTTCACAGGTATAAGCACAAGTAGTGTCCGTTGTACAGTTTCCCCGTCTCTAAAGATTCCGTTTGTTGAGGTTTATTTAAAACACGGATGATACCCTATCGAGTTTAGATCTAGGAGACCTCTCTTCGTGAGTAAATATACCTCTTCAAATGTTCCGTAAGAAAAAAAAGGACCTGTCAAATTGCGTCCCCGATTGAATCGAAAAGTATTCATTCATGACTCACCGGTTTTTGAAGCAATCCCAAAAGGTACTCGACATTGCCTTTCCGAGTTTACTTTAAAGACCGGTTGGGTCATAAAGTGAAACACAGAGATTTTCCGTTCCCAAAAATTTTAGGGTGTTGGTGTCGGATACTAACGTGAATTTTTGGTAATCGTCATTACGGAAACATAGTAGGTTATAGGCCAGTTATTAGTTTAAAGGGGTTGACATAATACTTCACTTCCCTTCAGCGAGTCAGCACAGGCTGAGAAAAGCTGGGGTACCTGACATCGGATGGTCCGAAGAGGAGCTTACCCTAAAAGGTCCGTTCTTATGACCTCACGCAACGATATGTGTGACAAATATTGGTGCAGACATACTGTCTCAAACTTAAATTGTCTTAATTTTAATCCTAAACAAACTTGACTTCATGTTACTTAAGTTCTTTGTGTTTATAGCAAAGAATTCGCAGAAAAGTAGAGACTCCGGGGTCGGAGCAAAAAGAACGTCGAAACGACTTCATTGACGCAACAAACAGGACATCTTAAGGGCGTCACACCTGTAAGACTAATATGTGACCACCATAGCAAATTAGACAACAAAGGACGAGGACAAATTCTCAACTGTTAATGTAGATCTCTCTTCGGACCGAAGAGAGGTACGGTAATATGTTCCAATAAAGGTATCTGTTCCGTAAACCTCCGAGATTTTATGGACAGACGTACAGATTCTTACGGAAAATTTTGGAATTTTTCGTACTATTAATGTGAACCGGACATAAATTCATTTCCGAGAAATGTTCCCCCATTAGAACATAATAGAGATTTTTTCTTTCCGAGAAAAAATAAATCTACTTAAAAAATCCTCTCACGATGACATTAGTCAAATTCAACTTGTTTTGAGTTTAGATGTCTTCAATCGACAAAGAATAAGTTTTTAGTATGGGTATTTATACATTAAACTAAAAGTTTAATATTTACTACTGAATTTTGACGACTTTATTTTTGGAAATCGAATTTTTATTCTCTTGGTAGGACGTTCCTGTTCACCGACGGTGACCCCCTTTTGTTTGACGGTGGTTTTATTTGGGGTCTACCTCGCGTGCCCGTACCTTTCTCTTGTCTCGGGGTCGCCTCCAGATTCTCTCGTACAGTGCTAGCACCCGACCCCCGCCTCACGGTTCGACTGTAGTTTCGGTCTTTCGGTCTTCCCCTTTCCGACTGTACAGAGCGCACTGCAGGGAAGTCAGCGCAGGCGGAGACACTGGGGGACCCGCCATCGGGCGGTCCGAGGAGACAGGCGCCCTCAGAGGTCCGTTCTTGTGACCTCACCCGACGGGACGGGAGAAGGTCCCCTGGAAGGGTGGGTCCCTGACTTGGGCGCAGAGAATACAGAGGACATAACCGTCCCCCCAAGAAATGGTGCTCACGGTGGACCCCTCGGGTTGTATGAACTTAAAACGAAAATCTGCCCAAATTATCTATACAAAAAACTAAAAATACAACATTGTTTTTAAAAATTTAAAGAGGTAATTTTGTATTTTTATTTTTCAAATAAATAAATTTAGAGAGATTTTTGTTTTAATTTTGGAGTAGATTGACACTTGTTTCAAAAGTTTTTTTACTGTTTGGTCTTTTTTTGTAAAGGTTACAATTACAGACTGTTTCCTAATTTTAGGAATTGTCTCGACACTCAAAGGGTGCCCTTTCGTCCATTTCGCGTATTTGTCGTTAAGTATTTTCTCTTCTAACTTTACAAGTTTATGTACTTTCCTACGTGTGTGACCTATGAGTAGTTCCTTTTACGTACGCTTAGCACTCTTGGTGTCCTTGATTAAATCTAACTTTAGCTATCGTAGGTTACATAAGTGTATGTCGACTACTCTTGTACTAGACCTTTCGAAGATCTTCCTTTATGTCCGTACATACATTTTTATTCCTGCATATATGGGAAGAGGATCCTCAGATCAGATTCCTTTATCACTCTAGTTGCGTTCATGTATATAGTTTTTATAAGTAAACACATCGAATATTAATCTCTCTCCGATCCTTTACGACTGACGAGTAATCATTTATTTACAATTTGAGACCTCTGAGTTTGATCCATAGTGTATTAGAGTAGACAAATTTTTTGGACTTATATCTATGTTTGTGTATCCTTTGGCACATCTTTCTATGTGTCATATGTATTATACCCCCGTCCCACCCGCCTCCCCTTCTCGAATCCGTTGTGGTAGAGACATAGTCCCCTGGTGCTCGCTAAGGTGGAACAAGGGACACAGAAAGAGACAACAGACTTTTGAAGAGGGATACTAATACGTAATGTTTGACATACGTCTTTTTTATGTTCGATAAAACTCCCTTTTTTTTTTTTTTGTACGACTCTAAAAAGATCGAGTACAAGACAAAGACTAGGACCGACGGTTCCTCTAAAACACTTTTCGTACGAATGGTACTAATGATATTCAATGATATTTATAAAATTTAAAATAAATAATTAAACAATTAAATAGGATTCACTATAAGGAGTTAACGAAAGATCCAACTTTTAGAGTCTCTTACTTATACGAAAATTTATAAAAAAGTAATTACTCCGTGAAACGATCAAAGTATAATATAGATTGTACGTATCGAATACTTCTCTGATAACGAAGAAATTTTTATGTATATATATTGACATTAAGTGTATTTTATGTCAACGGAATTTATAATGATTATTTGGTTTTATTTTTAAGGATGTAAAAGAGGTGATATCTGAAATTCTTTCCCTTTATCAGAAGCCAGCCCGGAAAATGGCAAACATGTCTTTTCTTTGGTTAAACGGTAAAAAAAGTACTTAAACTCTTTTCGGATCTCCCACCCTACCCCCACACCTTCCCTCCCCACTGCACACGCGTGTACATCGACCAGGTGGAGTGACATGCCGCCCTTGATCGTACTACGACGTCTCGTCAATATGAGGTCACTTTTTTCTGTCGTTTGTCTCTCTACGCCTCCTGTCTCTCGACTGACCCAACCTGCCGCACCGACTATGCTTGAGTGGTTTTACTGTGGGTTCGAGGTCTCCAGCGTCCTGAGTAGTATCGGCGACACTAAGTTCTCGAGACCCCGTCGCATCACTTCTCACTTTGTCCCGCAGAAGTCTCCGACTAATAGTCCCCCNATATGAGGTCACTTTTTTCTGTCGTTTGTCTCTCTACGTCTCCTGTCTCTCGACTGACCCAACCTGCCGCACCGACTATGCTTGAGTGGTTTTACTGTGGGTTCGAGGTCTCCAGCGTCCTGAGTAGTATCGGCGACACTAAGTTCTCGAGACCCCGTCGCATCACTTCTCACTTTGTCCCGCAGAAGTCTCCGACTAATAGTCCCCCGAAGTTCGCACGTTTGGGCTTTAGTTACTGAAATTAAAGGTTTAACAGTAAAAGTAGTCACTTGTCATTTAAGACGTTCTATGTTTCAAAGAGTAATTTTACAGTCCCCGGAACCTCTCCGTAAAACGTTGCAATAGATGGTTGTAAATGTGACCTGAGTCTGTGTCTCCAGACTGAGCCTCCGACGCTCGCCCTGGGGTCGTAGGCGACAAGAGACGAGGTCGAAAGCCCTGGTGGAGCTCGACTGTTCCCGCGTTCCCCGTGAGGGCTACCCCAGTGGGCGGAAGAAGCAGAAAACGACGCAGACAGAAGATGCGGAGGGTGGTCGGAGGGAAGGTCGGGCCGAGAGTCCGGAGATTGGGATGAAATCCCTACAGTGGTTTGACTTCCACCTTTGATGACATAAAAGAAGATCGCAGACGACAAGAAAAGACTGTAAATAGTCGAGACGTGGTAATCAAGTTGCAGAAGTGGGTGTAATCTGGTGTTAGGGTGCTCCGGTTGTGAACGCAGATAGAATGAGTACTGAAAGAGCACATCGTCCACCAAACCATTTATAGACAGACAACTTACTTCAGTTTACTTTATCAATATATTATAGATCGTTTTGTCAATTGTCATAAATCATTTTGGATAATTTCTTACGTACCACCTCGGTACGTAAAGTCTTTATAAAAAAGGTTTTGTCAATTATGAACTTGTAAAAAAACTACGTATACCTCTAATAGGGAGATAATGGGTCTTTTATAATAAAACCTAGTAAAGGGTTCGGAAGAGTCAGCATTCCAAAATGACTAATAAACAACACAAAAAATAGACGTGGTACGTCGGACGTTCTGGAATCAAGGAGTTGTCCCTAGCTTGGGCACACGGACGTGACCCTCCGGGGGAGAATCCGTGACCCGACGGCCTCATCAGGGACTAATGAGAGCATAAATAGTGAACAAATTTGTTAGATTGACATGACCACACGTTTAGTAGTAAAAGTAATTATGTAGTTTGATCATGGGTACCATTTACTTCGACTAATATGACAGAAATCGGTAGGATTGTTTTAGATCATACGGAAAAACTAGTAATTTAATAAGGGGGTCGAGATCTTGTAGTAAACGAAAAATTATAATAAGTTTCACTTTCTTTTATATAGTATCTTCCGAAGTGACTATATTTCTTCTTTTTAGAAGATCCGGGGGAAAGTTTTCAATTTTTACTTACTTAAAAAAGTCGATTTTTTTTAATCGACTTTCCCAAAGAATTTAAAAGATAGTATGATTTACGAATTAGGACTTAAAGACTACCTTAAATTTACACTCACATTAAGTTACCTTCCGGAGCGGTGACGACATCAATACGACCTCAAGTCCGTCCTCTTGAACCTCTCCCGGACCCTCTGCCGGGACCCGAGGGGACACCGTCCTCCGCGACCCGACGCCGTGTCGGCCGGACAGGGGTGATTCGGACGTTCAGAGACCTTTCCTGAAGTCACAGAGGATATGGTCCTGGGGATTCCTGAGGGAACAAGGGTCTAGAACTTTACCTCCTCCACACCGTAAGGGGAGAAGTGAGGAGAGGGTTAAGAGTTTCACCTCGACCCGCGTGTACCAGTCCTCACCGTCCTTCAGTGGTGAGTTTGGTGAATGTAGGAACAGAGCCACACGGTCCTTGATTAAGCTATTTTAAAGGGTTAGAAAGTTCTTGTACCCGTAGTCGAACTTTTTATGTTTCGTCGGATGATTTCTTACAGTCGGTCAAAGATTTAAATAAACTAAGAGTGGTGGATCTTTAATAGAACGGACACATCTTATACTTATGGTGTATTTATAGATAGTTTTCTCTGTATTTGTCTAGAATTTTACGACAGTCCCACTTTCCCTAATTTGAAAATCGAACTTTTATTATATTAGTCGGTGAATTTTCAGTTTCGCTTTCGGTGGGTGTTACCGTCGCGGTCACGGTCCCGCGTAGGGACAGAGGTCTTGTGCGCCCGAATCCTGACAGTGTCATCGTCCTACAGGGTGTATTACTCTGTCAAGAAAAGTTTACGGATGAACTTAGTCTTAGAAAAATTGTCTATTCTTGTTTCGATACACTCACAAAAAAATTGGTCATTTGAGCCTTGGGTTTAAATTTAAGACAACCTCTCCTGTCAACGTAGCAAACTCTGGGTACTTCCCTGTCTACCGGTCAATAGTTTCTTATTTTGTACACCTTTACTTAAGATCTGTCAGTACGTCGTCTAGAAAAGTTAATTTTTTTAACGTACGAACAAGGAACAGACAGTTTTTTTCGTGAATTCACCGTACACAAGTGTAAATTTTTATCTGTCGATGAGAGGTTGCACGCCTCGCGGTATGAAAGTCGCCCGCAACGCACCCTCTCACTCTTGACACTACGCCCTTCGTCTCCCCGTCGATGGTCCCGACGGTCGAGTACTTTGTGTTGAGCGAAAACTAATTAGTGCTCATTACCCTTATTGTTATTGTCTTTCATGTGTCTTCAAATTGAGGCAATCCTTAGTCAGTCAATATAGGTTTCTGTCTCTTAGGGTAAAAGTTTTGTAGGAGAAGGATGGTCATTGGATTCCATGAATTGGTTTTCCGTATTTACCACGAAAAACTCTCTAAAAAAAAAACATCAGATTGTATTTTTATTTGTGACTTAAAATAAAATTTATATGAACTTTTACGTAATGTTAGTGTATCGTTAATTTTGACTTTAAGATAAAATCTCTCATTTATATACATTAAAACGGATACCATTTCCTACTAGGTAACAATAGGAAAATATTTCATGACCCAAAATTTTAAACGTAATAATAAAACTACTAAAAGATTTTCCCTTCTTAAAAGTATAAAGACTATACTTTTTCCCTAAATAAGAGCTCAATCTTGGAAGAATTGGAAAACTTTCTTTTTTTAAATACTTTTCGACGATGAAGACGTGACGATGTGTCAAGATATTTATGACGTCATGTACTCGTCTCTTTTCGTGTACACTTCTAGTGTATTGATTAATTTGGTTCTGTTACGAAATTTATAAGGTTTGTCCTAATATATGCAAGGACAAGTACTCGATTAGTTAAACTAATACTTTCACTTTCTATTCGAAAGTTTTATGTGGTAATCTTTTTTTAGGGAGATTTTACCATATGTATATCCTCCCTATAATAAAAGACGATGTTTTTAAAGGTAACGATAAAAATCAGGTGTTGACAACGTATTTCATAAAGAAGGTATTTTCCGAGAGTGTGAATGTTTATATTGGAGCTCTACTAGTCGACCGTTTTTTTCTTTTCTGTCTAAATAAAATCTGAATTTATCTGTTCCTTTTTTTTAGGTTCTTTGTACCATAAACGTTCATAGATAAGTCTTTTTTTCGGGACTTTTATTTTTTGGTTGGGGAGGGGGGTTTTTTTCGGGTGTGCACAGATCTCCTGTAAATTATTACTACGATCTGACGCTGTTTACTAAAATATGGAGCCCAAAGTCTAGAGACACCTGGTGAGGCTGCAGTACGTACACCGAATGTCGACTTTGGTCGAAGGCGTACTACGTCGACCGAAGACAGAGTGACTTTACAAAGAAAGAGAATTACGCAAGTTTGTCGAGAGGGGGCAAGTCTTCAAGGTAGTGCTCTTTACACACTTCGACCTTTTCTGTCTTGTTGTTGCACCTCCCGGAATGACTTCCTCTCCTCTCCGACTGGTTGCGTATTTTGTAAATGACTGATACTTGACATTGACTGTTTACATTTATCAGGGAACTATCTTATTAGTCGCCACTAGGAACGTAAAATCTCCTTTCTCGACTTCCTATTACACAGAAAAAATCTCAAGATAAAACCATTACCTTTCAAAGTTCGTGACGTCAATTTAGGATGCAGAGGAAAGGAACTACTTAAGAAAGTCGACTTAACGTAAGGTTGGGAGATAGCTCAAATGTATACAAAGAAAAATTTCACACTGGAGCATGACTATTATTGCACTTTGACCGACGAAATTTATTATATCTGCTAATGACTACCTTGTACGACGGGTGTCTCCGGACTGTGTGTGTAAATTGCCGTTTAAATGGAAAACTTTTTTCCGTAATAACCTACTACAGTGAGATTTAGAAGAGAATCCCGAGTTGTCTAATCAAAGTCCAAGAACAATTAAGGGTGCCGTTTGTGGGTATTGAGTGATACCCGAAAAATTTCTGTTTTAACGAAAACTAGGGTTTCCGTAATAGAATTAATTTATCATAGTTTTCAATGTATGAATAATATAAAACGTATGTAAAGGTAGTTCTTTTATTGTATCTTCGATAACTTTTTGTTTCCTTAATATAGGCAAGAGGTTACTTGTGTTTACCAAATTTTTTCAATAGTTATTAGTCTAAGTTTATGATACGGAATAGTGTGGGTACAGTGAGTCGTTTGTTTTTCATTCGAAGGGAAACTTAATCGTTTCAGACCTTTTTGACGCAGTATCTTGTCTACCAATATTTATGTAATAGGACGTGTGTTACCCGTATAAGATCTTCCACTTATTGGGAAAGATTTTTTTTCTCTTAACGAGGGTCCGATGATCTCTGTACGATTGAACTTAAAGATGTAGTCGGTTTAATCCAGTTTCGATTTACGACGTTCACACACGGTTGTTCGAAGGTTGTCTGCTCTCCGTCATCGATCTCACTAAGTTCTCTGTCCGAAGTAGCTCGGACGTAGGCTTGCGGTAAAGACGCTGAATGAATGCTGGGTCACCTACAATGAAATGGGGGTACTTGAAATCGTGGGAATGCTTATTCTTACATCTATTGCCACTTTTTGCACAGATACCGTCGGACTTACTGCCGGGAAGCTTCCACAGATGTAGGATTGGGGGTCTTGGATTTCTGCGATGGAACGTACTACTTCCCTAAAGAGTCTACACTAATTCCTAGAACTCTACCTTTCGTCTGACGACCTGCACCGGACTCCACCCGTTGGCGCAGCGGTGATGCCCCTTCGTCGCCGGGTTCTTGTCGCCGGCGCGGCTCTCGTTGCGCGTGGATACGACCGCGCGTCTCGGACGGCCGGCTCGGCCCGGAGGCGGACCCACGCCTCCGGAGAGAGCGCCGTCGTGCGCCCGGGTCGACGAGACTCGTCGCCCTAGAATCACGGGGTTGGTCTCTGGCTTGGTGACCTTCCCCCCCAGGGTTGGTGACGTGCGGTCCTCTCAAGGGGTACTCTACCACAGATAAGATCAGTGAGAACTTATTTTGTCGTCGTCTGCTAGTTCAATTAGACAGTGTATTTGTGTTACGATCCCCACATTAAGGGCCCTACACTACCACCGGACTTCCAGTCCCTAGGTCAGAACACCCCCCGACCCCCCTCATCGTCGGGTCTCGTGTCGACGTTGGTGCCTCCCCGCACAGTTCCAGTAGGTGGTGGGGAGAGGCCTGCACGCTTAGCAGAGGTTGTCCTTCGGCAGGCCAGAGGAGGAGTCGTGAGGATCCCGTGTCCCTGAGTGGAGGACGTAATGCCGACTCATGGGGTTGCTCCCCTCCGACGCTTCCTCGTCCCCTCTGGTCAAGGGGTTGAGGAACTGAGTCTCCAGAAGGAAAAGACTAATCTTCGTGGTCCGTCGTTCGTCTGACAGTAAAAAACCCGCGAGTGAGTGCGCTGTCCTTGGGTCAGTCACGTAGGCGGAGGGGACTGCGTCCCCTGTGTCGTTAGTTTGCGAACGAAACTGCGACCTGACACAGTCAAGTCTAGGGTCTTTGTGGTGAGTCTCTACCCCTTTGGGCTAATGGCTGGAAGACACTCGAAACGAAAAGGGTGAAGTCTCAGTGTCATTCCTGACTCATTCTACTACGCACGTCTTACTCTCGATGCTTCGGACCCGGTCCGTGCCGTGTGCCATTGTCCGTCGTCGATAGCGCCACTGCGACGAGGAGGCGGTGGTCCGAGAGACGGCACCCAGGACGCCCGGGAGCCGCGAGGCCCCTCAAGTCACACCGTCTCCCGACCCGGTGCCGAAGGGCGACCGCACGCACAGGCTCGTCGAGTGACCTCCCTCGGGCCTTGGTCTCTGGCCGAGAGGTCGCCCCAAAAGTGACTGAACGATACACTGAAACCGACCTATTCAGAGTACTAAGAAAAAAAGGGGGTGGCACCCTTTTGGCAGGACTGGGAAGACTTGGAGTTAAAGAAGTGACCGTTTCAGCCCCGGTTGGTGTGGGTCCCGACCAAAACCGAGACGACGGACCGTACGGGCAGGACGCACGTTGACCCGGTGGGACGGGTCAGGGCCTCCTCTCTGCTGACATAACCTCGCTACAAACGTCTCCTCCTCCCCCGTACCTGGACTGTGTCGTCGCAGGGAGGGCACAGGTTTCGCTGTCGGGACTCACTCCCAGGACTGCCTTTCGCCGTGACCGCTCCCCTCTCGCCGCCCCTCACACTCGGGGAGCTTACTCTTCTCCCTCCCCCCGTAGGAACGAGAAGACAAGGACAGACGAAAAATGGAACGTGATTGCTCCGAAGGGGCGTCCGAGTCACAGTTCTTGGCGGACGGTTACGTCCTCTGGGCCCAAACTAGGGCCACAGTCCTTCTAGGGGACTCTTCTCGTACCGATGGGTGAGGTCACAAGCACGGACCCTTTAAGGTACCTGTCTCTCCGATATCAGGTGCCCCAGTGCTTTCTCAGTCTGTGTTGAACCGTTGATTTGTTTTTGTTGTTGTTGTTGCTCCGAAGTCCGATTCGAGGTGAGAGTCTGAGTGTCGTAGTCCGACTTTCGCTCATATTGACTCGACTCTCCGGCGTCCCTGCTGGACCCCCCGCCGTCGGCCTGGTGTCCCTCGCGTCCCCCGCCCCGAACGGGAACAGGTGCGGGACGTACCGGTGCTGGCTCTCTTCGCCTCCGCCGCGACTGACGCCCCACCACTGTCTCACGTCTCCCCAGAAGTGGAGAGCTCGCCGACGCGGCGCGGGGTGTAGGGACCGAGACGCGGTCTTTGTGACTCTTTCGGCGCTTTTCCGCCGCGGCGGACGCTTAAGCCCGCGTCTCGTGTGTGTCTTTTTCGTCCGATGGACCAGTACCTTTTGGAGCACGTTAGAGTGCTATAACCCCACAGGAAGCGTCTCAGCGTCGCGACAGTGGAGAAAGACTCACGACCGAAGGTAGGACTTTCTACTTCGCCAGTCACAGGTGTGAGGAGAAGTGGTTCGACAACCCTCATGTCGGGGTCGGGATTAAAACAAAAATGAATGTCGTATAAGTCTTACACTCACAGTTTCATAGTCCTCCTCCGAAAGTACCTTCGTCACTGAGTATGTGGGTGGTCTTGTTCGTTTCGTAATAAGAACTCTTTTTGCTAATAAAGGCTCAGTCCTTTCACGAATTAGTATACTTCTTTACCTACGGGATACACGGACTGTTAAACCAGTATTCTTATTTGGTAGTACCTCCATTGTCAATTGTTTTGTTGATCAAGAGTTTCGATGAACACCTAACCATTTATCATTATTAAAGTCTTTTTTATAAAGTTTATATTGTGGATTATCCTTACCGTTGTCGACGACTTGAGCGATTCGTCCAGACAAATTTATTGTGGCGGTGTTCTTTCAGAAGAGCATTATTGGAGTTTTCGTATAGTGTGATACTAAATACAGATTTCACCTAATGACAGAGTCTCGATCTTCATATTACCTAGTTGACTACTCGACTTGCCGATTTTGGAACCAATTTTTGGAATGTTGTATGACAATGAAAGAAAAAGTTATTCCTAGAATCCCTAGGTGGCTGACCTGGTCGCATACTCTTTTCCTGCGTGGAAGACGACTAATAAAACTGACGCTTACGGACCAACGAAAAGGACACATGCGTGAAGGCTGTCTAACTCTTTGAGGGAAGAGGGTCACCACACAGGAAGTCTAGATCCAGCATCACGACCATCTTACCTCTCAGGACTCCTCTTTGGTCGTGGTAAATTGAATTCTTTTACAGTCCGTATGTGCCCCTGTCTGTCTTAACGACTCATTGTCCTGCAGTACTTACATTACTCGTCCCGACCTGCTGTAAGTATTAGAAATTTCTTAGGTAGTAATCGAGCACAGATCGTAGGGGTAGTGAATAAGTTTACGTGGCAAAAGATGTCGACATTTTGTCCTCGAGGGACGAGGAAGTTTGCCTGCGACCATTAAAAGACCCCGTTTGTAGCGATAAAGGTAAATAAGCGAAAAATTTTAACAAACTCAGTTTACCTTTCAGATCAGGTCTCAGTGCCCTGAACTCTTGCCGCGGCTCGCGACCGTAAATTTGGCCTTCGCGAGTCCGCTGGTGGCGCGCCGACATGGAAGTCGTAGCGCGAGGAGCGCTGCACGCACCGGGGGCCCGCCAGGTGGGGATGCACCTTGACCTCGCCCAGGTGCTGCCGGCGCAATGCGAACTTCTCCTACCTTCCCCGCTGCTTCCTTATCGGGAATTTTTCCTTTCCTTCGTCTCCTTCGTCAGTAAAGAGAGGAAACTGAGCAGCGAAAGTCCCGGTTCCGGCACCCTAGGTGGTGACCGACTCCTCGGTTCCGGGGTGTGCGGTACCCCGTCCCGGTCACCTTTTCCAAGTCTAAAAACAATTCTGTTTGGATCAGAATGAAAGAAACGTTAGGTTTTGTGTTCCAGTAAACTTTAGTTCTCTTATTACGAAAAGTCTTCCGCTATTACGGTAGAAGACCGTCTTGAGTTGGCTAAGTCTTACTTTCCGTCTTTTTATGAAGGGAGATCGACATTAAGAAAACGTGACGACTATTTTTAAGCGAAGATTTGTTGGTTGAAGAGTTTTTTCCATATCAATTCCTTGACTTACACTGACTTTACGATGACCGAAAGTTTGGTCGTTTTGTCGTTCAAAGTGGGGTCAGTCGAAGAGTCAGTCGTCGACCGCGGGGACGGGTACCCCAAGAGGTCCGTCCCTATGACCCCACCCGACGGTAAGGAAGGGCTCCCCCGGGAGGACTGGGTCCCTAGCTTGGGAGAGGAGCACAGTAGAGGACATAGAGGACCTGACGTCCGCCCAAGAAATGGACGACTCGGTGGCCACTTTAGCTTTTCGTTATTTTAGTTTGCCGTCTTACTACACGGCTTGGTTTTCACCGAGTCTAGGAGGTACGGAGTGTGACCCCAAGACAGGACTATTTGAGCGGTGTGTGACCTTAGTCATGCTCAACTTTTGCGTGGACTGGGGGATTGGGGGGTTTGCGGTGTCGAATCCGACCGGATGAAATCGTACGAGTCTTGTGAGCACCTCGGGTCGACCCATTGTAGTAGCCTGTGTCTCAGACGAAACGTCATTCACGACGGACTAGTACAGTCGATGACTGACGACGCGACTCACACTTTGTGTTCCGACACACAGGCCTCGTTGACGTGACCGGAGACGACGAGTGTCCCGGTGTGAGCGACGAGTGTCCCGTGGTACAGTGACCTGTGAGGGACAAGTGTCCCGCGACACAGTGATCTGCGAGCGACGAGTGTCCCGGACACAGTGACCTGTGAGCGCCGAGTGTCCCGCGGCACAGTGACCGGTGAGCTCCGAGTGTCCCGCGGCACAGTGATCTGCGAGCGACGAGTGTCCCGTGGCACAGTGACCTGTGTGAGCGACGAGTGTCCCGCGGTACAGTGACCTGCGACCGACGTGACCGACCAGCGACGTCTTGGTGCACCGACGGACCCTTGGTCCCGAGTGGTGTCGGGGGTCGTGACTCTTGTCTAGGGTGACGCGTGGGTGTAAGGTCTTTTCTCGTTTGAAGTTTCACACGAAACATAGTTTACACCCAGTGAAAACGTGGTGGTACTTCAGTTTTTTAGGAGTCAACTTGGCGACATTTGACCCCTGGTAGACATATTACTACCTACTATTAGACAAGTTTACTCTTGGGAGTTCTTTGTAAGGAAGGTGGACGATACGTGGGTCGGTTCCCGTTCGGATACAGGTCTCTGTCCATTTGGAATGATGACCCCACGAAGACCCCCAGTCTCTTTACTTCGATGTCACGTAAATTATCATCCTTATAAAATAGAATTCAGACTCATTTCTACGAAAGGACTCATATTTTAGGAAAGATTTAAAAAAAGTTCTCAACCCTTTGTCAAGTCTAATAAGTGACTTCTATTTTTTTAGTCTGTTGTGACAAGTGTGTTATAATTCTTATGAAACAAACTTGTCTTCATTTCATGACGTAAGAGATGTTTTCTCGGACTTGTCTTTATTTTGAAGTCCACAATTCAGATTGTCAATAAATGTATTTTTTATTTGTGTGTCTTCTAAAGGAGTCACCAGGTCAATTCTGAGGTCACGTCCCCCACACCCTTGATTCTAGGGTGCACGACACGTCGCGTCGGTTTTGATTAATCTGTATATTTCTCTTGAGAATTTTCTGCTGTGTGTATCTACTGCGGACGATAAAGTGTTTGGTGTTCGAGGTCAATTGTTAGACGGTATAGAGACGTAAATTAGCAAAATGTCTTTAGTCTCAGGACAAAAAGCTCCGGTTTTTCTAAAGTATACTCTTGTAGTCAGAACAGAAACTGTCGTGGACACCGGTTCGTCGTGCCACGCGGGGAGCTCTAATGGACCTTGTCGGAGAGCCTCGAGACCCCGTGTCGACGTCCTCTCATCCACCCCAGGTAAAGGCACTTAAGAAGACGTTTCAACGAGTGTAGATTAAGTAGAGCCTGCTGACCGAATTTTCCACGCCCGTGAAAGAACCGTCGATTTAGTAGGGTCAAATAAAAGATTTTGTCTTTCTTTTAACCATGTTTCATCTTTAGTTGTTTCAACTTTATGTAAAAACTTTTTATTGTTTCCATCCATTAAAAGTACCTCGTTCTCTCTCATTTCGTGTATAAAGGTTGGTTGTTAATTTTTGATAAAGGAGAAATGTTTGCCCTCGTACCAAAAAAAAACCCCCCCCCCAAATTATGTACACTAGTCAAACACCTTTAAAAATATAATAGCAATATTTTGTAAACCTACAGAGTTCCGACTGACTAAGTCAATGCCACGACTGACATCGACTGACATGACTGACAAAAAACTGACGTCAAATGTCGAGGTCGACTGCGGCCCTGACCTTCCACTCTACCGAAAGGTAGGGTGACGGTACCCCCAGAGCAGGACCGGTGATCCCCCGTGGTCCTGTGGGGTCAAGTGGGACCCCTGTAGTTCTCAATAACAGTACACGGGTCTCTTTCCGCGAATTCGGTTTGGTTTTGTTTTGGTTTGGATCGGACGTTCTTTCCCGAAATTTTACCTACACTGATAATCGAGACTTCCTTGTCGGGATAAAAGTTCTCCGTCACACTTGATCGAAAGGAGGACCGGTAGGTCTGTCTAGTCTTTTCTTTGGGATTAGGTGCGTGACCAGGTACAGACACTCAGACTGACTACCCTGGGAAGAAAAGGGTAGGTCGACATAAGTCCCCAGAGTCGTGCCGGAGAAGAGGGGTGTCCCGCATCAGGTCCGGAGGAAGGGTGGTACAGTCAGTGGTTGACAGACTAGTTGACGAGAGAATGTACTAGGTTTGGGGTGGGAGACGAGAAGAAACAACGACAAGAGGACAGAGGTCAGAGACTATTTGAACGACTCGACTTAGGGTGTCACACATATATGTCATATATATATGTCAGAGTTACCTAGACATGATGTCTATATATTATATATTATGAATAACTCGAGTTAGGGTGTCACACATATATATCATAGCTACCTAAACATGATGTCTGTATATTATAGTTACCTAAAGAGGATCTTAGATTCTGCAGTAGGAACTGTCATTCTATGCGGGAATGAAATATGTGGTAATCTGTCTTTTCCGTACTGGTTGATCTTATCGTTTCAGGACGGGTGACATTCGACGTACGACTAGAGCCCCTGCCATTTTGTACCTTGAACGAGAAGCACTGCTGTAAGTCCTTCATTTCAGTTGTATTTTACCAAAATAACACGGGAGGACACCTCCGCTACCTCCGTGTTGGTGACTTAATGTCTAGAAGTTTGAAGGGTCGACCTTCCCCGAAGTTTCCAGCAGGTAGAGTAGGAGAAGTAAACTAGGTCTACCTTCGACCTCGGACCCTTCGTCTTCCTGGGAGAGTGGCTCTGTAGGCGACCGCCTTCCCGGCGGAGAACCGAACGTCGAGCTCGAGGGGGGAGAGACGCCGACGTCACGAGAGGTAATGCTCGTGTACCAGACGCGGACCGATGACGTGCACCTAATTCTCCTCGAAGAGCTCATTTCCCCATTGAATTTCTGTAGACAAGAATCGTCCTGTTGTAAATAATACATCCTTCAACTTACGGTAACGTCAGGAGAGGTGGAGGTGAGGTAAACCCGGAAACGTTCATCTTAAAACCAGAAAGGACTTCACAGGGAACCTCTTCCGTTACCGTAGGGTGAGGTCATGAGAACGGACCTTTGAGGGTACCTGTCTCCTTGGACCATCCGACGTCAGGTACCCCAACGATTCCTAGTCTGTACTGACTCGTTGAAGTGAAAGTGAAAAGTCAAAGTACGTGACCTCTTCCTTTACCGTTGGGTGAGGTCACAAGAACGGACCTCTTAGGGTCCCTGCCCCCTCGGACCACCCGACAGATACCCCAGTGTGTCTCAGCCTGTGCTGACTTCGCTGAGTCGTCGTCGTCGTCTTCACAGGGACAGTAAATGTTTCAGTTCCGTTAATTTATTGGATTTTAATGATGAGATTCGATATCTTTTAACGAGCTTATACTTTCGATATAACGTTATCAGTATTCATGTCCCTTGACACCTCCTTTTCTAAGGTCCTTTTATACTGAACCCGATAAAACGAACTCAACAAGTCACCGAGTCAACACAGACTGAGAAGTGCTGGGGTCCATGACGTCGCGTGTTCCGAAGGGATAGGAAGTGACAGAGGACCTCAAACGAGTTTAACTCCAGGTAACTCAGCCACTACGGTAGGTTTACCGTTAGAAAGGGTCGTAGTCCCAAAAAAGGTTACTCAGTCAAGAAGTGTAGTCCACCGGTTTCATATCCTCGAAGTTATAGTATGGAAGGTTACTTATAAGTCTCAACTAAAGGAAATCCTACCTGACCAACCTAGAGGAACGTCAGGTTCCCTGAGGGTTTTCAGAAAAGGTTGTGGTGTCAAGTTTTCGTAGTTAAGAAGCCGTGAGTCGAAAGAAATACCAGGTTGAGAGTGTAGGTATGTACGGGTGACCTTTTTGGTATCGAAACTGATCTATCTGGAAACGACCGTTTCACGATATAGACGAAAAATTATACGATAGATCCAATCAGTATCGAAAAGAAGGTTCCTCGTTCGCAGAAAAATAAAAGACCGACGTCAGTGATAGACGTCACTAAAACCTCGGGTTCTTTTATGACAAAGGTAACAAAGGGGTAGATAGACGGTCCGTCACCACCCTGACCTACGGTACTAGAATAAAAAAAATTACCACTTAAAATTCGGTCAAAAAAGTGAGAGGAGAAAGTGGAAGTAGAAATCAAGGAGAAACGAAAGACAGTATTCCACCATAGTAGACGTAAAGACTCCAATGACTATAGAGAGGACCGTTAGAACTAAGGTCGAACTCGAAATGGGTCGGTTCGTAAAGTGGACTACATGAGACGTATCTTCAATTTGTTCGTCCCACTGTTATATGTCAGAACGGCATGAGGAAAGGTTTAAAACTTGTCCAGGTAACAAGATACAGACCAAGATAGACACGGAGAACTGGACGTATGTCCAAAGAGTCCTCCGTCCAGTCCACCAGACCATAAAGGTAGAGAAATTCTTAAAAGGTGTCAAACAACAATTGAAAACTCGGTTTAAAGACTTGTTCCATAGACTTTATCAAACAAGTTTACAATTGGAAAATTAGATTCTTTACATGCATAACTCTTAAAATAAGATTTACATAAAGAGTGATACGATGACTTGGAGATTTTCATGTCATTATGAAAGATTTTACCGATTTTGACTTTATTTACACAGGAAAAAAGGCGTATATTCTAAGAATCAAAGTTAGTGTTACAAAAAGGGATAATTCGTACTTTCGAATGAGATGTCGTCAAACAATTATAAAAGTAAGTAAAAGCACTATTGCACTTTCGAGTCAAACGTTTTATTTTGAGACTACCAGGGAGATCTATGTTTACAAATCCAGTACAAAGAACTATCATAATTTAATAAATTCAGTATGTGAGTCTCAAAATCTTTAGTTCCAGTAATATAAAGTCTAACTGATAAATCTAACTTTATTGATCGGTTGAGTCAGATAAAAAAAGGGTCAATAGCTTTTGATACCAAACAAAAAAAAACTGATGTGACTCGTTTGATCCCACTCGTCTGTACAACCCCGAGACGTCTCACCCGAGTAGTCCGAAAACGTCTTATTCTTCTCGTGACAGAGTTCAGGTTACTTTTAGTGACTTATTAAGAAGTGCATAGTACCTATCAGTCGACTCTTCCTCCGGCTAGAACTTACCGGGGTCTAGAGAGGACCCTCTCCTCTCTCCTCTGCTGACAGATTCTTCGACCGGGGTCTAGAGAGGACCCTCTCCTCTCTCCGCTGCTGACAGATTCTTCGCATTGTGTCACCGTCGCCGTCGAGTACTTGACTCCGGCTTTCAGCCGCGTTCAGAGGAGTCAGGTCTACGGAGGTAAAGGTCTAGTGTCCACCTGTGGTTCTGAATCTTTGCGATTCGTTAATTGTACATCCTTTGGTTGACAATAATCCTAGGAGGGGTAAGAGTGAGGTAAATTTCTCTTTTTTTCTGACGTCTCCAGGAATGGTCATCTTGGCATTGGGAAGAATTTCCCGAGACAGTAAAATTTGTCCCTGCTGTGTACCTTCGTCTCTCTCTTGCTGGGACTTTGCGGGCGCCAGTGCGCAGAGTGGTCCTTGCGAGTCCCGGGACCTTTGTCGCGCCGTACCTTCAGTGGACGAGTCTCACGAAGTGGACCTTCTTCCCCACGAGAGACTAGAGTAGACGCAGCGCGCCCGGGGTCGGGTCAGAAAAGAACCCTAGAAAGTAGTCCTCTGCGACCTAGTCCAGAAACCGGTGTCGTGAGTAAAGGACCCCTATACCTCCGAGCGAGAAATTATAAGAGGACATCCGTCTATTTTGAACGACAATTTTGTTTGTCTCCCACTTCAATGTCACTGGTACAAGAAACGTCTTTCTTAATACCACTCTGTGTGAGACTTTAAATTGAAATACACTTTTTACCTCTACTCTTATAAATTTAACTCTAGGATACTTTAGTTTAAAGACTTTGAATTTCTTCGTCTTTGTTTTTCATGACCTAATAAAAGGTCATACAGTCAGGATTACCCTTCCCAATCAACGAGTCGACACAGGTTGAGAAACCCTGCGGTACCTGACGTCGGGTGGTCCGAGGAGACAGGTACCTTAGAGGTCCGTTCTTATACACTCACCCATCGGTTAGGCAAGAGGTCCCCTAGAAGGACTAAGTCCCTAACTTAGACCCAGAGGACGTTACATCCGTCTAAGAAATGGCAGACTCGGTGTTTCATTCAGGTATTACCCTTTGATGATAAGTTTATAAATTAATCCCCCTTTTATTTTTTCCGAACCTTAACCCAATCGAGAGGATAGATACCTGATCTGAGATACTACTTTCGAAAGTGTTACCTTTGTTGAAATTATTTAAAGTCTCGTCTCTTTTAACCGTGAGTCCAAACGTTCCTGCTCACTTTGGGGTTGGTGGGGCAGAGCGAAGGGGACGGGGCACACGGTCACTTGTCTTCCACGGTCGCCCTACGCCTCCCGTCCCCGGGGTCTGTCCCTCGTCTCGGTGGACCTCCTCCGAGCCGGAGTCACAGACTTTTCCCCGTAGTCTCGACCCCCGAGAAGTGCCTGCTCTCGTAGGAGGAGTACTAGCCGCTGCCACTTTGTCTGGTCCCTCGGGGCCTTCCGTGCACCACGACGTCCTGTCTCACCCGAGACGAGCGGTGGCCGTCATGCCGGTTCACTTATTTAATTGTACTAGTATAAAATTTAAGAAGATTCCAGTGTCTTCTTTGGTTAGGTTAGGATTTCATGGAGACAGGGAGAATTCTCGGCCTCGTTGTCAATTTACTCTTTTTATATTACGCTCCCCAACTACCTTTAATCCTTCGAATTGTATCATGTACACCTCTATTTGTCAAAGAGTTAATAAACCCGACCTTTTTCTAGGGGACAACACGTAGCCTTATCATTGTGACAAAACCTTGTTTTTCTATTAATTCTCTGTCGATGTCACGTTATGTTCGTTCTTAAGACCTCGGGCAGACCCAGTCCAAGTTCGTGACCGACACACTGGAACCTTGTCAAGTAGTCACAGGAGTATGGTCTCGAAGGTGTTGACAAAAGAGTTGTCGTCCTGGACGGATTTTGCCCGTAGTGACGGCTGTGCTCACGTGTGGATCGCGCACCACAAACCGCGTCGGGCGGTCTGCGGTCTGTCTGCGCTCGAGGAGGGACGGGGGAGGGAGTGGATTCCTTGGGGCTCTTTGTCCGCCGGACGTCGAGCCCCTCACTGCCACTCTGCCAGTGAAGGTTGATTCGTTAGGTTGTCGCGACAAGTAACGTTTCGAGTGAGATGTAGATTGTGAGGTAGGACCCTTGGATTTTATAACGACTTTCTTGTTCGCTTTTTGCTTGTTCGTCTCGCGTCGTCTCCCTAAGGGACCCCCGGGTCACCAATTCCCACGAGAATTGCGTCCCCACGTCCAAACTAGAGACCAGTCCCTTCATTCTAGGGTGTGTCACGCCTCGTTACTGAGCCGGACGACCGACGTTGTTTCTCCCGGACGTTCGACGTTGGCTCTGGACTGTGCCGGTGTGTTTATTTTTAAATTCTTCGTGTCGTCGTGGGGGAGAAGAATACCGGGGGACGGGCAGTCCCGACGTCGTACTCTCTCCCAGGGGAGCTTCCTGTATGCCGCACCCGTGGGACAGGGAGTCCCTTCCGTTCGGATCGGACGGGCTCAGAGGTGGGAGGAAGACGTCGGTGTTCGAAGAGCACACCTTCCTGCTCCGAGGCCTAAGGGACGACTTCTCACTTGGTCCACGTCGTGTTTCGCGGAGCACCTGAGGAGGACTCTCAGGACTGAGGACTCAGTGGGTGCAAATGACCTTCAGACGAGGTACGGTCCACGACCCCCTTCCTTACCAGCCAGAGCGACTGGCACGACCCAAGTGTCCCTTTCTCCCGACCGCTCTCCCCTCACTCGGGACTGTTGTCCGTGCCGGGGCGGCTCTACGGGTCGGACACTGCTCGTCGTCCTCCGCGCACGTGTGAAGTCCCGTCGCCAGACCTGTGTGTTTGTCGCGCCACACGTTGGTTCTGCCCACCCGGCCCCCGGTGTACGTCCCTTCCCCGTCCGATCTACCCCACTCTTCCCGTAGACTAGCCCTCCTTTGCTCATCTCTAGACGTCCTTAAGGACGGCTTCCGTCTCGACTACCCGTTGTCCGTCTTGAGTGTCGGTAGGAAGGGGTCACTCCCGTCGTCCAGCCGTTGGACGGCCCACTCCTCGCCCCGGTCGCCCCCGGAGGGACCTCCGCCGTCTCCTGGTGAGGACGCCCTTCACGTCACCCTGCCCGAGGAGTCGCTCCGCCCCTGCGCCACTCCCGGACCTCTGCCGGTCTTTACCCCCGCCCGTCCCTTCCTCTGCCGTCCGAGTTGGGAGGTGGACACCGTCCCACTGGAACCTGAACGGAAGGGGATTGTCTCGAAGGGACCTCACGAGTCAAGTTCTGCCTGCACTTCGTAGTCCACACACCAACGACACTTCAATGGGGGCTCTGGGCTAGACGTGGGTGGAGTGACCACTTCCGTGTGGCCAGGACCCCGCAGAGATGATCAACTGTTGGGTCCTGACAAAAGAGAACGAGGATTTACTTGGAATCTCGGGAGACGTTTTGGTCTTGGCCGAGACTTGGTTGTTTCGTGCAGTCTGTGAGGTCCACATCACATGATAGTAAAGTAGGTCCGTTGTTAGGGTAGTTTTCCAAGAATTATAGGAACAAAGAGTTTACTCCTTTTTTTTCTATATGGATACTTAATTTTAAAGTTGGTCTATAAAATCTCAGACCTATTATAATTATAAGTAAACGTTGTTATTCACTATTGTGTCGATTCTTTTTAAACTTTTGATCACGCTCTTAAACGGATTGATGTACACTTTTACATAATGCCCTGACACTTTTACTTTGCCACCGTCTCTGATTTAAGTGTCGGCATAGCTCACTTGTCTTCTACGGTGACCTTTTTGTCCGTATTTGTTTCTCCGTGTAGCAAAAAGAAAGAACAAAAATTTTTTGCTGGTCGGTTGTGTCCTTTCCGCCCGTACTGCACCGTGCGCGGGGTCCCTCGGTCGAAAGACCCTCCCTCTACTTGTTCCGGTCCCGGAACGGAACATTTGAGGTCACCTAGTTCTTTACTGTACATTTGTGGTTTACTTCAGTGTATTTTTAGATAATATATCTTTACTTATATTTTAAACAAGGTTAATACCTACAAATTCAAAGATTTTTGGGGATACCATTTTTTCTAGGTATTGGTTAGTCGGTTTCTTAATTGCCTCATTTCCCACTCCTGTAGTTCTAATTTTAATTTGGACACTACCTCCTTCTTCGCCCGTCTATACATCATTCGTTCCTGCATTTTGTAAGTACCATCTTAGTCCCGTCATCCGCCCACAGGTGGCATCGTTTATAGACTTTGAAGGGCATTATTTCGTACTGCCTTCGTCATTTTGGTCCCTCGAACGCATACAAGACAGATGATTTGGCACTGTCGTTTCTCGATAGGGTTAATGTTCAAAAGTCACCGGACGTCCTGTCACCAAACACGAGTGGGGGTAGCGGGGGTAGCGTAGTGGGGTTAAGGGGGTAGAGGGGATAGCGTAGCGGGGGTAGTCGGGGTTTCGGGGTTAGGGGGGTAGCCGGGGTAGCGTAACGGGGGTAGAGGGGTTACCGGGGTGACGTAACGGGAGTAGCGGGGGTAGTCGGGGTTAGGGGGGTAGAGGGGATAGCGTAGCGGGGGTTTTGGGGTTAGGGGGGTAGAGGGGGTAACCGGGGTAGCGTAGTGGGGGTAACGGGGGTAGGGGTAGCCGGGGTAGCGGGGGTAACGGGGTTAGGGGGGTAGCCGGGTTAAGGGAGTAGAGGGGTAACGGGGTTAGGGGGGAAGAGGTAGCCGGGGTAGCGGGGTAACGGGGGTAGCCGGGGTAGCGTGACGGGGGTAGTCGGGGTACCGGGGGTAGGGGAGTAGCGGGAGTAACCGGGGTAGCGTAGCGGGGGTAGCGGGGTTAGGGGGGTAGAGGGGTAACCGGGGTAGTGGGGTTAGGGGGGTAGCCGGGGTAGCGCGGTTAGGGTAGAGGGGTAACGGGGGTAGTGGGGTTAGGGGGGTAGCCGGGGTAGCGCGGTTAGGGTAGAGGGGTAACGGGGGTAGTGGGGTTAGGGGGGTAGCCGGGGTAGCGCGGTTAGGGTAGAGGGGTAACGGGGGTAGTGGGGTTAGGGGGGTAGCCGGGGTAGCGCGGTTAGGGTAGAGGGGTAACGGGGGTAGTGGGGTTGGGGGGGTAGCGGGGGTAGTGGGGGTAGGGTAGAGGGGTAGCGGGGTTAGGGTAGGGGGGTAGCGGGGGTAGCCGGGGTAGTGTGACGGGCGTAGTCGGGGTGCCGGGGTAGGGGGGTAGCGGGTGCAGGCACTCTGAGACGACGAAAAGGGTGTGAGATTGAAAGGGAAATAGAAGGAAGTACCTTAAACGTCTGATAGTGTACAAATAGATAGTCAATAGAGAGGGTTTATTGTACATTCAAGTCGCCCTCATCGTCACAGAGAGAGAGAGATGTTTTTCGTCAGAAGGAGTGAGGAAATAAGACACCTCGGTTCTCGCGACGAGACCGGGTTTCGTTCAGGACGTGTTTGCAAGTGACGTCGTTGTCTGCAGATTGACAGGAGGTGAATGATTTGGTCCTCGAAAGAAGGAGTCAGAGTTAGTCACGCGCACACGTGTCGTTCAGGTTGAGAGACGCTGGGGTACCCGACATCGGGCGGTCGGAGGAGACAGGTACCCTAAAGGGTCCGTTCTTATGACCTCACCCGACGGTAGAGGAGGAGTTCCCCCTAGAAGGGTTTGGTCCTAGTTCGGACCAAGAAATGGTGAATCTGGTCCGAACGTCTATTGGAAGATTGACAAAAACGTCTTCCGTCCTCTGTCGAACTAATAAAGACAAACGACAGATATTCAAGTGTCAGAAGGGGTACAGTAACGACTGAAAGTGAAAGACCAAGGGGTCACCAGGGTTTTACTGTCTTAGTGAATGCACGGATGGACTCAATCTTTCTGAAGCGATGTGAGGTGAGTGAGATTTAACGACAAGTTGCACTCGCCTTGTCATTTCGCAGATGAGTTACCTTACTGTGTATCGGTCATGTTCTAGTACGAGTGTTTCTCAGACAGTAATCTCTTACGAGTCTTTGCATGTGTTTTTGACGCTTTGCCCTTCAGCATAAAGGTCGCGCTCGTGTCGTAGCGAGTTCACTTCCTCCACCTGTCCTTCGCGAAGTCGGCACGAGCAGAGACCCGCGAGAGCAGTGACAAAGAGGAGTCCGTGCGACACGTGACGTCACTTGTGAGGAAAATCCAATCCTTATTATTTTGCTGGAAGTGAATGTTCCAGTGCCCGAGCGTCTGTCGGCAGGCGTCCGACCGCTCCTGAGGTGCCCCGGAGGTCCGAGACCGAACGGGGGAGTGGGTGCGAGGTCCGGTGGGACGTCGAGCTAGTCCCGTAGGGACTACGAGGGTTTGGGGGTCCGGGACACGGGGGACCTAAGAGTGTCGTGAGGAGAAGGTGAGCCGGGGGTCAGTCGTGGCAGAGGGTAGTAGTTGACGGTAGATTAATAAGGTGTAGAAGGGTTTATTGTGCATTCAAAAGAGCCCCGTTCTTGACACAGGAAGATAAAGAAAAGGAGAGTCCTCACTTTTTAGTGAGTGACTTGTGAGGTCTCTACTTACTTTAGTTAGAATGACGACAGATGTCCGGTCGGGAAGGGTTAGGAAGTGGTCTTTATTCGTAGACGGAGTGGTCCTTTCTTGTGTCGGAGTCCCTCGGTGCGGAGTGGGACCTCTCTCGTATTACGGTGAAGGCCAGAGAGTGGACGGACATCTGTCGTGCACGACGCTGGATGGAAAGCCCCGACATTCCTGGGTTCCTGTACCGCGTCCACTGACCCGTGCCCCGACCGGAGCCCCCGGGAGTCGGGTGCTGAGTTGTCCTCGTGCGGAAGAGCCCCGGCGCCTCGATCGACGGGACCCCCCTGGCAGGGTGTGGTGGTGAACGAAGACGGACAATGCCTCAAGAAAGAACTGGGAGGATGGGACATAGAGGTCTCCGGTGCAGACGACCTACTAATTCTTATTTCGTACGTCCTGAAGGGACCCCGAGAGTTACGTCCCCGGGCCCAAGGCAGGGACCAGTCCCTTGATCTAACGTGTACGGCGTAGATTCCCAAGTGTACAGTGTTGACTTTTCTTTTTTTTCTGGGGTGGGTGACGTTGGTGTCCGGGGCATAAGGTGCTATTTCTGACTTCCGGGACACCCGTCGTCGGTTCTGAGCCACGTCGGTTTATTTGTTTACTTGTTTACGATTTTTTTTTTTTTTTTCTTTTTCTTTTTGTTCTACTCTAAGAAACCGACCACGGGAACGGGTCCGAGGTTGTGAGTAACCTTCCTGTTTAAAAATGGATGTGGTCCCTAGAAGTTTGAAAAAACACTTTCCGTGTACCGCCTCTCTGCGGGTTCTAGGGCTGTTAGCGAGAAGAAGTACATAGGTGTCGGAGCACTCCCGACCTGGACCGCCGAAACAATATTGGTGTTTGCATATCGTTTCTACCCTCTACCACGTGAGTCGTAGTCCGTCGTCTTGTGGGGCGGAAGGGTCGTCTGAGAGGCGACGAAACTACTTCTTCGACGACCCGACGTCCCCGGGAGTGGTGTTCCTTGACTCCGAGTGTCGGGATGGTGGGTCTCCTCGGCTTAGGCCCTTGGTGGTGGACACGGACCTTCGTCTGGGAAGGGTCCCACTCGGGACTCTGTGACTCTCGGGTCGGTTGTGAGGCTGACATCGGACGCTCGCTGGGACTGCACGTCCTGAGTCGATTCGACACGGGTCTAAGGACTAGGTGTCTTTGGGACTCCAATATTTGAAAACGACAGAATTCGGTGACCAAAACTCCAGTAAACAATGACTCGTTACCCAACGACAACGACGATTCAACGAAGTCAGCACAGGCTGAGACACGTTGGGGTGTCTGCCGTCGGGTGGTCCGAGGGGGTAGGGACCCTAAGAGGTCCGTTCTTGTGACCTCACCCAACGGTAAAGGAAGAGGTCACGTACTTTCACTTTTCACTTTCACTCCAGTGAGTCAGTACAGACTGGGAGTCGTTGGGGTACCTGACGTCGGACGTCCGAGGAGACAGGTGCCCTAAAAGGTCCGTTCGCATGACCTCACCCCACGGCTCATTATTGTTCCGGTCTGTCGTGCAGGAAGGTCGAGACCTTCGACGTCCCGAAGGCCCCGTCGAGGAGTCACGACGAGGTCGTATCTCCGTCGGTCTGTCCTGTGCGTCACCTGCGGGCTCGGCACGAGGTTATTTCGAGAGGACTACCTGTGGTTTGAGTCTGCAGTGTGGTAAGAGTGTACCCACGACAAGTGGAAAAGTAAAAAGGAATCGAGTGTCCGGTGTGCCTTCGTCCCTCGACTTACCTAAACTGGACGTCCGATATCAAACGGTTGGGGACTGAATTTGTTGTGTTGATCTCAGACAAATTTGGTACTAAAACTGTTGGGAATCTGGACTTAAGTATATTTTTATACGAACATTGTCGTGTTACTTTGTACTTATCTTATGTGAAATGACCGCCTATTATTTTTTGGTGTACTTGTAGAGGGCCGCATATCAAACATTTACAGGTTCAGTCTCTCTCACTCTGTCTTTGTTGTGACGGCCTCTGCTGTCTTCTCGACGGCTCTCTTGCGGGGCCGGACCACGGGTCCACTCTCCTCCGGATTGATAGGACTGGATGTGTCGAGGTCCGTTCCCTCAAACGTCCCCTCCGTCTTTTTGCCGGTCCTCTGCCACCGACTCCCGTGGGCACCCCGTCGTTGCGTGCGGCCTTGCTCCTCCGCGGTGTGTCTCCGTCACTTTCGCCGCCCTTTGTGTGCACAGTCTTTTCGTGCACGATGTACGTACTTCGTCTTTCTTCTCGTCTACGTGTCCTTTCGGTCTCGTCTGTGGGTCTAGACCCGCGACCTTCGAATTGAAAATGAGTTTGCCATGGCTCCCCACTTCGTCGATCTTTACTAAGTGTACTTGTCAATTCTCTTGTTCTGGGTGGGATGTATTTTGATCGCAGGCTCCGGATTGCGTTCCAGACCTTCTTTGATATCTTCATGAGACGAGAAATCACGTGCCCCGGGTCCTGATCCTAAATGCACGTCTCCAACGACGACGACGACGACGACGACTCAGCGAAGTCAGCACAGGCTGAGACACGTTGGGGTGTCTGCCGTCGGGTGGTCCGAGGGGACAGGGACCCTAAGAGGTCCGTTCTTGTGACCTCACCCAACGGTAAAGGAAGAGGCTACGTACGTTCACTTTTCACTTTCACTTTAGCGAGTCAGCACAGGCTGAGAATCGTTGGGGTACCTGACGTCGGGTGGTCCGAGGAGGTAGGTGCCCTAAAAGGTCCATTCTCATGACCTCACCCCACGGTGACGGAAGAGGTTGTACGTCTCCAATCTCCTTCGATTAAAGTTGAAGAGAAATTATTCCTCCCTTTTTAAGATGGACGATTTCAATTTTTTACCTTCCCCTAAGGAACTTTTATAGAATATGTTGTCACAATGGACAAGTGCTACCGAGGCTGTCTTTTCTCTACTGGTAGACCCATTGACCACTTCCCTAAGGATATGGTCCCTCTTTCGCGAGTGGAGTAAGATTTAGGAATAGTATCAAACGTTAGACTATTGCTCTTTTTGTGTAGACAGAACTGAAATCCGATGGACGTCTATTGTTGTCCGTTTGTCTATTAGACCTATTATGCAATAAAACTTCGTAGAGTTTATTTTTGACTTCCTTCGTACGTCTCTACCCCCTTCTCACGTCATTCATTCCCTACCTCCTCGAGTTGCTGGTCTTTTTCGTGACCGGTTGGCTCTGTAGACCCCTGCTCCGTTGTTGTGCAAATAGGCTTACCACGTATAAAACATTTCTTACCTGATAAGTACTTTCTAAAATGTGGTCCTTTCTGTCAGTCTTACCAATAGAACCCTCCTTTTTCATTACATGCCATTAAGTCGATAACGTGAGAAACATTTCCATATCATTACTTTGTTTTGGTTTTGGGGTACCTAGTGTCCAATCGTGGTTCGAAATTTATTTTAATAATTATTGTTCTGTTTCACTTATTAATTACCTAATTTCCCTTCCTTAGGATAAATTTAAGAACTCTTTAGATGAGATCAAAATTCTAAAATCTATTAGACTAAGTCTGAGAAAGAGAACGATGTTAGTCTTACGGTTGATTGACTAGATTGCCGTTATTTTTGTTAAATTTAAACTTGTAGTAGACCGAGCCTTGTGAGGACGGTATCTCTGGTCGTTGTGTGACAGAGAGATCTCCGTCTCGACACCACCCTTGCTTTGGACACTCCCTTCTGACTGACACGCGCGCCTTCGTTTCTCCCTTCTGACTGACACGCGCGCCTTCGTTTGACCCGCGGTCAGTCTCCCCGGTGATCATCTGCGATAGTCCAATCGACGTGGGAAAACGCGTGGTGGTGCTGCCCATACCGGAACGTGTCCTGGATTGAATAGTTCTGACACCAGTTCCAAAGGATATGAAGCCTCCGTAAGAGTTTGACAGGTTTTTGTGTAAATTTTATTCGTTTCAGTACAACTCTTAAAATTATTATCCGTGCTAAATTTAAACTAAAATTGTTCTTTATAAAGAGTAGTGAATCAAGACTATAATTTATTCGGTCTTATCACTTTTTAATAAATTAAGAATTAGATAGGACATTTTCCGTGTAAGATTTTTTAAATCGTCAAAACGACTTCATTTTAACTCCATGTTATTTGAGTCGTACATTTCACGTGTTAGACTAATGACGTCAGAGTGTGTGTGTGTGTGTGTGTGTCTCCCGACACTCGGGTGGGCGTGGCGGGTCCCGTGCCGGCGGGGGTAGTGGAGGTTCCGAGGACACAGGGACTACGGCGAGGGCGGGAGGGGGCAGGTCGGGGAGGTAGTTAAGGGCGTGACCTCGCTCAAATGTGCAGGTGTCGGAGAACTCATCTCCCCTCGCACCCAGGGGGTCTTCCTGGGACTCTCGACTGACACGCAGAAGGAGGGTCGGGAGCGGTCTCCCTAGAGGTCGGAAAGTCGTCTCATTGGCGAGGGTCCCTTTCCCCTCGTAGTCTGGAAGGGCCCGGAGACCGGAGACCGGGACTTGACTGTACTTAAGGGCCTCTGGGTAGCCGGTCTCTCCCCGAAAGTCAAGTCAAGTCAAGTCAGCGAGTCAGCACAGACTGAGAAACGCTGGGGCACTTAGTGTCGTGTGGTCCGGAGGCACAGGTAGTGGTAGAGGGCCTCAAGTGAGTCTGAGTGCAGGTAACTCAGGCACTACGGTAGATCGGTAGAGTAGGAGCCAGAAGGGGAAGAGGAGGACGGGGGTTAGGGAGGGTCGTAGTCTCAGAAACGGTTACTCAGTTGAGAAGCGTACTCCACCGGTTTCCTGACCTCGAAGTCGAAATCGTAGTAAGGAAGGTTTCTTTAGGGTCCCGACTAGAGGGAGTCTTACCTGGTCAAGATCGCGTCCAGGTAGAGGTGTCACCTACGTCGGCAGGGACTGGAGCAGGACCCTAAGGGTGGGGTCCTAGCCTACGTATCGACCCTGTCTGTGAGCCGTCGACCGCCCTCGGGCGTGGCCGCGGGGCTAGGCCGCCGAGGACGCCCTTCCCGGTTCTCCTCCGGCAGCCTTGGCGGAGGCGGGCCCCTTTGCCGCTCAGTCTTTCGCCACTCAGTCTTTCGTCGCGCCCTGGAGACCCCGACGACTCCGATCGCGGTGGTCGTTCCTGCTCTTTCGCCACCCTTCGATGTGCGTCGCGGGTACTCGAGCGGGCGGACCGGGCTCGTCTTCTATCGCCTAGCAATATCTAAATCGGTCCGCCCTCGAGACCCACGTCGACGACCTGGTCTACACCAAAGTAACGAACTCATTTATTTATGTTCGAGACCAAAAAGAGGTGGGACAGGTAGTCAGGGAGGTTTTCCGCGAGGAGAGCCGACCCTTTCGGTCGGTACATGGGAGTGGCAGGACGGAGGTCCGAATCGGCAAGAGGTCGGGATACAGCATTAAGTCAGGTGTTTCGAGAACTAACGGAAAGAAGAAGTGTCTGTTGGTGCGACCGGGCAACGTACCCACCGAAATCCGACTGACCCGGACCACTCGTTCTTCATCGCTACAGAGCTCTGAATGACCACTCGGGGACACACTGTGTCCCACCCCTACCTAGACGGAGTTTAGGTCCCCGGAGGCGGGACCACCCAAAGATCCTCAGGTCTCCACGTCCCGTGGAGCTCTGTCGAAACGGTTCCACTTCCCCCACAACCACGTCGACCGGAGAGGGAGGTGGTTTTGTTCCCCGTGCTACGGGCCGTTCGGAGTCCTACACCCTTCGCCGTATAAGTAGCGACCCACAATGAGACCCGTCAAATGGTTCGCTGAACTTGTCGACGACAACTCACCTCAGGTCTTCTTCTCGTCCAGGTCCGGTGACACTTCGACGAGAGAGTGAACCTAGGAGACGAAGTCGTCCAGGTCCACGCGACCTTCACCGTCTGTCCACGACAAACCTCGGAAACGGTCGGGACTCACCACTTGATCTCGTGATTCCTAAAACCTCGTTTAGGGACGGTAGAAGACTCCTATTGGTGAGGGGAAAACTCTTTCTCGAGAACCAGGTGATGAACCGGACTTGTAAATTGAGACCCTGGGGTTCGACGTACGGTGGGCTCTACGGGTGAATAGACCAGGTAGTTCGACACCTCAACCCTCACGTGTCGTTATGAGGTGGTAGTTCACCTTTGTCGTTTGTGCTCCGACCTGGCGCGTCCACGACTTCTACGGGGCGCGCCGCACCTCTTCGCCGGACTTACGAGTGCCGGGGGAAGGGCCGAGACGACGGGAGAGAGGTGGTCAGACGTAGATACCTACCGGTGTGGCCCTCTGGGACGGCACCGACTCTCTCCCCGTCTTCTGAGTCCAAACCGAGTGTTTGTCGAGACGTGCTGCACGTTCCACTCTCGTTTGGGAGGGTCACCCGACTTGCGGCTCGTCACGTGGATCAGTGAGTGACGTGGACGTTCCTGTTTGCCGGTCTGCACATGAAAATATAAGTAATTACCCAACACCGGTCGTTAAACCGACCAGTCCCTGAACCTTCCTTATACTTACCCTTCAACCACTGTTCCTTTAGATGAACTGTTTCCACACACCCCCTTTCGAAACAACTGTCTGGAGAGACCCGTTTTGACCCTCCGTAAACACATGATACACTCACCAGTGACGTCCCACTGGACTCGTCGAGTCCTAAAATGGTCAGTTTACGTATGCGACCGGAGAGAGGTCGCTCGGGGCAGCAGTCGGTCACCTGAGTACCCGTGCCCCTGGTGCCTCCGCTCCGACCTCGACTCCAGACCTGAGTCGTCGTCCTAGGGGTGAGGGGTTCCGAGTAGCCCGAAGTCCGGCGACGGACCTCTGGTTGTGACTCGTGGAACGGACCCGGTCGAGGGTCGTAGTCGTCGGTCGAAGGTCCCCTTCCGTCCGGCGACGGACCTCTGGTTGTGACGCGTGGAACGGACCCGTCGAGGGTCCCAGTCGTCGGTCGAAGGTCCCCTTCCGTCCGGCGACGGACCTCTGGTTGTGACTCGTGGAACGGACCCGGTCGAGGGTCGCAGTCGTCGGTCGAAGGCCCCCTTCCGTCCGGCGACGGACCTCTGGTTGTGACGCGTGGAACGGACCCGTCGAGGGTCGCAGTCGTCGGTCGAAGGTCCCCTTCCGACTAATGTGGCCTAACGACAGTAGTATTTTCCCTGTCTGAAAGTGAGATTGATCTCGTCCGTGACACCTACACCTGAAGAGATGCTCGTCATGAAGACGGTTTTGACACCGGGAGTCCGAATCTGTCAAGGGACATGTGATAGTGCCACAGACGTCTCGAGACAAATACTAGTTCCTCGAGTGAAGTGTCGTTTTTTCTCACGTCGTTGTCTGGTGCGAGTACCCTCAGTGACCGGAGTTGGTACAAGGCGTCGGAAGACTCCGTCGACCGAACTATAGTACCACCCTACTAGTAAACTTCTAAGTCAATGACACGTTCAATCCCACCGTTCACAGAGGTCTTCCTCTTTTGGGGTCTTAGCGGTAGGTCATGTACCACGGTAAAGAGAGTATCGGTCCTAAGTGCCCAGGTCTTTAGTTCGTCGTCTACACCCTCATCCCGGTGAATGGAATGGGTGTCACTAAGTGATCGTCTTACAGACGAAAGACAAGGGTCCGGAAATACCAGACGACCGGATTTCCAGAATCAAGGTCCCCTTCATTACGAAGGAGGTTCTTTAAATCGTCGCTGAGGTGACTTGACCTTTAATTCTACCGGTGGCTCGGCGAGGAGTACGGAGACTTCGTCTCCGCCGTCCCCGACACTGTCGCCGACCCTACTTGCCGGGAACGATGGTGCCCGGCGACCTGGTGAGGAGGTGTGCCCTCCGGTCCTTCCCGTGCGGGCCTGTGTCCTCCGCGTAGTCCCGGGGACAACGATAGTGGTATGGACACTACCAGGTGACTTTTGTTGGCGTCGAGTCACGTCGGTCCTGATGATTGCCGGGTCTGAGAAACCCTTGCTTCCGACGCCAGTGGGGTGTTAGACTCCTTGAACGACTTGCGTTTCCCTTACGGTTCACCGACCACCCTCTGTCGTCAATGTCTACGGTCGACACTGGGGTCCAAGTGCCTGAGATGTCTGACCGCTGTGTCTGGGGCAAAGATGCATTGGTCAATGTCTTTACCCCTGAAATGACTGTCCTCACAAAGAAGGGACAAAACAATGCTGATACACACACATATTTATCCACAAACAAAAAGGGGGCGGAATAAGGAAGTATATATGTTATTCTGGGCGACTGAAACATGGTGTCATAAATTCGTAAAATTCAAATATGAGGTCGTAAATTCAATGCCCTAAAGTTTCCCTTCTCGCTCGTAGCGGTATGGTGAGTTCCTGAACGCAAGAGAAGACCCCCTCCCCATCGACCAACCGTCATCTCGGCATAATACAATCCACCTTAATGTTAGAACAATAATAGAAATAAACCTCTAGTTTATATCAAATTCCTCTACGTTTACCGCCAGTTCCACTACCCCTACCCGAACACTACGAATTGAATTTTCACAGTGCACTGACCCAGTGACCAACTCTCATTTGTAATAAAGACCCACACAGACTCTTTCATACAGACCTACTCTGACCATAAACTTAGAGGAAGGGTTATACCACCGTGGTCGGTTAATGTGTCCACGGACTTGTCTTTCTTTTCGTCTCTTCTCCCAGACCGGGAAGACCGTACGGACGAGTTGGACCCTGTGACCAAAGGACGCTAAGTGCGGGGACCGAGGAGAGCGAGCTTCCGGCAGCCCGAACCTGATCTGAACGACGTCGAGAGTGTCCGGAGGTCGAAAGTCTCCCTCCATTGTCCGGAGAACCGACTGTATTGGCCCACTCGATTGAGGCATAAATGCACACACAGGGCGACCATGAGAAAGGGACCTCCGGGATTATGCCAGTCAGCGAAATAACAATCCAGTAGGGCCCCTCGCGTGTCTCGATGGAGTGACTCCGACCTACACGCAAAGGGTCTTCTGGCCGCTACAACCGGTGAAAATTACTACAACCAGTGATTACCACACGAGAAGACGATGAATATATAGAAGAAACCACTTGACAAGTTTAGAAAGTGGGAAAAATTTTTTTTACCTCCCAAAAAAGGGGAACTCAAAACTCTCAAGAAATACATAGAGCCTATGGTCGAGAAATAGTTGTCTGTATTACACATTAGGATAGTGTCAGACACCAAACAGAAAGGTCGGAGAACTTTCAAAGTGACCTTCTCGTCTTCGAGAATTAAACCTATTTTGACTTAAATAGTCACAAACGAAAATGTCCAGCGTGTAAAACACGGAAACGGATTGGGTTCCGGTGTTTTTAAAAAGAAAGTCTTCAAAAATATTAAAAACCTAAAAATCCGGACACTAGGTAAATTTTAAAAGGATATCGTTTGTCATAAATCGTCTCAAGTAAAAAAGGGGTATGTTATCGGTTACCAAGGTCGTAGTAAACAACTTTTGGATAGAAAAGAAATGGTTTGACTGTGACTTGAAGTATTTTCTTTTTCAGTCAACGGATTTAAACACACCAAGATAAAGACCTGAGAGATAAGATGAAGTGGTCACTGAACAGATGGAACTATATTTGTGCTGTCACAGAATCATCGACATCGAATATTCAGAAGTTTATTTTAAACCAGATGAGAAACTTTCCACTGACCCGAGACGGTCCGGATACGTAAATCTGGGTTCAACAGTTAAAGTTGATTTTTGTTTTTTCGGACAACCCTAAGATTAACACGACTGAGACAATGTAGTTAAACCTCTCTTTATTGTAGAATCCATTCATCTAACTCATCAAAGGAGCATGTGCAGGAATAGTCACGAATTGGTCGATTATGAACTTCCTAAGGGGGGTGTCTCGAGGCCTGAAGACGTCGGAGGAGGAGAGGTCGTGACGAGACGTCTGGGGTCGGAGCGGCCGGAACGACTCAGCAGCAAAGGTAGTGTCGAGGTGCCGTAAAGGGGGGTCTTTACGTCGGACGTAGGAGAGAACTCCGGATTCGAGCCGTCAGTTTCCCCGAGTGGAGCAAATAAAGGGCAGAGAGTCGCAAGTGACCCGAAGTGACGACCCACAAGTTTCAGAAGTTATGACAACAAAGTGTATAAAAACGGGTAAATTTTGTGACAAAGTCCTTCCCTTCATTTGGACCAGGGACAATAAGGTAGAACCATTAGCCACCTTCAGAGTTACCAATTACAGTTTAGACAAGAGTTTCAATGTTTTAAGTTCATTTTTGACCTGTCTTTGTATTGCTCATTAGTCATATGACGAAGCAGTACGAAGCGAGTAAACCAGTAGTCGAGTAAAGTAAGGCTTTTGTAAGTGACCTGAGACGCACCACTCGGGAGGTTCGCGTGGTACCACTCCTGGTTTCGGTCTCAGCGGGCCGAGAGCCTCGAGTGTCGGGTCACCCTCTCTGTGTGACAGTCTATTGTGTTCGTTTCTCCGTCACGACGGGACACGGCTGACGAGGCGTCCTTTCCTTGTCTTATTCCGGTGCTCTCGGATGTGCTGCCACTAGAGTCCCATAGACAAAGAGGACCCGATATGGGTACTAGACTTTTTACTGAGGACAAAGAAATACAACTCCGGTGTTTCTTGAATGTACTACATATGTGACCCTTTTTCGCGGGTCGTTCATTTGTGTCCGACACAAGGGCCCATCGAGTCGTCCATTTCGCAGACGGACGTTGCTCCCTCTGGGCCGAAGGTAGGGGACCTCGTCCTTTACCGTTGGGTGAGGTCAGGAGAACGGACCTCTTAGCGTACCTGCCTCCTCGGACCATCCGATGTCAGGTGCCCCAGCGTTTCTCAACCTGGGCTGACTCACTGAAGTGAAAGAAAAAAAAGAATTCTGTTATACCATTTACGAGACCTCTATTTTCAATGTTGTCATACCTTTCATTCCGGATTGACTCGTAGACTTCGTATTTCTCTATACTCCCGATATTTCGACGTAGGATACCTTTGCATTGACCGTCAAATGACGAATGGGGTAAAAACAGATGCGGTAATTTTTTTAATAAAAAACATAGTCGGTCTAACGTCTTTAAAATAGTCCAGGAAACTCTTTTGTTGTGTAAATAAAATAAAACAGTCCAGAATGGAGCTATAGAGTCGAACCCTCAAGAAGAGCGGTAGTTGTCACTTGCCTCTACGAGGTCAATCATTAAGTATGTAATCTTGTGGATTTGAGGTGGTCAGTTGACGGATATTTTATTTTCTGTAAAGTAAAGGAACTTATAATTGATTAATAGAGTCAAAGTGTGTGTGTGTGTGGGTGAGAGAGAAGTCAGAGGAAAGGGTAGCGCTAGATGGTGCCCATGACTTGCGTCGAGGGGCGCGACTCGTCCTCCTGGAACGAAAATAGGTCAGATCTGCACTGTCAAACATAGACGATTGGGTTTTGAGGATTAGACGGGAGAAGCAGAGGGAGTTTTTAAAAGAATTTTCACTTCAAAATTTTAAAATTGATTCGTTTTGACTGAATGCTGTTATCCCGTCTTTTCATAATTAGTCGTAAAAACAACTAATAAGTCAAGACTATTTATACTTTAAAAAATTTCGGTTTCTTACTTTTACTTTTTATTGGGTAGTTTTCCTCAATGAAAATGTATTGGTGGATTTAGTCAAGGAGAATACCCTGTGTAGTGCAGTTAGATTGTCAGAAGTCAAACACCCTCCTTACTTTTCCGACTTTTATTATATTTCACACCAGATTAAATCTTTTGTTAAATATTTCGGTCAATTGACTCTCGTGTCGTTTAATATGTAAATTAAACGTATATCGTTAAATATATATAAAAATGATTTAAGCTTCTTAGAACTATATGACTTTTAATCAAGAAACTGTTAATCCACTTAGTTCAAGTTATTGACGACTTATGTACTCGACTGCGGTCACTCTTTAATTGACTTCGATTTTACAATTTGGGAGACGAGGGTTTAAAGTCCCGGTTCCAAAGTCTCTCTACTGCAGTTCAACCACTCGGGTCTCGATACAATTTCTTTTATACATTGTTTTTGTAGATTTGGTTTAGAGTCAACAAATAAGAAATCTGTTCGTAGAAATGACGGTAGACCCAGTCCTAGGTGTCTTGCGACCGATGCTTGGCGCGAGTGTTTGATGCGTCTAGGCAGTGGTCTAAGGGTCAGCACCTGATTTCGGTTGTGGTGTGTTTGGACTTCTTGGGGATTCCCGAGAATTTATGTGCTGACCAGTAATCGTTCCGCTGACGACTAAGAGGTGGGAATTCTGTAAGGGTGTCACATACACTCTAAAACTTTCCCCTCCTCCCTCTACCCCTCTACTCCTTACTTTTTGCGTCTCAAGAAATAAAGGTCTTACAATGATTATTTCGTTCTCACAATTCTTCCTTGACTTGCTTAGATTGTTTAGACATGGGAAATTAGGTTCTGAAACACGAATAAGCACAGGTTGAGAAACACTGGGAGACCTGACGTCGGACGGTCCGAGGAGACGGGTACTCTGAAAAGTCCGTTTTACGACCTCACGCAACGGTAATATCGTTCTTTTTTGTAGACTGGATCTAAAATTTTGATGAGTCTTACGGAGTACATGTGAAAAGTGAGTCGTGTAAGTTTTCCCTTCGCTCCTCTCACTTTTGTCGTTCGAAAAAGAATCTCCCGAATCCTTTGTTTGAATCTGGTAGGACTTACGTCTCGACGTACTGAGGTCGCCCTTGTCCTACTTGACAAACCCGCAGGTACTGGGGAGACATGACGCGACACCGAGTCGACACAGGATTTTCCGGTCTAGTGCACTTTGGTTTCACTAAAAACAAAATAAGTCCCAATGTTGACTACGAGACGAGTTCTGTACTGTGCTACCTTTATTGTCCTTTTAATAATAAAGTTCTTAGTCAACCAAAACACCAAAGGGAATTGTTCTCATAATGAGAGATGTTGTTTTTTTAATAGGAGTAGCTGTTTTGAACCTTTTTTTCCCTTTAGATCTTACAGAATTCGAAAGATAATAGAAAAAGAAGGTTTTATGATCTATAGTATTATACGAACACATACGTTTCCTTTCCCCCTTTTTTTCCTTTGTGATCTTCTCGGATTTAATGATTGATCCTAAGAAACATACACACACACATTGTCTCAAAAGGATTTCATATTTTTCCTGTCTCTTTCGGAGACTGTGTCTCTAGGCTTCCCTCTCGCGGGGTGAGTGACCGGAATAGTCCCGGAATACATGAACAATAGAATTCTGATATAACACCCGTACCTAGACCATTCTGGAAGAATAACGATCAGGATTTGAACAGTCAACTTCTGTAGACAACACCCTCATCCAGATCATTTTCAGATTCATCCCAAGAATATGTAAAATACCTCCATGTAGTCCTTCACAGTTTTTGTCTTGGGTGGAACAGTACAGGACTCAGAGGGGGAGACTGTTATAGACCGCGGTACATAAGTTACCAAGGTGTTTTCCTTATACGAGAAAGTCGGAATTTTGTTAGTTTGTTTGTTTTTCTCTAACTTAAAATTCGACCATACTTTTGACTGTTTTTCTCAATGGTGGTGTACCGTTACAGTTCTATATGGTGTCATCTTTCATCACCGTCGTAGATGGTCCGTCTGAGCAGAGTAGCCCTGTTTGGTCACAGATGTGTAGACATACGACCCGACCGGTTTTTCGAGCGAGTCCAAAAGCCCAATGAGAGAATGCCTTTTCAGGTTTGTATGCAAAACCGGTGGGGTCGCCATGCCCCGGTTACCCATTTGGAAAATTTGGGACTTTGGGACGTTAGTAAGTAATTAGGTAGGTAGGCACTTCGGTAAGTCAGGGAGAAGAAGAGACATGTACATATATGAGGTTAGTGACTACAAAATGTTGACAAGGACATTCTTCTGTTTTTGGGATCTTCCCCGTGACATACCTGCATCGATATACGAGTCTGCGACAGCACAGGCTGAGAAACGCTGACGCACCTGATGTCGGGCGGTCCGAGGAGACAGGTACCCTAAGAGGTCCGTTCCTATGACCTCACCAAACGGTAAAGGAAGAGGTCCCCTAGAAGGGCTGGGTCCCTAACTTGGGCACAGAGAATGCAGAGGATGTAACCTTCCGACTAAGAAGTGGTGATTGTGGTTTGAAAATCACACTTGCTGAAATAAGGGTCTAGTCGTTCTGACCTTTTGGTGACCCTTGGAATTCCCTTTCCCCCCTAGCTTACGATTCTTCCCTTTTGCCCTGGGCTTCTGCCTTTTCCCACACTTCTGTGAAAGACCGGAGTAGTAGTGCGAGCAGACCGTGACGGTGGCCACCCGAGTCACGACTACTCGTCTCTACAGGATTTTCTTACGACAGAGAATTTCCGTCAACAAAGAGAAAACATGATGAAGCTTTTCCCGATTAAATTATATAGTTGAACTTTTATATGAAATTTTTTAGTTCATTAAATTTTGTTACTGGTTAACGTAGTATAGTGTCATATTATTTCTTCTTTTTATAGACTTAAAAATACGTCTATATAATTTATCCCCTTTTTATTAAGAAGAAATTATTATATGTAAGTAAACCGATGTACACTTTAAAATATCCGTCAAGTCAAGTCAAGTCAGTGAGTCAGTACAGTCTGAGAAGAAATGGTGGGGTACCTGACGTCGGGTGGTCCGGGGTGGCAGGTACCCTAGAAGGTCCGTTCTCATGAGCTCACCCAACGGTAACGGAAGAGGCGTCCGGAGGGACAGGTAGTGGTTGAGGACCTCAAATGAGTTTGAGTACAGGTAACTCAGCCACTACGGTAGGTTGGTAGAGTAGGAGACAGCAGGGGAAGAGGAGGACAGGAGTGAGAAAGGGTCGTCGTCCCAGAAAAGATTACTCAGTCAACAAGCGTAGTCCACCGGTTTCATGACCCTCAAAGTCGAAGTGGTAGTCAGGAAGGTTACTTATGAGTCCTGACTAAAGGAAATCCTACCTGACCAACCTAGAGGAACGTCAGGTTCCCTGAGAGTTCTCAGAAGAGGTTGTGGAGACAAGTTTTCGTAGTTAAGAAGCCACGAGTCGAAAGAAATGTCAGGTTGAAAGTGTAGGTATGTACTGATGACCTTTTTGGTATCGAAACTGATCTACCTGGAAACAACCGTTTCATTACAGAGACGAAAAATTATACGACAGATCCAACCAGTATTGAAAAGAAGATTCCTCGTTCTTAGAAAATTAAAGTACCGACGTCAGTGGTAAACGTCACTAAAACATCGGGGGGTTTTATTTCAGTCGGTGACGAAGGTTACAAAGGGGTAGATAAACGGTACTTCACTACCCTGGTCTACGGTACTAGAAGCAAAAGACTTACAACTCGAAATTCGGTTGAAAAAGTGAGAGGAGAAAGTGAAAGTAGTTCTCCGAGAAATCAAGAAGTGAAAGACGGTATTACTATAGACTCCAATAACTATAAAGAGGGTCGTTAAGACTAAGGTCGAACACAAAGAAGGTCGGGTGGCAAAGAGTACTACACGAGACGTACATCCAATTTATTCATCCCACCGTCATATGTCGGAACTGTATGAGGAAGGGGCTAAACCTTGGTCAGACTACGAGGTACAGGTCAAGATTGACAACGATGGACCCAATGTGCACCCACAGTAATTTTGTGTAATGTTTTGATAAAATCCCTTTCAGAAGGTTAAATGTGAGATAAAAAGATGGTGGTCGTTCCAAGGCAATTTTTAAGAAGGATGAATGGCTAAAATTTACATTTCTTGTGTCGGGGTCGTTGCGGTGCCTTTACCGAGACCAACAAATCAACGACTCAGCACAGGTCGAGAAACGCTCGGGTCCCTGACGTCGGGTGGTCCACGAGGCAGGCACCCTGAAGGGTCCGTTCTCATGACCTCACCCGACGGCAAAGGAAGAGGTCCCTTAAAAGGACTGGGTCCCTGACTTGGACACGGAGGACGTAACGTCCACCCGACAAATGATGACTCGGTAGACCCTTCGAGGTTGTGTCTTCACTGTCTTTAAGGGCTAAAATAACCGACTTGTTAATTCGAGTCTCTATTACTGACATTACTTAAATAAATCTGGCACTATTGTTTGTATAACTTTGATGAACCAATACTATGTATAACTAGTTATTAAAATATATTTATTTTTATTAACACATTAAAATATACCAAATACTGAGTAAAGAAAAATACATTATGTATATGACTTTCTAATGATAAGGGGTTCTTTGATTTTCTTTATTAAGTCAATATGAATCTACACCTCTTTTAAAAGAACAATCGACCGTCTTATTTTAGAGTGACTTGTCGATTATATTTGGTCTGTAGTTTACAGTAATAGAGAGACGAAGTAGTGAAATCATGGTTTATGATTAAAGTATTGTTTTATGATCTTTCTAATTTCGATTTGTTTTGACTAAAGTATATTTAAACTCATATCTTTCACTATTTTTTTAACCTTTGTCGAACACTCTATACGAATCTGACTTCTTTCACACGTAATCCTCCGTAAGTAGAGAAGTGACTTAATAATTTTTTGTTTATGATGTTTTAATGAAAAAATTTTTTGGGGTTGAAGTATTTTTGTTTATGTAGCACAAAGATAACTATTCAAAAACAATAAGTCAGCGAGTCAGTACAGACTGAGAAACGTTGAGGTGCCTGACGTCGTGCGGTCTGGAGGGACAGGGAGTGATAGAGGACTTCAGACGGGTTCAAGTGGAGGTGACGTGACCACTGCGGTAGGTAGGTAGAGTAGGAGACAGTGGGGGAAGAGGGGGACGGAAGTCGGAAAGGGTCGTAGTCCCAGAAAAGGCTACTCAGTCGAGAAACGTAGTCGACCAGTTTCATAACCTCAAAGTCGAAGTCGTAGACGAGAACGTTACTTTTAAGTCCCACCTAAAGGAAAGCCTAACTGGCCGAACTAGAGGAACGACAGGTTCCCTGACACTTCTCGGAAGAGGTCGTGGTGTCAGGTCTTCGTAGTTGCGAAACCGTGAGTCAGAAGAAATACCAGGTCGAGAGTACAGACGTGCACTGATGACCCTTTGGTGTCGAAACCGACTACCTGGAAACAGTCGTTTCACCGTAGAGAGAAGAATGACACGACAGATTCAACCAGTATCGAAAGGAGGGTTCTTCGTTCGTAGGAGATTAAAGTACTGACGCCAGTGGTAGACGTCACTAAGACCTCGGGTTCTTCCCTTTTAGATAGTGGTGAGGGTGAAAGAGGGGAAGATAAACGGTACTTCATTACCCTGGCCCACGATACTAGAATCCCAAGACTTACGACTCAAAACAGTCGGACAAGTGAGAGGAGAAAGTGGGAGCAGTTCTCCGAGAAGTCAAGGAAAAACGAAGACCGGTAATCTCACCGTAGGAAGCATAACGACTCCAACGACTATAAATATGTTATATTTATATGTAAATATGTGGTTGTATAATAATTTATCCGTTATATAATAAATAGTACGTTATCGGGAAAACCCTTATAATTCGTTTTTAGCAATGTATCGACTGTTTTTATTTGTTCATTTTTAACGATTCAGTCTCATAAATAGTAAATTAGAGTAGAGCAAAACGTTTAAGGTCATTTGACAGAATAATTAATGCAAAATTTAACTTCAATCGGCTAGGCGTCACAAAGTCCACGTGTCGTTTCGTGCATGCAAGTATATGTATATACCCAAAGAGACCACCGAGGGACCATTTCTCGGGCTCGTGGTTACGTCCGTTACACCCAAGTCAGGGACCCAACCCTTCTAGGGGACCTCTTCCTTTGCCGTTGGGTGAGGTCATAAGAACGGACCCTTTAGGGTACCTGTCTTCTCGGACACTCCATGTCCGGTACCCCGACGTTTTCAGCCAATGTCGAATCCCTGATCTACTACTGTCGGCACAATGTTCGGTAAGACCTTGACGCATATAGAATTCACACGTTGTTACAAATGTAGAATGTTGAATTTTCAGTGTCTTTGGGCGTGAGAAGACGTTTACGATCGATAAGTAGCCGAAGTGCACTTCACTCACACCGCGGACACCTAGAATGCTAGCGACGCCCTTTCGGGACTCTCGGTGGCGGTGAAAGGTACAGACAAAAGAAGAACTAGACTGTTGCTCTTGACACGGTATTACATCGAGTCAAGAGGTCCCAGAACTGTATGTCCTTGGAGTCTTGGTGTTTTTGGGAGTTTCCGTAAAGAAGATAGAAGAAGTAATCTAAAGACTCGAGAAAGTTTTAAGTGAAATCGATAAAAACTCCCTCACCCCCTACATCCATCACAGATGTGATTATTTATTAACTCTATTAATAAATAAAATATTTTTAAGATTCTCTGTCTTTTTAATTCGAGGTCATTACTCTTGAAGGTCAGGGACTCCTTATTGTCATTTGTTTCTATTTTGTAAAGAGTTCACGGAGACGATGAAACTTTGTAACGGTAAATATCGGGAACGTTAAGACGTAGACAAAAGAGAAAGAGACAAGGTTTACCTTCAGAGTAAGGGAGGTCCAAGTTCGAAGATTACACAGTCGGACTTAAAGGATTCTGATAGAAAGTAGCAAATTTTTTTTTTTTCGGGGTTAAAATGAAAACTTAAACAGAAATAGATGGATCCTTCCACGAATAATAGGTCTCACGTGCGACTTACGGAAGGTCTAGTGATACGGGTCTTTAATTTGACTACTTTACACTGTCCCCTTACAAAGACCATCCCCGTTTTTCTAAAGTTCCATTATATAACACTTCATAAAATATTTTTCCGATCCTATCATATCGATTTGACATAATTCCAATAACAAATAAGTGAATCTTTGATTGTAAAAAGAGTTCCTCTGTCCGTTAGTCGGACATTCGAGTGCGACGAGATATTCGTTGTAGTCGTACTTTCAGGGACGTCCCAAGTCTGACACGTCCTCTCGAGCGGACTACACCCACGGTCCGTCACACGTGGTGGGACCGTGTATGGTGCCTCGCCACGCCCCAATTCATCGTCGACTAGTTCCTCCGAAGTAACGCGGACTCTCTTCCTGGTCTACTGCGACCCGTTTCCGGACCGAAGGAAGAGTCCCTGAGTTGACAGTCTAAGAGTCCACGAAGAGTCATTTGTGATCTGCTTTAGGACGGATCAAAAATAAACGGTTACAAAATAGAACTAGAATGGACGAATATTGTCTATTTAAGTACTCAATTTATATGTCAATAGTCTCTTTTAGAATAAGGGGGTACGAGAAAAAAGGGTAGACTTAAAGCTATGTAGAGGAGTGTTCCTCAGATACATCTTTACAATATGAAAATTCTTCTTTGTACCGTAACGATTAGGAGGTTCAGAGACGAGTGTTCTGTCTGTCCAGTTCGGGACCACGGTCGGTGCCTCGTCCACGGCTCCCGGTTCCCGTCGCGTCCTCCACCCACGTCGTCGTTCCTCTCCCTGCCCGTCGCAAGGTCTGGAGGTGTCAGTCTTCGGACTTGAAGTCGTGAAAGCGAGCCTGTTTTCTCCTCCGGCAGCCGAGTCTACTCTACCTGACGTTGACGGTGAGGACACATTTGGAACCTTAAATTCTTTCGACTTTTGAGTCACTTTCGTCTCAGATCTTTTTTATTTAAGTAGGTCGTCGTGTCCAAACAAAGACAGACTCGGGATCCAAATTTTTGTTTGTTTATTCACAAGAAGACGACTTTAGGGCTCCGAACACGAAGAATGTCTAAACCCTGGATATAAATAAGAAAGGGCGATCTTGCCCTTTATCTACGTTCCCTAATCTACACTATCTGTCTCACGGACTTCTTGATACCTGTCTCCAACTACTGTAACATGTCCTCCGTCCTTAGTTCTGGTAGGGGTTCTGTTTCTTTACGTTCTTCTGTTTTACCAACAGACTCTTCCGGAATGTTTATGGACACTTCTCTTCTCTTCGTTTTTCGTTTCCTCTTTTCCTTTCTATATAGGTAAACTTACGGCTCAAGGTTTATCGTTCCTCTCTATTCTTTCGGAAGGAGACACTGGTCACGTTTCTTTATCTCCTTTTGTTGTCTTACCCTTTCTGATCTTTAGAGAAGTTCTGTTAGTCTCTATGGTTCCCTTGTAAAGTACGTTTCTACCCGAGTTATTTCCTGTCTTTACCATACCGGGATTGTCTTCGTCTTCTATAATTCTTCTCCACCGTTCTTGTGTGTCTTCTTGACATGTTTTCTCTCGAAGTGTTGGGTCTATTGGTGCTGCCACACTAGTGAGTGGATCTCGGTCTGTGGGACCTTACACTTCAGTTCACCCGGAACCTTTCGCAGAGATACTTGTTTCGATCACCTCCACTACCTTAAGGTCACCTCGACAAAGTTGAGTCGTCACCGGTGTCCTGACCTTTTCCAGTCAAAAGTAAGGTTAGGGTTTTGTCCGTTACGGTTTGTTACAACTTTGAGTATATGTTGACGTGAGTAGAGTGTGCGATGATTTCATTACGAGTTTTAAGAGGTTCGGTCCGGAGTTGTCATGTACTTGACTCTTGAAGGTCTACAAGTTCTACCTAAATCTTTACGTCTTCTTGGTCTCTAGTTTAACGGTTGTAGGTGACAGAGGGACTTTTTCGTTCTGTCAAGGTTTTTTTATGTAGATGAAGACGAAATAACTAATACGGTGACCGAGGTTTATCCCTTTCATCAGACAGTTCCGACATATAACAGTGGGACGAATAAATTGAAGATACGACTCATGTAGTACACTTTCAGGTCCGACCTCCTTCGTGTTCGACCTTAGTTCTAACGGCCCTCTTTATATTTTTTGGAGTCTATACGTCTACTGTGGTGGAAATACCGTCTTTCACTTCTTCTTGATTTCTCGGAGAACTACTTTCACTTTCTCCTCTCACTTTTTCAACCGAATTTTGAGTCGTAATTCGTTTGATTCTAGTACCGTAGACCAGGGTAGTGAAGTACCGTTTATCTACCCCTTTGTTACCTTTGTCACTGTCTGAAATAAAATCCTCGAGGTTCTAGTGACGTCTACCACTGACGTCGGTACTTTAAAGGAACCTTCCTTTCAATACTGGTTGGATCTGTCGTATAATTTTTGGTCTGTAATGAAGCGGTTGTTTCCAGACAGATCAGTTCCGATACCAAAAAGGTCACCAGTACACTCTCAACCTGGTATTTCTTTCGACTCACGTCTTCCTAACTACGAAAACTCGACACCACAACCTCTTCTGAGAACTCCCAGGGAACCTGACGTTCCTCTAGGTTGGTCAGGTAGGATTTCCTCTAGTCAGGACTTAAAAGTAACCTTCCTGACTACGACTTCGACTTGGAGGTTATGAAACCGGTGGACTACGTTTCTTGACTGAGTAATCTTTTCTGGGACTACGACCCTTTCTAACTTCCACCCTCCTCTTCCCCTGCTGTCTCCTACTCTACCAACCTACCGTAGTGACTGAGTTACCTGTATTCAAACTCATTCGAGACCCTCAACCGCTACCTGTCCCTCCGGACCACCCGACGTCAGGTACCCCAGTGCTTCTCAGTCTACGCTGACTCGACTTGACTCCCGTTCTTTCACGTGTTAGACCGGGGCCCACCGCTACGAGATCTTTTGTGCTGGCTCGGTCTCCTTAGGGGTGTTGAACCGACGGAGCCCTAAGTGTGTTTATTTCGGGACCTTACAGAGTTTCGATGTTTAGTCACTTGACGATGTGACGCATTTATTTTGTCCTCCTAATGAGCTTTGTGATCTTATCAGTAGATCTTTTGGGGTCATTACAACACTTTCTACTTCCTGTATTCCTTTCCTTTTATATGCGTTTTGTTGTGTCTGCGTATCTTTTTCGGTCGTTGTATACCTTTCGATTACGTCACCTACCGTGTCAACTTTTTATGTCATTTTTATCTAATTCGTCTCATCTGCCTTACTTTCTCTCGACATCCATGTCTGTACAAACTCTTTTAGCAGGACTTACAAGGTTCTCGGGGTTCGTCTGACTTATTCTTGTCTATGTGCCCGCCGTTCACGCACTCGCCGCCACACGTTTCCAGACGGAACATCATTATTGGTGTCAAGTGGTTCGATCCGAAAACGAAAAAGTCATACATAAAATAAAATGTTATTTTTCTATGGGTTTTGTCTTTGGTAGGTCGATTTAATGGCGAGTTATACGTCCCGTTTTATTTTGGTAAAACTAACTTGGTTGAATCGTCGTCGTCGTTCTGTTTCTGTCTCAAGTGATTAATCAGTAGGAACAATTTTTCTGTAAATTCCCACCCGAAGTCTTGATTTGCCTTGGGTGTTCTTCTCATTTGACATTTTTCGTTGTCACTCATCTTTGTTACTCATTTATTAACTCTTTTAGATGTGTTCAAAACTTAAATATTTTACTTTTATTATTAATGTGTTTATTATTAATAATTGTGTCCCTCTGTTAGTCGTACCCCTTTAGATTGTGTCCTCTCTGATATTTCATCATCGCTGTTGCGACGACGACTCAGCGCAGTCCGCACAGGCTGACACGCTGGGGTCTCTGCCGTCGGGCGGTCCGAGGGGGCAGGGACCCTAAGAGGTCCGTTCTCGTGACGTCACCCAACGGTAAAGGAAGAGGTCACGTACTTTCACTTTTCACTTTCACTTCAGCGAGTCAACATAGACTGAGAATCGCTGGGGTACCTGACGTCGGGTGCTCCGAGGAGGCAGGGACCCTAAAGGGTCCGTTCTCGTGACCTCACCCACGGGGACGGAAGCGGTCACTCATTGTCACTCACTTTGGTAGACCTGTCGACCCCGGTGTCGCAAGGTCCCGAGGCCACTACCAGCACTACTGTGTCTGTGTTGCCGGCGAAGTCCGAGGTACGCCGGCCGCGTGTCCGTGCGAACGGAAGTGACACGGACGAAATGCCACAGAGTCTCTGTGACTAGAAGAATGTCCGACTTCGGACACGATGGGGTCTGTTCGGTCCACCAACCGGAGCAAAAAGGTCAACCGAGTGAAGGGCAGAGACCCAGTGTCAAACAATTAAGAACGTTATAAAGGTTGAAAAAGTAATAACAATACAAAGAATACCATCTGACACTAGTCGCTAGAAACTACTACAATGAGAACATTAACAAAACCCCACGGTTCTTGACCCGGGTATATTTTGTCGTTTGAATTAGTTATTTACAATATACGCTGGACGGTGGTTGACCGACAAGGGGGTTGAGAGTAGAAATAGAGTCTGGGGAGCAAGGGACTCTGTGTTGTTATAACTTTAATCCGGTTAATCATTAACACGTCACAGGAGATTCCCAAGTTCACTTTCCTTTGCAGAACTCCGAGAGTAAAATGTACTTTTCGATCTTTATTAATTCGAGTCGTTTCTTCCGTACAGTTTCCGGATCTTCCAGTTTTGTGTCCGGAGAACGTACTTTGTCAATCTGTTCAACACTTACGTTTCCTTTGATTCTCACGACGAGGTCCCTTGTGTGTGTATTCTTTCGCTCTAGTAGAATAACTACTATATCTCTTTCAAAGTCTCCAGGTCTATTTAGTCTGGTCGATGTGTGTGGTGAGAGATTTCGGTTTCAGATTAGGTGTCGGTTCGGGATTGAGAAGTTAAGATACCGCGGGACTCTCTCCGTTCCTTCGACGTTTTCTTTCCACCTCGATCGTTGCCGACCGAGTCCTCCAAATTGTTTTCTTCGACATCGTCGCTCACAACTATGTTTTCGACGTCGTCCAATAGGTCTTCTAGATCGAATGTATTATTACGTCCACAGATGTTTTGGTTCTTTAGAGGTCACACCTGTCTTGTCGGAAGACAACCCTTCTTCTGCACCGATTTGACCACGTCAAAATGTAAAATTGTGTACTACTCAACAAAGAATTATCTGTTCGTTTCTTTCACCAAAGAAGTTTAGATGAGGACCTCTTCTAGACACTTATAACAACTTTATTGTTATTTTCTAAATCTTACAATGTAGTCAAGTCAAGTCAGCGAGTCAGTACAGGCTGAGAAACTCTGGGGTACTTGGCTCCGTGCGGTCCGGAGGGACAGGTAGTGATTGAGGATCTCAGGTGGGTTTGGGTACAGGTAACTCAGTCACTACGGTAGGTTGGTAGAATAGGAGACAGTAGGGGAAGAGGAGGACGGGAGTCAGAACGGGTCGCAGCCCTAGAAAAGGTTACTCAGTCAAGAAGGATAGTCTACCGGTTTCATGACCTCAAAGTCGAAGTGGTAGTCAGGAAGGTTACTTGTGGGTCCTGATTAGAGGAAGTCCTACCTGACCAACCCAGAGGAACGTCCTAAACTCTCCAAAAGGCAAAACTTTCATCAAAATAAGACCCACTTTGCGATGACTTGTCGTAACGTACAATGTCTCTTTAGTAAACACTTTACGTTCCAGTTAACGACGTTGTTTGAAGTGACGAGAGAATGATTCTGTGTGTCCTTCGGGTTGAGGTCGTTTGTCGTGCGACTAGTCACTCGTCGGCAGTTGTGACTCCGTTCTAGGAGATGGTCGATACTCTGATGTTAAGTGACCCCCGAATCCGTCGCCAACCGCAAAAATTGTTATTTCATAAAAATTTACTTCCATACATGAAAAAAATCCGTATTACCATAAACATCATGGGAACGGTCTGACGTCTCTTTACATCTATACTGGAAGTACACGCGATCCTTTGGTTTTGCGAGTGCACCGACTGTAACAACACCACCAGACGTTACTTGGGTTCCATAGAGGTTCCATGAGAACACATTTAATTTTTAAAGACCCATTATTGGGGAGTTTCTTATCTATTTTTTATACATATTGAGAATCTGGTGACTTTTTACTTTACTTCTTTAGATTTAGTAAATTTATCTTCTGTCCCTTCTTCCCTTTTTTCATTTCTCTTTAATATTATCTTTATGTGTCGTTCTTTTCTCTTTATCTTGACATAGTCGTGAGTATTAATGTCTAAATTCAGTGCTGAATTTTCTGTCTTTGAGAGGCCTAGTTTTTGTTTTAGGTCAATGTATAATAAATGTTTTCTGTGTATGCCTTGTGTTACCGTTTCTCTATGACTTTCATTTCTCTACCGTTTTCTATGTAGTCTGGTTGTGACTGGTTGTCTTTCGGCCTCACACGAATAGGTATCGTCGTCTTAATCGAAATTCCGATTTTTTAATAATTTTAATCCGTGTCAGTGACATTTTGCTACCCGAAGGGACCCCCGCGACCACCACTTCTCGTGCGGATGGTCACGGCCTCTGTCTTCTCTGCGGCCGAACTGGGGACCCAGTCCCTCGAGGGGACCTCCTCCCGTGCCGTCGGGTGAGGTCCTGAGAATTGACCTCTTAGGGTACCTGTCTCCTCGGACCTCCCGATGTCAGGTGTCCCAGTGTTTCTCAGCCTGTGTTGACTTCACTGAATCGTGTGTGAGTCGTAAGGTGTATTATTATTTTCCTTACAAAGTGATCCTTTATTGTGATTAGGTTCTGATTATATGAGATGAGTTTTTTAAGACTTCACTGAATTTAATGTGTTTTACTTTTACCACTCTCGAGGTTCTTCTTGACCTGTCTAAGTGTTAGTGCCACCCGTGACATTGTGTAGAGAAAGTATCGACTGACTGGTTCGTCACTTTATTGACCACTTCGGTACTTTCTATTCGTGCTGTAAGTGCTTTTGTTTATTTTGGACTGTAGATTGTGAACTCTCTTACTGGTGTATCAGAAATGTACATAGACTCCGTTTAAGTGTCTTTAATTCGTTTATTATCCATTGTTTCGTTTAGAGTTTTTTGTGTCTTTATTTCGGTATATACAAAAGAACAGGATTGTCTTTCGTTATTTTGATTTTTAGTAAATGTTTTTCTTTTGAGTTTTTAAGATATGTGTACTTTTGAATTCTTGGGTAAAGATTTTTTAAGTACCGGGTTCCTTTTTCCGTGTTACTTATCATTTTTACGATACATAACATTGAATCCTCTTTGTAGATTTCGACAAGAAGTTTTAAGTCAAAATGAAGGGATTTTACCCCTTCCTTTATCGGTGAGTTCAGGTTCTTTGGGTCTCTCAGGGTTTGTCCTATTTGGGTTCCGCTTTGTGGGTTTTGTGTATAGTTAGTTTAATTGCTTCTAGTTTGTGTTTCATGTTTATAATTTTCGTAGTTCCCTTTTTGTCGTTTATTGTGTGTTCCCGCAAGGGCATTCCTTTCAACTAGAAATTGTCTTTGAGAAGTCCGGTCTTCCCTTACCGTCCTGTATGAATTTCACCAGTTTCTCTTTTTGGATGTTGGGTCTAATGGCATGGGTCGTTCCTAGAGTAAGTTTATACTTCCTCTTTAGTTTTCGAAATATCTGTTCGCTTTCGACTCTCTTTAGTCGTGGTGCTTTGGTCGAGAGGTTGTTTGTGATCTGCTAGAAGAGATCTGTCCTTTGTTTCTTTTCCACATATTTGAGTTTGAGTTTCGTTGTTTCTTTCACCGTTGCCCTATGAATAGTCATTAATGGAATTTGCACTTACCCAACTTACGGGGTTGGTTTTCTGTTTCTGACCAACTTACCTATGTTTTTGTTCTGGGGAGATATACAACAGATGGTCTCTGGTTGGAGTTTGGTTCCCCGTGTATGTCTGACTTATACTTCCCGACCTTCTTCTGTAAGGTACGTTTAGCCCTGGTTTTCTTTCGTCCTCATCGTTATGAGTGTAGTCTATTTTGTCTGAAATTCTATTTCCGTCACTTTTCTCTTTTTCGTCGAGTGATGTATTAGTAGTTTCCCAGTCAGGTTCTTCTTCTATATTATTAATATTTGTATATATGTGCACTGGACGGAGAACTCTTTGGATATACGTCCAGTCCTTCGTTGTCAATCTTGACCTGTACCTTGTTGTCTGACCAAGGTTTATCCTTTTCCTCATACAGTTCCGACATATAACAGTGGGACGAATAAATTGAATATACGTCTCGTGTAGTACTCTTTGAGACCCGACCTTCTTCGTGGTTCGACCTTAGTGCTGACGACCCTCTTTATAGTTATTGGAGTCTATATCTCCACTACGTTTACTGTGGTGGGAATACCGTCTTTCACTTCTCCTTCATTTTTCCGGACAACTACTTTCACTTTCTCCTCTCACTTTTTCAACCGAATTTCGAGTTGTAAGTCTCTTGTTTCTAGTACCGTAGACCAGGACAGTGAAGTACCGTCTATCTACCCCTTTGTCACCTTTGTCACAGTCTAAAATAAAACCCCCTGAGGTTTTAGTGACGTCTACCACTGACGTCGGTACTTTAATTTTCTACGAATGAGGAGTCTTCCTTTCAATACTGGTTGGATCTGTCGTATAACTTTTCGTCTCTGTAATGAAACGGTTGTTTCCAGACAGATCAGTTCCGATACCAAAAAGGTCACCAGTACATACCTACACTCTCAACCTGACACTTCTTTCGACTCACGACTTCTTAACTACGAAAACTTGACACCACAACCTCTTCTGAGAACTCTCAGGGAACCTGACGTCCCTCTAGGTTGGTCAGGTAAAACTTCCCCTAGTCGGGACCCTAAAGAAACCTTCTTGACTACGACTTCGACTTTGAGGTCATGAAACCGGTGAAGTACGCTTCTCAACTGAGTAACCTTTTCTGAGACTACGACCCTCCCTAACCCCCGTCCTCCTCTTCCCCTGCTGTCTCCTACTCTACCGACCCACCGTAGTGGCTGAGCTACCTGCCCTCAAACCCACTTGAGGCCCTCAACCACTACCTGTCCTTCCGGACCGTACGACGCTAAGTGCCCCAGCGTTTCTCAGCCTGTGCTGACTCGCTGACCTGACCTGACTTGCATCCTCGTGACGTCACACATTCTGTTTGCGATTGTCCACTCTCCCCCTAATGGTCGTTGTGTCGTTCTCGCCCTCTACACCTGTGGGGTGAGGGTGGATGCCTGTCTAGTTGACTCGTCTTTCAATCGTTCCTTTGTGTCTGGAATTTCCTCTGTTACCCGAACAATCTGGATTAACTATAGATATCCTGTAAAGTGGGGGTTTCCTTCTTAAAGTGGAAAAAGAGTTCACGTGTACCTTGGACGAGGTCCTGTCTAGTGTAGGGCCCGGTATTTAGATCGGAACCATTAAATTTTTTTTGACTTTAGTAGGGTTCGTAGAAAAGACTAGTGTTACGTGATTCCAATCTACAGTTGATGTTCGCAGACGGAGGTCCCGTCCTCTGGGCCCAAGCTAGGGACCCAACCCTTCTAGGGGACCTTTTCCTTTACCGTTGGGTGAGGTCATAAGAACGGACCTCTTAGGGTACCTGACTCCTCGGACCATCGGACGTCAGGTGTCCCAGTGTTTCTCAGTCTGTGCTGACTCACTGAAATGAATAAATGTCACTTTTTTTGATAATTTTGATTTTTGTATACCTCCGATTTGTTGTGCGAAGACTTATTGGTTGTAGTGTCTTCTTTAGTTTTATACGTATCTTTGTTTACCTTTACTTTTGTGTTGTTGGGTTTTGGAGACCCTAAAAGTCATTTTCGTCACGATTCCCCTTCTAAGTGTCGTTATGTGCGAGTGGAGTTCTTTGTTCTCTTTTCAGTTTATTTATTGGGTTGAGATGTGGATTTCGTTGAACTTTTCCTTCTTTACTTCTTGGGGTCCCAATCATCTTCCTTTCTTTAGAATTTTTAATCCCGTCTTTATTTACTTTTTCATTGTTTCCTGTGGTATCGTTTTTAGTTGTTTCGATTTTCGACCAAGAAACTCTTCTATTTACTTTGTCTGTTTGGTAATCGGTCTGAGTAGTTCTTTTTTTCACTCTTCTCAGTTTAGTTGTTTTGATCTTTACTTTTACCTCTTTAGTGTTGTCTGTTGTGTCTTTATGTTTCCGAGCATTCTCTGATGATTGTCGTCGATATACTGTTATTTTACCTGTTGAACCTTCTTTACCCGTTTAAGAATCTCTTCACGTTGGAAGGTTTTGACTTGGTCCTTCTTTGTCTTTTAGAATTGTTTGGTTAGTGTTCGTGCCTTTAATTTCGATATTAGTATTTGGAAGGTCGTTTGTTTTCGGGTCCTGGTCTACCGAAGTGTCGACCTAAGATGGTTTTTAAATTTCTTCTCGATTGTAAATAGGATGAGTTTGAGAAGGTCTTTTAACGTCTCCTTCCATTTGAAGGTTTGAGTAAGATACTCCGGTGGTAGTCGGATTATGGTTTTGGCCTGTTTCTACGGTGTTTTTGTCTTTTGATGTCCGGTTATAGTGACTACTGGTGTCTCCGTTTTTAGGAATTCTTTTAAGATCGTTAGTCTTAGGTTGTTGTGTAATTTTTCTAGTATGTAGTACTGGTCCACCCGAAATAGGGTCCCTACGTTCCTAAGAAGTTATAGGTGTTTAGTTAGTTACCCTATGTGGGGTAATTGTTTAACTTTCTATTTTTGATATACTAATAGAGTTAACTACATCTCTTTCGGAAACTGTTTTAAGTTATAGGTAAATACTATTTTTGGGAGGTCTTTCGTCCTTATCTTCCTTGTGTGGAGTTGTTTTATTTTCGGTATATTCTATTTGGGTGTCGTTTGTAATAGGAGTTACCACTTTTCGACTTTCGTAAAGGGGATTTCATCCTTGTTCTGTCCCACGGGTGAGAGTGGTGATGATAAGTTGTGTCAAGACCTTCAAAACCGGTGTCGTTAGTCTCGTCTTTTTCTTTATTTTCCTTAGGTCTAACCTTTTCTTCTTCATTTTGAGAGTGACAGACGTCTACTGTACTAGGAGATGTACCTTTTGGGATTTCTGAGGTGGTCTTTTAATGATCTCGATTAGTCACTTATATCATTTCAACGTCCTATATTTTAATTGTGTATCTTTAGGGAACGTAAGGATATGTGATTGTTACTCTTTTGTCTTTCTCTTTAACTCCTTTGTTAAGGAAAACGGTGACGTTACTTTTCTTACTTTATGAATCCTTATTTAGATGGATTTTTTTGTTTTCTGGATATATATCTTTTGATATTTTGTGACTACTTTCTTTAGTTTCTCCTGTAATTATCTACCTCTTTATATGGTACAAGTACCTAACCTTCTTAGTTATATTACTTTTACTCATATGATGGGTTTCGTTAGATATCTAAGTTACGTTAGGGATACTTCGATGGTCGCCTTAAAAAGTCTCTTGATCTTGTTTATTAAAGTTCTAAACATACCTTTATGTTTTTTGGAGCTTATCGTTTTCGTCAGAACTCTTTCTTCTTACCTCGACCTCCTTAGATGGACGGACTGAAGTCCGAGGTGATGTTTCGGTGTCAGTAGTTCTGTCATACCATGACCGTGTTTCTGTCTTTATATCTAGTTACCTTGTTTTATCTTTCGGGTCTCTATTTAGGTGCGTGGATACCTGTGGAATAGAAACTGTTTCCTCCGTTCTTATATGTTACCTCATTTCTTAGAGAAATTGTTCACCACGACCCTTTTGACCAGTTGGTGAACATTTTCTTACTTTGATCTTGTGAAAGATTGTGGTGTGTGTTTTTATTTGAGTCTTACCTAATTTCTAGATTTACATTCTGGTCTTTGATATTTTGAGGATCTCCTTTTGTATCCGCTTTGTGAGAGACTGTAATTAGTGTCGTCCTAGGAGATACTGGGTGGAGGGTCTCATTACCTTTATTTTCGTTTTTATTTGTTTACCCTGGATTAATTTGAATTTTCGAAAACGTGTTGCTTCCTTTGAGATTCGTTCCACTTTTCGGTCGGAAGTCTTACCCTCTTTTATTATCGTTTGCTTCGTTGACTATTTCTTAATTAGAGTTTTTATATGTTCGTCGAGGATGTCGAGTTAAGGTCTTTTTATTTGCTGGGTCAGTTTTTTTACCCGGTTTCTTGATTCGTCTGTAAAGAGGTTCCTTTTGTATGTCTATCGATTCTTTGTGTACTTTTCTACGAGTTGTAGTGACTAATAGTCTCTTTACGTTTAGTTTTGACGTTACTGCATGGTAGAGTGCGGCCAGTCTTACCGACGATAGTTTTTCAGATGTTTGTTGTTTACGATCTCTCCCATGCCTCTTTTCCCTTGGGAGAATGTGACAACCATCCTTACGTTTGATCATGTCGGTGATACGTCTTGTCACACCTCTAAGGAATTTTTTGACCTTTATCTTGACGGAAAACTGGGTCGTTAGGGTGACGACCCGTATGTGTGGCTCCTTTGGTCTTGACTTTCTCTGTGAACATGGGGTTACAAGTAGTGTCGGGACAAATATTATCGGTCCTGTATCTTTGTTGGATCTACAGGTAGTCGTCTACTTACCTATTCTTTCGACACCATGTATATGTGTTACCTTATAATGAGTCGACAATTTTTCTTACGTAAACCTAGTCAAGATTACTCCATCTACTTTGACTTCGGATAATATGTCTCACTTTATTTAGTCTTTCTTGTTGTGGTTATGTCATATGATTGCGTATATATACCTTAAATCTTTCTACCATTACTACTGGGACATACGCTCTGTCGTTATATCTGTGTTTACATTTCTTGTCTGAAAACCTGAGACTCCCTCTCCCGCTTCCGCCCTACTAAACTCTCCCGTCGCAACTTTGTACATACGATAGTATACACTTTGTCTAGCGGTCAGGTCCAAGCTACGTACTCTGTCCCACGGACCCCGACTACGTGACCCTACTGGGACCCTCCACCCTACCCCTCCTTCCACCCTCCCCCCAAGTCCTACCTCTTGTGTATATGTGGGTGCCGACTAAGTGCGTTGCATACCGTTTTTGGTGATGTTATGACATTTCGTTAATCGGAGGTTTATTTGACTTATTTGATTAAAAATTTTTATCTTTTAGATTATGTACATATTTAAATAGTGTCTTAGTCTTTTATAATAACTTTCTGTTTATTACTTTATTTACCCTCTTCTACTTATAAATACGTTTAAGTATAACCTTCTAAACTATAGGTTTCTAGTGTCAAAAGAGGTTTAATTAAATATTCAAATTAAGTGTACCTCCTTGTTTTCTGGTTCTTACCTCTTCTGTCACCACTCCCTCCTCCCTTCAATCCTTATTCTTTGTCTCTTTGTGTCCTATTCGCATTTCTCTTCTTTCTAGAGTGGGAGGGTCCAATTTCTACATGGTATTTCGATACCAGGAAGTCTAAAAAACCAAAACTGAGTCCGTCTCCGTTCGTCTGTTTACCTTAAAGTTAATCGGATCTTTATCTGAGTGTCCGTGCGGGTCCTTAAACCGTATACTGTTTTGGACGTAAAGGTTAGTCGTCCTTTCCCTAATTGATAATTTACTTATCAAATCAGTTGACCCGATAGATATATTTTTCTCTATTTTTATTCTAGGGATGGAGTTTTTATGTATTTTTAATTGAGGATTATTTAATTTGTAAAGTTAAACTTCTTTTGTTTTCTGTTATAGAATCACGTAACTCTGTTCTTATCCAAAGGAAAACTTTCTAAGTTTCTTTAGTAGTCGGATTAAATTTGGGTTTCCTTGATCCTTTGCTTGTGTGACTTGGTTTTCGCTCGTCCTCCTCTTCTACTACTGTCTCTGACTTCGTCTTTGTTCGCCCTGTCTTCTTGTCGTTCTTTTAGTTGTTCCGAAAAGATCTCGAGTCAAGTCAAGTCAGCGCGGTAGTACAGGCTGAGAAACGCTGGGGTACTTAGCGTCGGGCGGTCCGGAGGGACAGGTAGTGGTAGAGGGTCTCAAGTGAGTCTAGGTGTAGGTAGCTCAGGCACTACGGTAGGTCGGTAGAGTAGGAGCCAGCAGGGGAAGAGGAGGACGGGGGTCAGGGAGGGTCGTAGTGTCAGAAAAGGTTACTCAGTTGAGAAGCGTACTCCACCGGTTCCATGACCTCAAAGTCGAAGTCGTAGTAAGGAAGGTTTCTTTAGGGTCCCGACTAGAGGAAGTCTTACCTGACCAATCTCAATCAAAAGACTTTTATAGTTTTTTGACTGTTTGAGAGTCTAATTCTTTTTTACTCTCTTCTAAGTCGATTTCAGTCTTTAATTTCTCTTCCGGAATATTCTTTGATTTGGTATGTGGTTGTTTAGCTTATTAAAACCTTACCTATTTAAAGATCTTTGTATGTGAGATGGTCATGACTTAATCCTTCTTTGTCTTTTAAACTTGTCTGGGTATTAGTCATTCCTGTGACTTAGTTTTTAGAGGGTTGTTTCTTTTCGTGTCGGTGGGTGTTCTACCGAATTGACCCATTAAGAAATTTTTGTAGACCTTCTCATGACCCTAGTAAGGAAGAGTGTGAAAGGGATTTTTTTGACCTTTCTCGCGAAAGTTTGATTAAAATACTCAATTCGTAATGGGACTTTGGTTTCGGTCGTCTTCTATGATGGTTGTTTCTCTTTTAATATCAGGTTATAAAGACTACCTTTGGCTATATTTGAGTTGTTTTACGATCGTTTGACTTAAGTTGTCGTGTATTTTTCCTAATATGTGGTGATAGTTCATTCTAGAGTCTTGTATTCTTACCAAGTTCTAAGTTTTTAGTTAGGTACATTACGTGACGTAATTGTCTTTCTGTCTTTGGTACACTAGTAGCGTTGACTATGTCTTTTTCATAAACTGTTTTAAGTTATTGGAAAGTATTAAAATTTTTTTTTTTTGGTGATTGTTGTACGATCCTTATCTTCCTTTGGTGGAGTTATGTTGTTTCGGTGCATTCTTCTCGGGTGTCGTTGGTAGTGTGAGTTGGCACTTTTGGGCTTCAGAAAGGAGGGTCTCGTCTTTGCTCCGTTCCGTCGAACCGACTGGGTCTCGTCGGTCCGCCCTTTTCCCTTATGTTCTGTAGGCTTGACCTTTCCGTCCCCACCCCGACACAGGCGGAGGCCCATTGTGCTCGAGCATACCTCTTTCGGGACTTCTGACGTGTGTGTTTCGGGGTAGTCTTATTCTCCCCGGTCGTTACAACGTCATGCTTCTCGTCGTGCGTCTCCGGTCCGTACAAAGATGCGAGATTGTCACTCCGAAAGGTTTTCCTTTACCCCCCCGGAGCAATATTACTCGTAGGTTTTATTATTTTATGAATCTTTAATTGCACTGGTTCCCCAGTCTTCTGAACCTGGTAACTTTAATGTTTTATAATACTTTCTTTACATTTTTCTGTGTTTACGTACCTTTCCGTGAAGTACGACCGTCTTGGACCTTCTGTTATTACAGTTTTATAGGTGTCATGGGTCTAGATGTCTCAGTTGTATTGGGGTAGTTTTAGGGCTATTGTAAAAACGTCTTCATCTTTTTTTTAGAATTTTAAGTATACATTAGAGTTTCCTGGGAATTTTCGGTTTTGTTAGAACTTTCTCTTCCTTGTTTGAACCTCCAGAGTATGAAGAACTAAAGTTTTGTGTAATGTTTTGATGTCGTTAGTTTCGTGAAAACTGAATTTATAAATTCTGTTTGTATGTCTGGTTACTTGTCTTCTCTCTCGGGTCTTTGTTTAGAAATCCGTGTACCAGTTTACTAGAAACGTTCCTACGGATACCCTCTTCCTGTAAGAGGAGTTGTTTACTACGACCCGTTTGACCCACAAGTATTCGTGTCTTTTTCCTTCAACCTAGGAGGGAGTTAGGTCTATGTGTTTGATTGAGTTTTACTTGACTTCTAGTTTTACATTTTGGACTTTGATATTTCGAGGATCTTCTCTGGTCTCCGTTCCGGAGTACTACGACCTACGCCGTCACTGAAGGACCTAGCTACACTGTAGTTTTCGTGTCGTCGTTTACGTCTTTGTCTGTTTGTCCGACCGTAATTTTGTCTTCTGGAGGGACGTAGTTTCCTTGGTCCGTTTCCTTTTTGCTGTTGGATGTCTTATCCTCTTTTTTGACTTTAGTACATAGACTGTCCCACGATTATAGGTCTTACATGTCTCTTGAGACTGTTGTTGCTTTTTCATTTATTTAGACTGACTTTTGGTCCGTGTCCTGAAGTTGTAAGTAAGTAAGTCACTGCCATATGTTTGTCGATTCCCGTGTGCGTTTCTGCGGTGACTAATAATGTCTTCACGTTTGGTGTACATGTTACTCTAGAGAGAAGTATAAGTACTCCTTCAGGTCCTAGTTTTGCGTCTTTATTGTTCGTGTCCACTCTTACACCTCCTCGACCTCGGGAACACGAGACGTCCACCCTTACGTCTCACCCCGTCGATGTTGCCTCTTGTCGTACGTCCGAGGAGTTTCCGACCTTTGTCGGAAGTGCTCTCGGTCGCGGGTGCGGGCCCCGGTGCGGGCCGGGGTGCGGGTCCAGGTGCGGAGCGAGGTGCGGGCCGAGGTGTGGTCGTGGGGTGTGGGCCGAGGTGCGGACTGCGGTGCTGGCCGGGGTGCGGGCCGTGTGTACGTCTCTTGACTCTCGTCGTACCGTCTCTCTGTAGACGTGTGCGGCGCGTGGCGTCTCGACGGGTGTTGTCGGGCACTCACCTTCGCTGCGCGCCGCAGTCTCCTACCTACCTGTTCGTTTTATGCCAAGTATGTCTCCTACTGTACAATAAGTCAGAGTTGTACCTTCCTTTAGGACAGTGTGCGGTGTCGTACCTACTTGTGACTCCTGTAATGGGATTGACTTCAATCGATCAGTGTTTTCTATGTACGTACTAGGGTGAAAATGATCCGTAGATTTTGTCAGTTTGAGTCTCTGTCTGTCTGTTCACCACCACCGACAACCCCCAATCCTCCTCCCCTTTTGCCCCTCGACGAGTTACCCACTCTTAAGTCAAGACGTTCGACTTTTTCAAGATCCCTAGACAACGTATTTTACACTTGTCAGCTGTGTGACTGGACATGTGAATTTTCACCAATTCTACCGTTGATTTTTTTAGAAAAATTTAACCTCCTATTAACCAAATGTCCTAAGACGGCACAAGACAGTCTGGAGTTGTTCTTAGTCGGTGTCCGTGTGGGTGCAGGGGAGGGAGGGTCTGGGGGAGGGCAGAGGAGGTGGGGTCCGACGTCGGACTCGAGGGGCTCAGCGTGTCGTGCGAGGGTAAGATAGACAAAGTGTGTGCCAGGACATGCAAAGGTGCAATGAGAGAGGGAAGAGGGTGTAGGAGTCCAGATAAGAGACACAGACGAAGAGGGAACGACGGGACTTTTATTTAAGTAGTGATGGTAAAAAATCTGAGGTATATGTGCACAGTCATATGCTATAAATATAAAGAGAAAGACATTCTACCATTAAAAATACAATACACAAGTCAAGTCCACGAGTCAGCACAGGCTGAGAAACGCTGGGGTACTTAGTGTCGTGCGGTCCGGAGGGACAAGTAGTGGTTGAGGACCTCAAGTGAGTCTGAGTGCAGGTAGCTCAGGCACTACGGTAGGTCGGTAGAGTAGGACAGCAGGGGAAGAGGAGGACGGGGGTTAGGGAGGGTCGTAGTCTCAGAAAAGGTTACTCAGTTGAGAAGAGTGCTCCACCGGTTTCATGACCTCGAAGTCGAAATCGTAGTAAGGAAGGTTTCTTTAGGGTCCCGACTAGAGGAACGTCAGGTTCCCTGAGAGTTCTCAGAAGAGGTTGTGGTATCAAGTTTTCGTAGTTAAGAAGCCGCGAGTCGGAAGAAGTGTCAGGTTGAGAGTGTAGGTATGTACTGGTGTCCTTTTTGGTATCGGAACTGATCTGCCTGGAATCAGTCGTTTCATTACAGAGACGAAAACTTATACGATAGATCCAACCAGTATTGAAAGGAAGGTTCCTCATTCGTAGAAAATTAAAGTACCGACGTCAGTGGTAGACGTCACTAAAACCTCGGGGGTCTTTATTTCAGACTGTGACAAAGGTGACAAAGGGGTAGATAAAGGGTACTTCACTACCCTAACCTACGGTATTAGAAGCAAAAGACTTACACCTCGAAATTCGGTTGGAAAAGTGAAAGTAGTTCTCCGAAAAATCAAGGAGAAGTGGAAGACGGTATTCCCACAACAGTAGACGTATAGACTCCGATAACTATAAAGAGGGCCGTTAGAACTAACGTCGAACACGAAGAAGGTCAGGTCGCAAAGAGTACTACGTGAGACGTATCTTCACTTTATTCGTCCCACCGTTATATGTCGGAACTGCATGAGGAAAGGACAGAAGTTACAATTTTTGGTATACAAGTAACGTCTGACTGGGTATCACCCTAGACCCTTTCCGAACGACTTGACGGAGGCATTTTAGGACACTACTCGTATCTAATCGCACGTCTATAAATCTTTACAGAAAAAAAAAGAAAAGTCTTAAAGTTTAAGACACAACTGTTTTGTATAGTCATTTTCTTGGTTTAAACATTTGACAAGTAATAGTATACTTTATAATAATTCCGAAGATTTTATTTGGTTAAAATAGGTGATATGTTAAATCAATCGTTCGACGTCAGATCTTTACTACACTGCATCACTACTTATGAGATTTTAACGCCGAGTGCTCCCGCCTTTAAGCAATACAAGTGACGACATGAAGATCGCGAGAACGGACCTCTTAGGGTCCCCGCCCCCTCGGACCACCCGACGGCAGGTACCCCAGCGTGTCTCAGCCTGTGCTGACTTCGCTGAGTCGTCGTCGTCATAAAGATCTCAGGTCGTGTTATGGACCGTGTGTCATCATGAGTGGTTTATAAACAACTTGTCATTTAATTATTTGTGTGTTCCTAAAAGGGTCGTCAGGTCGTAAATTCTGAACCACGATGGTGACGTCTCCCGCACTCAAGTTAGGGACCAGCTCCTTGATTCTCGGGGGTGCGGTGTGCCACGTCGGTCGTTGCTTGTCTTCGAAGTTTGTACACCCTCCCTCCAAGGTCTCCCTCCCTGCACTCCTAAGGATGTCGACTGAGTACGACTACATACCGTCTTTGGTTGTGTTAAAACATTTCGTTAACAGAAGGTTAGTTTTATTTATTTTTTTATTTTTTCTGAACAGTTTGTTTCATTTTAGGACTTTTAATTTATCTTTTTATGTAAAGGATCCAAGTCACTTTCGTCTTAAACATTATGTGCTTTGACACTATTTGATTCTCTTCACCCAAACCCACCCCCTTACCACTAAGTCCAAATCTTTACGACTCGAATACGTTAGATCCTCTCTCAGCCCCTCTGTGTGGTCGCGTCCAGTACGTATGACTCCTTCGTTCCGCCCCTCGCGCTCGGCGTCGTCCGTCCGACTCCCCGCTAGAGGTCGAGGTGTGACGTTCCGTCAGTTCAGTCGCCTCCTGAGCTGTTATGGGTCTCACCTTCAGTCGTGGTCGGCACCGTCCTTGTCCGGGTCAGTTGACCACCCTCCACGCTCAGAGTGACCTCATCCACTCCCTCACTCACTGTCCGTCCGTAAACATGTTTATGAATGTTTCCTCTTGTGTGCTGGTCTCGACTTTCCCTTATACCCTAAGACTCTGACAAGCGACAAAGGGTGAGTCGGGTAGGTGAGTGAGTGGAGAGGGAGGATTTTTTAAATTCCGTTCTCTCTGATCCGATTTTACCGCTGTCCTTGGCGGGTTCACCTTCTTCTTTTTCCATCTTTTCCTCTCCCCAGTCGGTCTCTGTGTCTACGCATTGGAGAGAGGCGTTCGACCGCCGGTGCCTCCTTTGGGAAGTTTCGCTTCGAATGCGACTTTTGGTACCTCCGGCTCTCGTTGTGTGCGTCGTCGAGGAGGGTTCCTTCTGCCGTGTGCAGTCCGACCGGGTGCTCCGGTTTCTCCCTACGATCGATTGGCTTCGTCCTCGGCGACCCACCCTCGTGACAGCTCCACATCCTCCGGTCCGTCCCCTGACCTACTCGTCTACGTCCGCCTCAGTCCTCTCGTCCGAGCAGTCTAGCTAGAAATCATCCGAGTAAGCTGACTCCAAATCCCCTGAGTCTTTTTCTTCGAGGGAGGAAGTCGGGACTCTTAATTTGGGTTTCGGATCGTGTCACCATAGCAGGAGAAGTCGATTCTCGTTTTCATTCGACCGGCAGACTCCCCTTTCCTCTCTACCTTTGCAGTCCAAATCAGTGTATGCGGTGATTCTGTATTGATGCGTTCTACGCCGATCCAACGTAAACCACTTATTGGTCTCTTAGGTACTTGGTGAAGAGGTGAGGTCTAACTTAATAAAGTAAAAACCTGGATTTGTTTTCCAAGTTTGTGACCGTAGGTCATTCTTAAGGGGAGTAAGGGAACTCCTCATCGACGACTGTACAGGTCGTTTTCTGTATCGGAGGGGACACTTTTCACTGTGTCGACTAAGTCAGTGAGTCGTCGAGACTGAGTAAACATAATTTCGGGTCATGGAGACTAGTACGAACTAAAAATAAATAAAAACGAAACCAAAGATTGGTTTTCCCGGTTTCAGACAGAGACGGTAGACGGTTTGCTGGTCTGTGGGTCTTCACGTGCAGGTCTTTGTGTCCCAAGGGAGTCGCTGAGAGAGTAGCAGCATAGTGGTCCTGGGTCGGACTTCTGACCGTCCATCTTCCGAGAGTTGTCTGTCGGCCTCTCTCACTCACTTGTACACCTGCCAAGGTCCCTGTCTCCTTTCTCACTAGTGGTCCAGAGAGACACCCCCCTCTCCGGGGAGACCACGAGATGCCTTCAGTGGTCTCGCGAAGAGTCTCACAAAGACTTTTACGCCGTCCTGTCTCGTGTGATTCTGTTTGTGCCTTTGGTTTTGCTTCCTGTTTCGCGCTGCGGCGGGGCTTGCGCGAGGACACCGGCTCGGAGTCCACAGTGAGCCCTCCAGACCGGCCTGGTGGAGTGCCCGTCTCGGGGTCCGCGGTCGTGGACGTCTGACGACAAGAGCCTCTCCTCAGGACGGGTGAGAGCCGAGGCTCACGCCCCCGTCGTCTCCGGAGCCGTCAGGGTGCCGCTCCCAGGCAGGAGGTCGACGGAGGACCGCGGCGGTCGCAGGAGCGGGAGGGGACGCCGGGAGCGGGGCTCAGGTCAGACGGACAAATCGGAAGCGTCGAGAGGTGCTCGCAGTCCTCTCGTTCCGAAGGACGCGTCGTCACGTCTGTACCCCAGACCGTCCCCTCCGTAGACACAGAATGTATCTGAAAGTTCTCTAGGAGAACACAGGACGTGCGGACCCTACTCCTGATTAGGAACTCGGAAAGACCCCCACTCTCCACGTCTGGTCGGACGAAACCCCGAAGAGGAACAGCGACCGAATCCTGAGTCTACGAAGTCCCGGCCTTCCACTGCCGCTGATCACAAAGACGGCAGGTGAAGGGTCTTAGACCAACGACAAAGGGAGGGTGGTGGAGGGTGTAAAAAAAGAAGATGTTTTCTCCCAAATAACCCTTAGTTGTTTCTTCACGTTAAACCCTGGGTATGGATAACACTCGGTGTTCTTTTAGGAGTCCGTCTCACATCTTGTCTGGCACAAGTAACTCCCTTTTCCGTCAAAACTCCCGATGCCGCTTGGGTCACAGGTATCGAAAAGTGACCGACCTAGTGCTCGGAAAGTGACCGACTCAAGAACGATTCTTTTGTCTGTGCAGAGGAGGAAGGAGAGCCAGAAACTTTGAGGGGGAAGACCGGAGGATGGTCCTGAACTGACTCCAAGAACCAAACAAACAGACAAAGGACCTCTAAAGGGGGAAAACTCAACCCGGAAAGGGACTTTCGTGGCGACCAGCGGTCCAAAAGTAGAGCCCCTAGGAGAGGGGGAAGACGCACGTGCGGATAGAGTGAGGAAAAGAAGAGGAACATCCCCTCGGACCACCGACGGCAGACACCCCAGCGTGTCTCAGCCTGTACTGACTTCGCTGAATCGTCGTCGTCGTCGTCGTCCAAATCGCTCCTTTGTTGGTACTTGCATAAAGTGGGCAGTGTAAAAAATTCAGCGATGATTTTAAAATTTGTTTCTTCTTTTCAAACTTTTTGGTTTGAAACTTCATTTAAGGAGTTTTCAAGTAGAGCAGACGAAATATTGATACTAAAAGGATAGTTTCTATTGAGTATATAACAATATAGGAGTCCGAGTACGTCCACCTCTGGTACGGGGAGTAGACGACGACAGAGTGGGCTATGGATAGCGTCGGCTCCTCCGGTTCTCTTTGAATAAGTGTTCTCTGACTTACTCTACCTATGTTAATTTTTTTTGACCCTCGGAAGCAAAAGTATGAAGATCATGAATAGATCAAGTGGATTCTGACAAAACCTTTATAAGATTTTTCATTTGTTAGTCTTTACCTATGTGGATTAGATCTTAGGTTCTACACAAAGTGTTGTTGTTTCAGGAAGTGATGTTTTTAAAATGACATTAACACAGATAATGTTGTTTCAAAGCGTAAGTTCAAATGAATCGAGAGAACTTTCCGATCATCTTATTTTGTATGAAAATTAAATATTAACGATGTCTTCATAATAAATTAATGTTGATTTTTACATATTAAAATTTACAATAATTTATTTAGACACTTTTATTCAAAATTAGTTATGACTTTTACGTCTCAGGAGGTATAAATTTTAGACATATAGTCAATAATGTAAAATTAAACATGCTCGTTTTTTGGTGAATCCGGATTATCCATCTAGGAACGATGAAAACAGTTTACTCGAATTTCCCGGTATTGCTGTACGGGTGAAACATGGACATCGCATTTGACACACACGGGACGAGGCGTCGGGAAACCAAAACCGGTGTGACCCCCGTGCGCGCAGAGTCGAGGGGTGCGTCCCTGTCTCGACGCAGGGACGTGACCTTCGTCCCCAGAAGTGTGGACCCGGCGGGCCCTTCGGGGGCAAGACACTCAAAGTAACCGATGACAGATTCGATACTAAGAGGACTTTCCGGGTTTCGCAATAAATTTTTAAGGTCAGTATAAAATGCCTCTTTCAATTCACACATTGAACCAGAACATTAAGCCTGCGCAGGTACCTTCCCAGTGAAGATTGCCACGAAAGTACCACCAAAGTCTGATTTTGGGAATGTCAGTAAGTACAGTCTTGCGGGGAGACCCGTTTGAACACGTTTTCAGGTGCTAAACAGATCATGGCAGGGGACTTTACGAGGACGATGTCGATTAAAAGTAGTGACGAATGTGAGACGAAATGATTGAAGTCTATGATTGAATTTTATGCTATGAGTGAAGCAGTCGGTGTTTGAGGAATGAGTCTGGTTTTAGGCAGTCGTAGTGCACCGGTAGTCTTAGTTCGTCTTATAAGAGTTCGAATTACAGTGCCATATATTAGGGGTTGACATTTTTGTTTGTTTCTACGTAAAATTTTGTTGTTAAAGGTTTTTCATTTAATCCTTTCAGAAATAATACTTGGAACTTTTGTTTGGTTTTTACCGTAAGGGGACGAGTCCCACGACACGGACGGATAGACGACCCGAGGACCCCGGAGACCTTGGTGCAAGGGGCATTCCTCCCCGGGAAGACAGCCTGATCGAAGAGACCCCAGACGGAACTGCTGACGAGGAAGGACCCAATGAGAAGCACTACCTCGAGTGGGAGGGAAGTCTCCTAGAAGTCCCCGAAAGAACCGGTTAAGCACAAGTAGGAAAGAATTCCCGAAGTGCTTCCGGAAGGACCGATTGGTCGAGGACGTGACCGGAAAACAAAGGGTATCTCGTGGATATTAGTGTAACATGAAAAGATGGATAGGGAGGCAAAACAAAACATACATTCAAAATAACATTTTGTAGAATTAATATACTGTATTTATTTAGACGGGTTCAATCTGTTCGTCACGAACTGTTTATACTTGAGGGGCAAAGGACAGGACAGTCGGACCTGACTTACAAAAATTTGAAAAATATGACTCGTAATCGTTTGAATTCTGACACACGAAAGTAGTTGTGGTTCATATACTTTTTCTTCTGAGGACTACGAAAGAATTTTAACTTTCTAATATGTTCCTTTGTGTGATCCGTAAAAGAAAGTTCTGGGGGAGGGGCGTATGACCCTTCGCACTGCCGGCACTCGCGTGGCAGACGACTTCCCTGTAGACCGGACGTCGGGTGTTCGCGGGTCGTTAGCCCTACCGAAAAAAAGGTTTGTCGGAGAAACCTTTTCTAAAATCCTTATTCAGTAAATCGTGGACGAAATGGTGTAGTCAAGGTTCTTTTGAGGGGCAAAAACAGGGAGGACTCTTTAAGCTTTACTCGTGTGGTTTTAATTGTAAAGACCGAAACACGAGATAAAGGAACATAAAGAGAAAAAGTTCCACTCTAATTCTCTTTGACTTGCTTCTAGATTAGACATGTGTGAAAAGTGTAGTTAGTGCAAATGTAGACCGTAGGAGTATAAGAGATGGAGAGACGAAGACTAATGGGACAAAATTGTTATTACTTTCAACTACCTAAAAGGGAAATTATTTGTCTTAATTGCCAAAAGTATGTTTAATTTTTGACTTAAATGATCGAATAGACAACCTCGAAACGTAAAACACAAATGCGAAGATAAATACCACTAAAGGTGGTAGTAAAAATACAATATTTTTAATATAGACTAAGGAGATTCGTATTTTGTTTCGAAAAGTCGGATAAGGATCCGGGTTAGACTACGTACATAATATATATATGTATATATATATTATTGTACACACATACATATATAGGGTGTTTTCATTGATTTCCGTATTTCGAGTGGAGGTGTGGTACCTAAGATAGTCTTCCTTGTGCCTACGGAGAAGGGTGTGAAGTCAACTCGTGAATTCGAGGGTGGGCTCCGAGGGGAACGAAATACCGGGACGTCGGGACGCGCGGGGTCTCGGTGAAAGGGAAGGGAAGGACAAGTAGTGGGAAGGGAAGTGAGGGGAATCCGGAGGACAAGGCTGGGACAGGGCTGGAGGGACGGGCCAATACGAAGACGGACTGGGTCTGAGTGGGTAGAGAGGTAGGAAAGGAAGGGCATAGAAGAGTAGAAAGGAGTGTCGGAGAGGGTAGGTAACGAAGGTAGGACGTTAGGGTTAGAGGGACGGGGAAATTTTCGAAGTAGAAAAGGGGAGTAAAGAGAGGTAAGAAAAAACACGACGTATTAGTCGAGAAAGTAGATAAAAATAGACATTAGATCAAATCTTGTACTCGTATGTTGTTTCTTGTTGTCACTGAAATACTGCTTGAGTGTAGTAGGTTTACATCACTGAGTCCCGCACGGGGAACACCAGAGTGTGTCAACCCTATTTCTCACGAGATCAGGAAAGATAAAGAATCCGTCGTGTGTTTGGATTAGGTGTATTACTGACAAACAAAGATGTTATTACACAGGAGTAATTTTTTTTCAAAAATCAGTTTTATAGAACCTAGTTCTAATTGTCATAGACTTTATTATAAAAAAATTTCAAATTCGACTAAAATGTCTTAAGTTTGAGTGTATGTATGTACTTATGGTGAATTTCAAAAATCATTGACTCGAATACAGTTACTTCCAGTACCTCACCCTCCCTACCTCCCCTCGTTCTTTCCTGGAGCCCCGTTTTGTTTGTCTTTCCGCCCGGTATCGGCCGTCACCCTATCGACCCAGACATCCATTCACGAAGAAAGTTAACAGAGTTCGATTGTCCCTTTGCATGGGACTTCTTTATGCCCGTCTCAGACGTCGTGTCATTCGGTGTTAATTCCTTCGTGTATAATTCTGAACACCAGATTAGAACTTCCAATGAAATTCTTGTTAAAAAATTTTTAAGATTACTATGACCCATTATTCGTAATCCTAAAAAGCACTTGTTTTGGTTTTTTTTTTTTTCACGAGTCCAAGACGGAAAAATTAGACGTAGGGTCCTTGATGTTTTCCTTTCTGTCGGCAAATTTCTCCCTTCCCACTCTGACTTGGACGAACGCCAGACGTCTCACGCGGAGGTGGTAGAGGGGCCCCTGCTACGGCACGGTCGTGTAGTCGCGAGAAGTAGGGTGGTAGTGGAGTCAATGGTCTAAAAAGTTCCGTTTAGGGCCTTCACCTCGCAGAATGGAACACCTCCACAGGCTCCCGTTCGTGCTAGAGAGGTCGTATCTAGACGTGGAGCGCGAGACACTTCGCGAGAGAGACTCTTTCTACTCATTTTTCGAGAGGTGGTAAATATATTAGATTTTTGCTTTATATCAAAAAGACAGAAACTGAACATAAGTATTTGATTTCCTTCATAAAGGAAAATTAGTGAAACCTAATTGGTATTCCGTGATTAAAATTGTATAATAAAACCGTCTTAAGAATCATATATCAAAGTATATCTTTTATAATGATTTAAATATATTTATGTCAAAATATTCAATTACTGATGGGATTTTACGTTAGTTTACTTAATCGTATCTTATGACAATAATTTTGATAATACACTTTAGACGTATATAAATTTATTAAAAGGGGTTACGTCGTATAGTCTTTGGACACGGTAGTGGTATGTTAGGATTGAAAGACATCTCATGGTTTAGTGGTTGGTGATGTCGTTGCTTTCATGCTACTTGCCTCATTCTGTTTGTCTTTAGGGTCGGTAACGAAACAGCATTACCGGTCAGTGAAAAAAATTCGTCTAAGGGACAAAAAGTCTTAACAGACCTTTCAGGAAGGTTTTGACACATAATTCTTCGTCCATCGGAATAACACGGTACATTGAGTTTTCGTTTTCGTCCTCATGTGTCGACTTAGTTTTGGACTTTACTTTTCTACGGGCAAAGGGAAAGTTAAACGGGAAAAATAGGGTGCTCCTTATTACTTTACTCTCTGTCTTTTCGATGTCACTTTTCATTTGTTCCTCGCCTTATTATCGTTCGGTGTCGTCTCAAGTACTAGCCAGATTCCGCGGTAAACGACTGTGTCACGATTGTCAGACTAGTCTTTGATTGGTGGTGGGACCTGTCGTAGACACACGCTCTTTGTTGTATGTGGACCTTTTATCGACGTCCGCACCCGATGTTTACGGCTTTCCCGTCCCGACTCTTTTCGTGTGCAGGGTCCCTATCAGCAGACAGTTCAAATGGTGTTAGACTAGTTTCTGGTTTCCTTTTAGAGGTGTTTGAGTGTTTAAAAATAGAACGGGTAAATTGAAATTTAAGGTTTGTCGTCTAAGGTGTCTTACTTTCCCGAGATTTTCGATGAACGCAACGTTGCATAAAATGTTTCGTGTTCTCTCGTTTTTCGTGACGGGAAGATTCTGAAGACATAAAACGGTCTATGAAGGCTAAAGACGTGAATTAATATAGGATTGTGTTTGATTAATAATTTTTCCACATTTCCTTGTATCGTAAGGACGTTTGATTGTTACTTATAAAAGACGGAGATTCATCAATGAATAAATTTAACAGTGCCGGGTCTTCATCCACAAGTATCCAATCGACTGGTTTACTGCTTGAGGATGCGTAGGCACTTACAGGATGAGTTAAGAGAGAAGTTAGTGGAGAGTTCGTCTCCCCTAATCAATGAATAATTCTGAATGTGTTGTAGTTAATAGAACGACGTGACTTTTATACACGTATGAAAGAAAGAGACGATGCAAGACTCGGAAAATTTCAGTGCTAGTTACATAAGTAGAATTTTTTAGGTTGTTCACGAAGGTACGTCATACGTGAGTTGTCTACGAATCACGACATAATTGACTTGTGTTTAGGAAAGATGACCTTATTTATGACCTCAGACTTTTGTAGTGAGACTTTGAGTTTCCGTTCACCCAACACCCCCTTTTTTTATAGGTCACATGAGGACAGAAACTCCGTTGAACTATATTAGGTTTCTTGAGTCCGAAATATTAGTTCTCTGGACTTGGTCCAGTGTCTCAGTCTGTGTTGGCTCACTGATTGTGTGTCTGGTGCCGAGGTGACGCAGGACTGGACTCGTCTCCTTCGGAGAGAGCCACGGCCAAAAATTGTTTTGCCCTTAGTCTTGATGATGTCCAATGACAACGAGTCTCGTGTTTTTTTCACAAAAAGAAAGTAAATAACCCCTCTGATTCTTCTTGATTGATGTCTGGATTCTTCTGTTTGGACTTTGTTGTGACTCATCGAAAGGATGAACATCTCGTCCGGTCGTCGGGTCCCTCGTCTGAACGCAGGTATTGTGTACGAGGCAGACGTCTGGGTCCCGACGTGTGACGTCTTCCACTTGGTGGTTGAGATGGGCCGCCAGGTCTGAAATCGTGGTCCTTCCGTCCATCTCTCCGTCGGTTGCCCGTTGTCGTCGTCGTCGATACTGCAGACCTGAGAGCGATACCTTGTCTGCGGGAGTAGGTGCCGTCCCTGCATTCCAATCGTCCTCAGAGACATTCCATTCGCAGGCCATGGGAGCCAGCAATATTGGGATCATCCAGACAAACCACCCAGCGTCACACAGTAACACCAAAATTAAACGTAAAAAAAACTTACTGTTGTAATAAATCATAGAAAGGGACCGAATGACCTACAAAGATATGGAAAAAAAAAAAAAGGATATGGAAGAAAACACTTTGTAGATAATTCCCAAAAAAAGGAACGGGGAAAACCAAAAAAGATAAAACTGACTTCATATTAAGTGTGTGACACTTTAGGTGGTCAAACTTCACATTCTAAGTCACCAAAAAGTGTATACTTCTGACCACGTTGGTAGTGATATCTAAGTTTAATTTTTATAAAAATGTGTGAGGGAGGGTCTTCAGGGTTAAATAGTAAAAAGAAATCGACGAAAACGAAAACTACAGTGTAAATTCTTTAGTGACGGTTTTGGTTACAGTTTTTTACATGGGGATACAAAAGGAGATTCTCTGAATGTCCGAGTCAAGAGTGAAAAGCGGAGACCGGGAAAGACTCAATGCGAAACTACGCGACACTCAATCCCATACAGACAGATCACACAGCACCACACAGTAGTACCAGAACGTAAAAGGACTTATTTTGTACTAAGTCGTAGAAAGGTCCCGAATGACGTTTGCATGAAGTGTACAAACGTACGCCAATGGGTCGACGGGGTCATGGTAATCAAATTCTGATAAGAAAGGAGTGACCGTAGGAACGGTTTTTTGACTAACTGGTGTGTTCACTCCTAGATCTGAGAGTCAAGATAATACAGATACAGAGAGAAATAAGGTCACGACTGACTGGTGTGCACACTCCTAGATACAGATCTGAGAGTCAAGATATCTGAGAGTCAGGAGAGTACAGATACAGATCTGAGAGTCAGGAGAGTAAAGAGAGAAAGAAGACCACGGTGTGAAAGAACTAACGACACCGAAACGTCGTTCACAATTTTCACAAGCAGAACGCTAAATTGAGAAGGAAAGGTTTTGACAAAATCGATAAGATTCCAAGGAACTAAAATGGTACATTTTAAATCTTACTGACAGTTAAAAGTATTCTTTTATTCGACCCTAAAACTCTCTCCAAACAATTTTGATGTCTAGTTAAACCCCTCATGACGGTAGAATTCCGTTACCATCGGGTGAGGTCATGAGAACGGACCTTTTAGGGTACCTGTCTTCTCGGACCATCCGACGTCAGGTACCCCAGCGTTTCTCAACCTGTGCTGACTCGTTGACTTGTTGTTGTGCGGAGACTTGGATGACACATATGTGATGTCTGTCATGCGCCAACTCAGAAAGGGGAGGAGAGTGTTAGAGAACAGAAACTGACGTGGATGATTGGGTAAGTGTGACTCACAGTAGTGACCGTGTCGACCTGAACGACAACGAGTAAGTGAGTCAGCACAGGCTGAGAAACGTCGAGGCACCTGACGTCGTACAGTCCGAAGCGACGGGAAGTGGTTGAGGGTCTTAAATGGGTTTGAGTGCAGGTAGCTTAGCCACTACGGTAGGTTGGTAGAGTAGGACAGTAGGGGAAGAGGAGGAAGGAAGTTGGAACGGTGGTAGTCCCAGAAAAGATTACTCAACCGAGAAGCTTAGTTCTCCGGTTTCATGACCTCGAAGTGGAAGTAGTTAAGAAGGTTACTTATAAGTCCTAACTAATTGAAATCCTGACTGACCAACCTAGAGGAACGTCAGGTTCCCTGAGAGTTCTCAGAAGAGGTTATAGTATGAAGTTTGCGTAGTTAAGGAGCTGTGAGTCGGAAGAAATACCAGGTCGAGAGTGTAGGTACGCAGTGATGACCTTTTCGGTCATACTCGGTGTTCCGGAAGGGAACACCCAGTCGACCAGTTCTTAGGGTGGCACTAAGCCCTCTGGACCCAAGTTAGGGACCCAACCCTTCTAGGGGACCTCTTCCCTTACCGATGGGTGAGGTCATAAGACCGGACCTCTTCAGGTACCTGATATATCGTTTCTCAACCTGTACTGACTCGCTGAAAGTAAAGTGAAAGTGACCCTCTTGGTATCAAGACTGATATGACTGGAAACGACCGTTTCATTACAGAGACGAAGAATTGTACGAGAGATCCAAACAGTATCGAAAAGAAGGTTCCTAGTTCGAAGAAAATTAGAGTACCGGCGTCAGTGGTAGACGTCCCTAAAACTTCGGGTTCTTTTATTTCAGAGAGTGGTAACGGTGACAAAGGGGTAGATAGACGGTACCTTACTACCCTGGCCTACAGTCCTAGAATCAAAAACCTTACGACTCAAAATTCCGGTCGAAAAAGTGAGAGGAGAAAGTGACAGTAGTTCTCCGAATCAAGGAGAAACGAAAGACGGCATTCCCACCACAGTGGGCGTATAGACTCCAATGACCATAGAGAGGACCGTTAGAACTAAAGTCGAAGATGAAATAGGTCGGGTCGTAAAGCGTACTACATGAGGCGTACATTAAATTTTTTTGTCCCACTGTTGTATGTCGGAACTGCATGAGGAAAGGGCTAAACCTTGGTCAGACAACAAGGTACAGGTCAAGATTGGCAACGAAGAACTGGACGTATGTCCAAAGAGTCCTCCGTCCAGTCCACCAGACCATAAAGGGTAGAGAACTTCCTAAAAAGGTTAAACAACGCTAGGAGTGTCAGTTTCCGTAATCTCATCAGTTACTTCGTCTTTATTTACAAAAAGACCTTAAGAGAACGAAAAAGTTACTAGGTCACCTACAACCGTTAAACTAGAGACCAAGGAGACGGAAAAGACTTAGGTCGAACTTGTAGACCTTCAAGAGTCAAGTACATGACAACTTCAGATCAAACCTCTTAAAACTCGTAATGAAACGATCGGATACTCTACTCGCGTTAACACACCATCAAACTCGTAAGAAACCGTAACGGAAAGAAACCCTGACCTACTTTCGACTGGAAAAGGTCGGGACACCGACGACGACTCAAAGGGTCTAAACGACCGTATAACTCACGTCGTGAAATTCACGTAGTAGAAAGTCCTAAACTTTGTCGAGTCGTCTTTAAGGTAGTGGAGGTAATTCGACACAAGCCTCACTACGAAGGATTCCGGGTAAACTGAAGCGTGAGGTCCTACGGACCGAGACCCACTCACTAGTGTGGGAGTACCGGTAAGTCTAGAAAAGACATAACAAGAAGAGTGCAGACGATAAAGTGAAAAAATAAAAGATATATAAAATATAGAAACAAGGAAATAAGGAACAATGAAGAAAAAGTAATTCATTTGTAAAATTTTTCAATAAAAGAGTCACCAATGAGATACCGAATGGTATATAATAGTGTTTGTCACACGCTAAGTATGGCTGAATTAAGGTCACTATATATGTTTGTAATGAGGGTGTGTCCGGATGAGAGAGAAGGAGGACAAACTCTGTAATAACAATATATATCGTGTTGATATGCACAATGTATGAGTTATTATGTAATATTAATATTGGTCTATATCAAAATACGAAAAATTTCTCCGACTTCCCTTTCTCTCATTCATGTATAGGTATCAGACGGTGAAGTCGAAGGGGTACATAGTGAAAAGTCGAGAGAAATGAAAAAGATACCGAAAGAGAACCGTGACCTGTCGTGTCTCCGAGACCAGTAAAATTCCTAAAGCAGAAAATGAGACTTACTGTATTCTTCGGAGCCTTCTAAGACTCGTGTCGTCGCCATACTGTTCCAAAGGCAAAACTATCTAGTTACTGACCGAGAAACAACTCTTGTCATTCTCACCTTCATCCCTCCGGTGGACGTTATTTGTTCCTCTCCACTGCCTCGGATCTTCTTCCCGCCGTCGTCACCACCAGTCCCGGGTCGGGCGGGTCTTGTGTCCCTTCCGCCCCTGCCTCGGAGTCGACTCACACGTTCGGACGTCGTTCCCGTCTACACTTACGCCGCTAAGCCTCAAGTGAAGGCCGTTCCTCCTGTGTGTCCACAGATTGGTTATCACTTTCGAGTCATTTGCCATGAATAGTAGTAGTGGTAGAACTTAGTGTGTAACAGTCTGACACTTTTCCCTGTTCTCTCGGGAAGACTTTAGGAAAGTCCTTCCACCACCGAATCAGTGGGGTAGCAGTCTGAGGACATTGGGGTACCTCACATACATCGGACAGTCGGAGGAGACAGGTTATCGTAAGAGGTCCGTTCTTATGACCTCACCCAACGGCTTCTCTTTCCATTTAAAGTCTAGTAGTTCTCCGTCGAGGAGTATTTAAGGGACTTTAATACGCGTCAAAAAGTTCGTAGACACTCGTACACACGGAGGACGACTCTTCCCTCCCCGGTGGACAAGATAATCTAAGATGTCCCTCAACGGTCGGTCTTGTCAAGAGTCTTGTAGTGAGAATTCTGTCGTAAGATTTAGACTTACCTTTGTGTGGTTAGTTCAAATAAATATTTGTTTGGTTTTGCACCTGACGGCCGTGTTCCCTGTGTAGACTCTCCTCGCAGGAGGTCGAGCGGTCGTCGTTTGTTCGTGGCGTAGTAGCGTCGCGTCTGCGGGTCGTGGTGACAAAGACTCGTAAGTCTGGCGAATAGGGACTGAAGATCGGAACGAACCGTAATCGACAGGACCTCGAAGAACATAAACCTTAACCTGACTACTCCAAGTCTCGAATGTTTTCACTTTACCTCGTGCCCAGAAGCAACAGTTGTTCTAAAGACTGAAGACTCCCATACGACCTTGACGTGAGACTACAGAAATGTGGAGACGCAAATAGGTCTGTCGGTCGTTGAGACCTCTCCCCTTACGACTGCGAATGAGAACTCTAATTTTGGTCGAATCGGTCCGTCACTCTGTTGTATATTTTGTTTGAAATCTTTTCTGACGTTCCTAATAATAATTTAACTTAACTTAATATTTCAAAAATAAGAGAATCTTGTTACCTTAGTCCTTACGTCCGTCTAAGACCCTCTCAGTCGTCACCACCCTTATGTCTCTATAGTACTTTTGGGTTTAAGGAGAGGAGGTGAGGGTGGGGAACGGTTGACCCGTATTTAATGTAAGGAGGTAATTTTTTTTTTTTTCATGACTTTTCGAGTCTACCTTATTTCGTGGACTCACCTTTGACAGATGATAGTCTCAACAAATTCCGGTTGAGACGGACCCCCCGGAACCAGGTACGGTTGAATAGATGGCACTTATTGAAAGGAAAGTTTTTAATATGTAAGTACTCTTAAGATCTTTGATCTAAAGAGTTCACAGGCGGTTAAAGAAGATGTTGCTTGACGTTCGTACTGCCGACCGAAAACAAATTCGGCTACGACTCAAAAATAGGAGAAATGCCCTTGTTTGTCGTACTCTTACAAGTCAAAGATGACTATGAGGACTCCGACAGACGGAGACACCTGTTTGTTACTTTTACCTGGTTCGCCACGACCGAGGTAGATGTGGCGACCGGTGACGACAAACACACCTTCGTCGTGGAATCATTGGGGCCGAGCAGTGCCACTCGCCCTTTCCCGAGGACCGTCTATTCTTGATTTCACTACATTTTGTCTCAAAACCGACTGAAGGAAATTCTAGACATAGAATTGTGTCGAGTGACGAAAATTCTGATCTGCTGCGGGATCATTGTTGATCTTTATGACCCGTGAAAGTTACACGGACAAGATAAATCTATGCTACTGTTTAGACTATGAGTCTTTGTTACGATACTTCGACCACGATAATTTATGATCATATTGAGGGTCTCTTTCATTTAATTAGAGATCTTTTGTCACTTTGAGTCTCTCCAATTTTTCTAATGGGTCTCGACGTATTAGAAAAGTCACTTTCTTATTCCTAATACTTGTATCCGCCAGATTGAGATTTTTGTCCTTAAAAATTTTAAAATAAATAAAAAATTAACTTCCTATCAACGGAGTGTCTTAAAACGACAAAGGACAGTGGGGAGTTTCACTGAGTCGGTAGCCAAGTGGACGCAGGGGAGGGAAAACTGGGGGAGGGTGGGGAGATCCAACCACGTCCCGGGCAAACTCGAGGGACTCGGCACGTCGTGTGAGGCGACTGACAGACGAAACGTGTGCCAGTGCATTCAAGGGCACAATGAGAGGTGCGCAGAGCGGGAGAGGAGGAGAGAGAGGCACAGGCATTCAGATAAGAGATGTGGATTTTTGTCCTTAAAAAATGTTACGATGTATCTCGACGGGAAAAGGGAGGACCTTAAGGGTTGACCATAACGATTAGTGACAGTCTTTTTGTCAGAATTTAGTGGATAAGACAGGAGGTCTATAGATTTTCCAAACCCCAGGGTAGTAAGATATGTAAACCAGTATTTTAAAGAGGTAAAATGTACGAAAAGTACCAATTTAAGACCTCCCGAGTACGCTTACAGTGCCACGAGTTTTCCTCTGGAAGGATCCTCAGACATCACTCTGACGAAAGGTTACCGGTGTCATTTGTTACTGAAAGTTGAAAAAAACTCTTGAAGACTGTGTCTTGAACGACGACGACGACGACTCAGCGAAGTCAGCACAGGTTGAGACACGCTGGGGTATCTGCCGTCGGGTGGTCCGAGGGGGTAGGGACCCTAAGAGGTCCGTTCTTGTGACCTCACCCAACGGTAAAGGAAGAGGTCACGTACCTTCACTTTTCACTTTCACTTCAGCGAGTCAACACAGGCTGAGAATCACTGGGGTACCTGACGTCGGGTGGTCCGAGGAGACAGGCACCCTAAAAGGTCCGTTCTCATGACCTCACCCCACGGTAACGGAAGAGGTCTGTGTCTTGAATTCTTTCGGTTAAAGATAGAACATCCTGGCCTGGGGCCTCTTTCTTTCCGTGGGGTGAGGTCATGAGGACGGACCTTTTAGGGTACCTACCTCCTCGGACCGTCTGACTTCAGGTACCCCAGCGATTCTCAACCTGTGTTAACTCGCTGGAAAAAGTGAAAGTACGTAACCTCTTCCTTTACCGTTGGGTGAGGTCACAAGAACGGACCTCCTAGAGTCCCTACCCCCTCGGACCACCCGACGGCAGAGACCCCAGCGTGTCTCAGCCTGTGCTGACTACGCTGAGTCGTCGTCGTCGCCGTCCTGACCTGGGTCCGGACAAAAGAGGTTTTTTCAGGAGCCGGAAGGACGGACGTCAATGGTAGAGTTGAGTAAACGGTCAATTTCGTCTACCTAGACTTAAACCGTTGTTTCTCGATGTGAGATCCAAGAACGGTCTCCCATCCTGGAGGTTGACACACGTCGGGTTTAGAGTGGTAGACAAGTTGACACTCTTTATTGTGCGTGTCCTGTCACTTCCATTGGGTGTGTGGGAAGGGCAATATGACGTCACTGAACTCTGTTTCTCGTTTGAAACGTCGTCTGTTTCTATATTTGACCCTATTGCGACAAAACCTTTGTAATCAGAGATTAGAACGAGGCGTCCGAATGTAGTATTCCCTCTCACCGTCCTTTGAACCTTAACGTAAGAACCAGTTCCTTCCGACCATTTCTGACAGGTAATATAGACCCGGACCAAATATTGCGAAAAGGATCTGGTATTACGGAAGGGACACCCAAAGTAAAAAAATTACAAAACTATGTTAAAGTTTGAATGTTTTTTATGAACGTTCTTGTCGTTTTCCTTAGAGATATGTAGGTAAAACGTTTAAGTAGGTAGCAACTGCAAAACGCGTAAACGCAATCATAAGAGACTCACGAAAGTACGCACGTGTATTACAGGGACTTGGTTGACTCTTATTCGACCTCTACAGTTCGAGGATTCAGGAAGTTACACGTTTATGAATTTTTTTTTTTCTTTTTTCTTGTGAGGAAGTATGTCGGTGTCCTGTTAATAGTTATAGTCTTTGAATTACTATTTTTGTCAATAGATTAGATATGAGAGATAAGTTTTAAACAGTGAACGGGGTGATTACGAGAAAAATTGATGAGAAGGAGTCGGGTCCTAGACCGAAGACTAGTGTACATGTAATCTATAGTCTCGCGAAATTAGAGGCTGGGATTCAGTTTTGTATGCGTGGAAAATTAAAATTATTATCGACAGTTAACAATGTCCATAAAAGGAGTCTTTCCAATCAATATAAGGGGTGGTTCTGACTTACCTACGGAGTCTTTTGTTTCAAGAGGAGTTGAGAAAACAATTTTGACTGTAAATAAATTTTTTCTTTTAAATTTGTGATAAAATAATAATGAAAACCGGCGCACCGTACACCCTAGAATCAAGGGACTGGCTCCTAGCTCGGGTGCAGGGGACGTGACCTTCGCACCGCAGGATTGGTGACCTGGTACTCCCTTCAGGGAGTGGTTGAGAACTATAATGGTAATAAAAATTAAAGATGGTTAAACTGTCCGTATGAGGTTCTATGTCTTCTTTCCTCTCCCCTTCTTTTGGACTCGCAGACGTCGTCCGTCGGGTTAGGGACAGCCGCAGTCATTTGCCCCCACCGCCGTCCCCGACGTCCCGACCCTCCGCCCTCTCCGCTCCTTTGAGTGTCCTCTCCGTGCGCTGGGGTCGCCTGGGGGCTGAGGTCGTGCTTCAAGTACGGTCCGGGGCGACTGTGTAAAACCTCTGTGTACTCCTTTCGAATCTTTCGACCATGACCCTTTTTTAGACGTCTCATTATTTTCGTTGAAGGTACAGTCCACTCCTCCTTCCAATTGAGTCGTTCGCTGCGGCCATACGGTCTGGTCCGTCTAGAGTCCGGTCACTCCTTGCGTGGGTGGTGGGTTTCCGTCGCGGCCCTTTGCCCGTCCTTTCTGAGTCCCTTTCCGTCTCAGTTACTCTGGACCTCTTGTCTGAGTCCCTCACACTCTTCTCTCCTTACCTCCTAACACCAGTTCCTTCTGTGGCCTGAGACTCCAGAGTCGTCCCCGACCAAACTCACTATGCCGGGTTGCATACCAATCCGAAGATCGCTAATTCTTAGGTGGAACGTAGCGTTCCCTGTGACCAAGTTAGGGACCAGGCCTTTCTAGGGTGTACGGCACCCCGTTGACTCGGGCACTCGGCGTTGAGTTCTCATCGGGGGTGAACAACGTTGACCTCTTTCGCACGCGCTTTCTGGTCGTGTCGGTTTTTGATCGTACAAACGATCTTCCTCGAGCCCGTACCACACCTTGACCGATAGTTGTACCAATGATTTTGACCTCTCCTACCTTCCTTTGACCTCCTTTCTTGTCGATTGGGACTACCGATTAGTGACCCTTTCCGTCCGCGTGTAGGTCCGTGGTCAATCGAAGATTTACCGCGGACTGGTAGTAGTGAAACAACACATAATTCCTGATCTTGCCCCGTCACCCACCAGAAGACACTTTCCCGGACGACCTCTTCATGGTAGGAGGTTCCTGTCCTCCGAACTAAAATCTATTCATTCCGTGTGAATCAATTCTAAATCCCTCGAACACGTGTACCCTAATAAGTATCTCGTGTTACCTCCCGAGTCGTCTCCTTCTACTCCCCCTCTTACTCCGACTTCATCCCCTTCTTATTAAGATTTTAGGATTTCTATAAATTTTTTTGGGGTTTGGCGGTTTCGGAGATGTTATCATCTGAGTACGTTTGAATTCGAAATGTCTCTCGTGTCAGGTGTGTCTCAGTGTGAGGAGATTGGTCCACGGAGTGAGAAGTAAGGTCTTCGGTTAAAGTCACGCAGGACTGTCTTAGGTTGCGACATGGATCATGGTTACTCTGTCCGGTTTCAGGGTCCCGTTGAAAGGGCGACGGTCCGTGTCCCAGTGTGTGGTCGTTTACAGTTCGTGAGTAATTATGACCAACGCACTTGACTTACTTGTACGCTACGAGGCGAATGGCCGACGACGTCGGTGTGTCCTCTTACTCCCGTCTAAAAAGTAGAACTCAAATAATTGTCCTTGTCATCTTTCTTTCTTTCTCAGTGTATGACATTATCGATTTTTGACGTTGAATCTACCTGGCCACCTGTCCTGGTGACAGGACCTTTCCTTTTACCTTGGCTGTCATTGAAATGTCCCGAAGGGACCACCGAGTTCCTGTTTCTTAGGTGGACGGTTGTGTCCTCTATGGTCTCTGAGTCTCTTCCTTTACCGTTAGGTGAGGTCGTAAGGACGGACCCTTTATGGCGCCTGTCTCCTCAGACCGCCCGAATGCCAGGTAGTCCAGGGTTTTCTCTCTGTACTGGATCGTTGATTCGTTGTTGTTAGTATACCATTTTTGTGGAAAGGGCTACTTAGAGAGAAATTTAAGACTAGAGAGGGGAGGACCTTTACAAGTCTTATTCAGAGTTTTATGTAAGACAAGCATTGTCTTCCTTTCTTCCCCTGGTAGTTGTCGTACAGAAGCACTGTTATTAATATTTATTTGGTCACTCATTCATACTATACAAGAGACCTCGTCACTCCGTGTAAAGTTGTTCCACTGAAAATATTTTGTAAATGGTTGAATTTTAGTATGACTCTAAATGAATGTCGGGTATGTTACCTTGTGGAATATACTACGAACATGTCTGATGACCAAGGAACTAATTTGATGTCCCTTGAAGGATATACCTTTACTAATATAAAGTTAAGTAGACATCAACGATTCACTACTAGAAATATACATCTTACCGAGTATGAGACATAGATATTTTATACTTATGTTTATTAAGGTAGTATATATTCTGACAATGCCCCTAATTTACTCGATAACTTTGAACCCGGTTTGTATGTCACTCGTAAAAAAATTTTTACTGATAATTGATGACAATGATAAATGTCTGTACAATGTTAAATATCTTGATTTTTTGTTACTGTATAAATTAATATTATTAAAGTTTTATTTTAAGTTTATGTACCACAGGACTGTAGACAAGAGAGTTACATTCCTATTAAAGTTTCGAATATTTACAAATTGCATATAAAGATCTTTCATGGTGTCCCAGATTAATCAAAATCATAATTCGTTTTCTCTTCAAAAGAATTTATTGACTACAAAATCACGTTCGGAGTTCCGAATTCTGACGTCTCCGTCGGAAAATAAGTCTACGTTTATTTAGCGGAAATTTCTGAAAATACACCGTCATCGACCTCACACGAAAATTCTTCGTATTTTTATTGTGTCTGTAGCGTGTTTATTACTCTTTTAAGTTTCAGCGTTTTAGAGTGGGTGAAATTTTGTACTCGTAGGAGGGACTTAGGGCGTGTGGGGCAGAAGAGAAAGAAGAAGGAGAGGAGAGGGCCGGGTTCAAGGAATCTCTCACCAGATGTCCAGACTAAGCGAGGAACGAATGAGAGACAAGAGGAGAGTGACGTCGATATTGTTTAATGATCAGAACCACGGATTTTATTCTGTGTAAGTAACAAAATACAACATCCAATCTTCAGACCACACCCGTAGTGACCCGATCTAGTTCCGCGAACGTCTCGACGTAAATAAGAGCCCTCAAGTCCCCTCAGACGAAGGAACGGAAAAGGTCGTGACTTCTCCACCGGGCACACGGCGGGGAGGGGAGGTAGCGGGCTCGTTCGTTCCGCCGACTTAGCGTAGAGCGGGGTGTAGTGAGACTGGGAGGACGTCCGCGTGAGGTGGACTGAGAGAGGAGGAAAGGAGGGGTGAAAATACCCGGGACACGAATATGACCCGGGTGGGTCCGTTAGGTCCTATTAGAGGGATAAGATTCCAGTCGACTGATTAATGAAATTAAGGTAGACGTTGGAATGAAGAGAATTAAACAAGCCGTACATTGGGTTGTACGAGTGTTCAAGACTTCTTCTCTGAGAGCCGCAGAACCCTACCGACAGTAGGACGGATTGTCTCGGAGGTGAGTGAAGACTTGTCTCGTCACGTCGAAGGTGGGGTGTCGTCGCCTCAGATCCCAAATTTTGTTGGAATGCAGTGATTTCATTTGCCTGTGAAAAGTCAAACGTTTGGTTCTCTTTCCTATGACGTTCCTCTCGTTTCGCTCTACCGGGTCGTTTGTGGAGTCGCCGGGTCGGGTCGCAGTTGCGGTAAATTGCACGCCATTTCTCCGGTTCTCTATGTAGTCATTAAACATCTAGTACGAACATTGGTTCACTGAACGAGTTCGAGAGTGTCAATAATTCTCTACTTCGACTTTGAATTTAGGCTCAGGAAAACCCAGACCACAGACTTCTGGGACATACCGGACGGGGCGCCCGTACGCACGGACCAACGACTCAACATAGACTGAGATACACTGGGGTACCTGACATCGGGCGGTCCGAGGAGACAGGTACCCTAAGAGGTCCGTTCTCAGGACCTCGCCCCCCGGTGCGGGAGGAGGTCCCCCAGAAGGGCTGCAATTTGGGCGCAGAGAAGACAGAAGACGTGACCGTCCGCCCAAGAAGTGGTAGTCGTGGTGGACCCTTCGGGATATAGGTGTATCGTCTAGCCCAAGAGATTTGATCGCACTGTACAGTCTCTGGACAAGTCGAGTCAGCGAGTCAGCGCAGGTCGACAAACTCTGGGGTGCCTGACGTCGTGTGGTCCGGGGGGACAGGTAGTGGTTGACGGTCTCGAACGAGTTTGAGTACGGGTAACTCATCCACTATGGTGACTTGGGAGAGTAGGAGACAGCAGAGGAAGACGAAGACGGAAGTTAGAAAGGGTCGTAGTCCCAGAAGAGGTTACTCAGTCGAGAAGCTTAGTTCCCGGTTTCACAACCTCGAAGTCGAAGTCGTAGTCAGGAAGGTTACTTATAAGTCGTGACTAAAGGAAATCCTACCTGACCAAACTAGAGAAACGTCAGGTTCCCTGATTCCGTTTGTATAGAATACCTTAATTGTAATCCTGTTTGTTGTAGACAAAGTTAGTTTTAATAACTAAAATTTCATGTATAATAAATGTAAAGTTTTGTTTTGTTAATCCGCAAGCTTCGGTGGAGATTCATAGACGTTGTTGAAAAGGATTAGTGTGACAAGCGTAGTGACATAATCCCGTAATTCTTGTACCTTTGTGAGTGAGACGACTCTTCTTTCTGTGTGACAGTCGATCGACCCCCACCAAGGCCGGCGCGTAGATTGGGCTGAAGTGCGGCTTGGAGAGGTGACCGGCACCAAGAAGAAACAATTGCATGAATAAAACTACATAAATAAAAACCGACGAGACTCAGAATCGACACCACTTACCCCCGGGGAGGACGATGCCGGGCATCCGGGGTCCGAGTTCGGAGTCACCAACGTCGTGAGCCCCAGTCACCTATACCGTGCTCCCGGTGCACCGACACCGCACCCCTTAGGAGGACTTGGTCCCTACGTGGGCAGGGGACGTGCCCGTCCGTCTGAGAACCGGGGGTCTGGTTGTCCCTTCGGGACAGTCTCTATGTGTGCAAGACAATTGTCTACCTCTTTGGGCCCAGGTCGCCTCTGGGACTCGGAACCTCACAGTGACTTTTGACGTCTGTGGTGGGCTGCCGCAGTGAGAGGTGACCCCTGCGTCCCGTCGGTGCCTTCCTGGACCGGGCGAAAGGTTCCGAGGCGGATCAAGTGTGTTTACGTACCTTTAGACGACCGTCCTCTCCTTCACCGGTCGTTTGGCTGTCTTTCTTCCCGATTTAGGACCCAGAGGACACAGGTTTCTTTCAAAGAGACGAAGTGAAAGTCGGACGTTTGTGCATGAATTTAGATCATTGTGAGACTGGGTAGAGGTCAGTAGATCGGAAAGGTAGAGTCTGGGAGAAGTCCTGCAGAGACCAAACATAAGGAATCCCGTCTTGAAGGCTTCTCGATGGACGGCAAGGAGACGGGGAGTGCGGCAAGTCCGGAGGAGCAGGGGCGAGAGGTCCGGGACGGGGGGAGTAGGAGGGAGTGTGTCGAAGAGGAGGAGGAGGACCTGGGGCGCGCCGGCCAGACGTGAGGGGGCGCGAAGGAGGGGACTTGCCACGGGCCGACGAGGAAAATGACGGCTTAGAGTCCTCGTCCGCAGTGCGGTACATAGTGTGTGTGGACTGCCGTTAAAGAAAGGTACAGTACGGCCTCAGTAGAGTTAAAAAGAAGGCCAAAATCGAGTTGCGAGACTGCCATGGAGAACGTTTACGCGAGGCCCCGTAGTCTTAGTGATACTTCAAGACTTACTCCGGGTCGCGATGCGCAGTCGGCATAGATGACTCCCTCGAGGAAGTCGACGCCAGACAGAGCGAACGCGACATCGACCTAGTGCCTGGCAAGAGTGACAGCGGTAGAGTCGTTCATAGGAGTGGGGACGGTAGAGACTCTACTTTAATTATGAGTTTTCACTTTGAAGTCACAGAATTTACGGAAACTCGAGAACAACTTTCCCACTGAGTGTTACTGTCTTGACAGACCTTCCGTCCACCCCGCCGCAAGTAGCGACTCTGACGAGGGGTCGTAGCGGAAATATTCCTGGAAGCACTAAACGAAGCAATCACAGAACGCTTGAGACGACTAGTCGGACTGCCGAATGTATCAGTGTCCAGTCGACCATAAAACTGTTTTAATATTGATTGACTGTGTCTTTTTAACAAAAGGGTCTAATAAAAGGTGTATCTTAAGGGAGGGGGACGTCGATTTTACTCACACTCAAAATTCCCTCTCTTTGTCTTGTCTACTTTTATGCGAGTATGAAGAACGACATTGGTCCGTCTCTCCGTGGTTTTTTTCACATTTTTCTCCTTACCCGAGGTACAACATTCTAAACCTCTCCGATTTTTTTATAAAAATTTTTTGGGTGGTTAGACGTACTACGGTAGTCTATATTTAATTTTGTTTCGGACTGCAAGTGCTACATCTCAAATTTCTTCTTGTGTCTGCGCTGAATCTACGCGAGTGACGTCCCCGGTTGCTTAATGTCAGGTCTCTGGTTTGACTCGTGTGACGGCGCCTGGGGACTGAATCTCCCGTCGTGCGCCTGTGTTTGCCCGCCTCCGGCAGTGTGCGTCGTCTCGCGTGAGGCCCCCGCTGGCGCGTCGCGGACGTCTCTGTCTGCCCCGCCGTCGACGTTCGCGGGTTCTGCCGCCATTCGGGTCCGCACCTCTGCGGGCACGGGCGCCCGCCATTCGAGTCGTACACCTCTGCGGACACGGGTGTTCTTGGCAAGTAGGTTTCCTTGTTCGGACCATTAGGGGTCACTCGGTCCTTGGGGTCTTCTTCGCACTACTGCTGAACCGGGACCTAAAGGTACAGACGAGGGTTTTGTAGCACTTCTCGTCTTTCCTACGGACACTTAGAGGTGCTGGGTGAGGGAGTGGTTTTGAAACTCGGATTCTTTCACGTGTGAACGGTTGCCGTGCGACGTGCGTCCGACTCTCTGTCGTGGCCGCGTTTCGGGCGACTGTCGCTCTCCCGTCGCCCGCGTGCCCTTGAGTGTCGGTCTCCGAGGCGCCCTTCTTCCTGGGAGGGCTGTCGTCGTTGTCGCCTGGCTGACGGATTCCGGCTGAATCCTCTACGGCTCTCCTCTTTTGTTCCCTTCGTCTGAGGTCGGGTCCTCCTCTGCGTCGTACGAGGACCCGTCCTTCTCGGCCGTAGGACGTTTACGGTCAAGAGGGCTTTAGTGAAAAAATTTTAAATTCTGGTTGCCGTTAATTTTTGTGGGCTTGTTCAGGGGGAGGTTTTGATCTGTTAAACTAAGACTTCAAGTGTAGGTTTCATTTGTTTGTACAACCTTGGGGTTTTTGAGACTTTTTATTATCTCTACTTTCTGTTCCCCCAGATCTGAAAGACTCATAATGTGGTACGACGTTTTGAACCTATTTGACTTTGCCGAACCATTACCGTGTACTGAGCTGTTTTGTCCAGTCAGTCAGTCCTTTCTGCACTTCTGCGTCTCTTAAATTCCGTGCGTTTTCCGTCGTGGAGCTCGGTCGCACTCGGACCTGAAGAATCGTGTGCCACGACCCTGCGAGAGGTACGTTTCTTATCTCGGCACGTTCGTGACCGCTCTGCGACCGCGTGAGGAGTGTCGGGGCCCCCAGACGCTGGAAGGACTGAGACTGAATTTGAGGGATTCGGTACTTCCAGAAAAATTTGTTTAAGATAAGGTATATTTAAATTAGTTCAAAATGTACCATTTTGTAGTATTTCAGTTTTCTTTTCACCTTTTGTCCCTTCCTAAGTGACACTGATAGTTTTGCTAATTGGATTTTCGAGGATCTTTTGACTCTACTTTTGTTTACCCGTTTCCCGTGTCTGTTAAACGTCTTTTTCTGGTTACTGGAAAATTTGCCTTCTTTCGTACAAGTCGGGGTGATTTTTTACATTCAATGGGGATGTGGTGGATAGATACGCTGTCTATTTATAGGGCTTCAAACTCTGATGCGAAACACCTCTTCGTCCGTGAGATTGTGTCAAGATCACCCCCACATTTACCGTTTTGGGGCCACCTTCCCATATACCCTTTAACTTCTACGTTTTTATATCTGGCTCGTGGGAGAAGGGTACTTAATTCCGATGAAAAAAGGAAGCGTTCACCCTTTACTGTACATGCTCAACACATGAGACCTAGTTTCCCATTCTGACCTCTGTTGGGCTCCTAGGTGGGATCTCCTGACTGACCCACACAATACCTCACCTTACCTTTGGACACGTCCTTGTTCTTTCTTACCCGTTCTCGAAATGTTTGACTACGTCTCACTCGGGGTCCTGTGTGACGCTTCACTTTTGTTCTTTCCGGTCCGTCACAGGTCTCGTCCGGCGGAGACCAATACCGACTTCTGTTGACTGATAGTCCCTAGGACTTTGTGTCGTGGTAGACTTGCGAGAAGCTGAAGAAAGAACCTTATGACCGTTAATTTCCCTGGCGTAGACCAGAAAGGTAATCTTTGATATAGAGTCCTAGAGTCCCATTTGTTTTTTAATGTCACCTACTCTGTTTCGGTACGAAAAAGTCTTCTTACGGTTGATTATCTACGTCTTCTTTACTGTCCAAATCTTTTAGTGGGAAATCAATTTTCCAAGTTTGAGGTTAATGTCTTGTTCAGTCAGTACCCCTACATTACATGCCGTCCCACCGACGTCAATCATTGTGACCTAACGTGTAGACTTTCAAAGACTCTCTCATTGGGAAATTGTAAGAGTAGTGTTGTTGTTTGTTAAAACATTGAGTGTTACTTTGTCAACTAAATTCGTTACTTAATGTTTCACAATTTACAATTTTGGTATTTCCTAGTTTTGTAGTGTCTAATAAAAGTGAAGATTCCCTTTTTTTAGTATTGAGATAATATTTGTCTAGCCTACTAGTGGAGACATTAAATCAGACTCGTAGTGATTGTTGGTCTGGCAGCCAAAGACGTGACACTATACCACACAAGGTCATTTGTATGGATTACAGGTAAATAGTTCTGAACTCGAGGCTAAAGAGTTTATGACCTTAAGTCGTCTCCTTATTCGATTTCAGTGATATACAAAAGTCTAGTTATTTGGTACCTATATTTTTTCCCTCGTGAGGTGCAACTCTCAGAAGTTCGTCTGTTGGTTCACTCACGAGGACCAAACTTGTTTGGTCGACGTTTCCTAAAATACCCTGTCGCTCACTTTACACTTATGTGTGAACACACCCTCTACCGGTGTTTAAGAGACGTCAGCGGTGTGATGCTTCGTTTCAGATGACTCCTACACCTCTCTTCCCTTGGGAACACGTGTCAAGCACCCTTGCATTTGACCACGTCGGTGCTACGTTTTGTCATACCTCCAGGGAGTTTTTTTAATTTTTGCCTCGGTGGTATACTAGGACGTTCGGGCGAAGACTTACAAGGAGACTTCGTTTGTTTTCGTGATTGAACTTCTCTGTGCACGCGGGAGTACGAGTGGCGTCGCAACGAATGTTGCCCTCTGTCTCTGTGTGGGATTTACGGGTAATTGCTTACTTGCTGGTTTGTCTCTCTTACACCAAACACACACACGCGCACAGACGCACGTAAAGATGTGCATGTATCTTACCTTGTAGTAGACCGGTGTTTCTACTTTAGGACGGTGGCTGCTGTAGTGCCTACTTCGCACTCCCGTAGTGCGATTCACCTTAGTCCGTTTGTCTCTGTTCACGGAATACTAGAGTGAGTGTCCGCCTTAGAGTTTCCTTCTTTGCTCTTTTCCGTCCGACTGTCGACGGTCTCCACACTCGGCCCCCGCGCCCGCTCTGCCCGCTTCCGTCAGTTTCCGGTTCGGAGGTCCGTTTCTGTCTGGCCAATGCCCTTTCCCTACGTGCCGTGTCACCGCTGCCACTCGTCGTGACCCGACGTATGGAGTTTCAAGGGTCTTCTCCTCTGGAAGTGTCAAGAGTGGTGTTATTGTTGTTTATTAAGATATGGATACCCACCGCTACCGACAATGGGTCTGAATGACGCCGCTGACAAGACGTTATGTGCGTCGATAGTTTAGTGATACGCCACGTAGACGTCAGTCGAGTGTCACTGTGACGTACGGCTGGTATTCCGTGCTGCAACATACAGCTAAGATATACACACACAAGTCAGGTCGGCGAGTCCGCACAGGCTGAGACGCTGGGGTACCTGGTGTCGTGCGGTCCGGAGGGACAGGTAGTGGTTGAGGGTCTCAAGTGAGTCTGAGTGCAGGTAGCTCAGGCACTACGGTAGGTCGGTAGAGTAGGACCCAGCGGGGGAAGAGGAGGACGGGGGTTAGGGAGGGTCGTAGTCTCAGAAAAGGTTACTCAGTTGAGAAGTGTACTCCACCGGTTTCATGACCTCAAAGTCGAAATCGTAGTCAGGAAGGTTTCTTTAGGGTCCTGACTAGAGGAAATCCTACCTGACCGACCTAGAGGAACGTCAGGTTCCCTGAGAGTTCTCAGAAGAGGTTGTGGTGTGAAGTTTTCGTAGTTAAGAAGTCGCGNGTACTCCACCGGTTTCCTGACCTCGAAGTCGAAATCGTAGTCAGGAAGGTTTCTTTAGGGTCCCGACTAGAGGAAATCCTACCTGACCAACCTAGGGGAACGTCAGGTTCCCTGAGAGTTCTCAGAAGAGGTTGTGGTGTCAAGTTTTCGTAGTTAAGAAGTCGCGAGTCGGAAGAAGTGTCAGGTTGAGAGTGTAGGTATGTACTGGTGACCTTTTTGGTATCGGAACTGATCTGCCTGGAAACAACCGTTTCATTACAGAGACGAAAACTAATATGATAGATCCAACCAGTATTGAAAAGAAGGTTCCTTATTCGCAGAAAATTAAAGTACCGACGTCAGTGGTAGACGTCACTAAAACCTCGGGTTTTTTTATCTCAGACTGTGACAGAGGTGACAAAGGGGTAGATAAAGGGTACTTCACTACCCTGGCCTACGGTACTAGAAGCAAAAGACTTACAACTCGAAATTCGGTTGAAAAAGTGAGAGGAGAAAGTGAAAGTAGTTCTCCGAAAAATCAAGGAGAAGTGAAAGACGGTGTCCCCATCACAGTAGACGTATAGACTCCAATAACTATAAAGGAGGCCGTTAGAACTAAGGTCGAACACAAAGAAGGTCAGGTCGCAAAGAGTACTACATGGGACGTATCTTCAATTTATTCGTCCCACTGTTATATGTCGGAACTGCATGAGGANGTCAGACAACAAGGTACAGGTCAAGATTGACAACGAAGGACTGGACGTATGTCTAAAGAGGTCTCCGTCCAATCCACCAGACCATAAGGGTAGAAAGTCTTAAAAGGTGTCAAATAACACTAGGTGTGTCAGTTTCCGAAACCGTATCAGTTCTTTCGTCTTTATCTACAAAAAGACCTTGAGAGAACGAAAAAGGTACTAGCTCACCTACAACCGTTAAACTAGAGACCAAGGAGACGGAAAAGATTTTGGTCGAACTTGTAGTCCTTATTCTCTTATAATAAATTTCTTTTTTGTACCGCTCTTCGGCTCAGACGAAGGGGTGAGTAATCGGGGCCCGACCAAGACACGAAGTTCACTCCGACACACTCGAAGTCCCGGAGTCTCGCGGAACGTTGGGGAGGGAAGCGGGAGGACCGACAAACGTGTTCGACGGGCCTACGCCGGTGCTACCCTTCCTCGACTAGACGGCGCGACGCCCCACTCTCGGTACACGTCTCCTTCTCTCCCAGAGTCGGTCTCGTCGTCGTTGAAAGTCTGTGCCCTTACTGTGGTCGAGTCGGGAGTTCGGGTCGGTCGGGAGGTGAGAGATGGTGTACTCGTTCAGGTCGGCTGGGTCTCGTAGTGTTCTCTTGTACAATAACAAATTCGTTATTTTAAAAATTTCAATGCGCCGTTGTCTGTTACTCATAGTGGTCTATGATTCACTTTACTTTTAAATGATTGGTCCTTTTTATATATAGTAATTAGATAGTTTTCTTTTTTTTCGACCAATGGTTAGGAAACATGTCCTGTTAAAGTAGAATTTTTTCACATGTGTGGACGCACGTCTGTGTGTCTGTTTTTCTAGACCTTCCTATATGACTCCGTTGTTGTCTCTCTCCACGGTACTCCATTTGAGACCCAGGGCTTTCACAAAAGAACAAAAACGAAACGGTGTCAAAGATGTACGTACATAGACGAAGACATCATTTTTACTTCAAAAAATTTCCCAGATATTACAAACAAATAAGTAGTCTTGTTTCCAGTCGGTCGACCTAGGGACTTTTCGAACGAACTGTACACTTGAGAACGGTAATTAGAGATTGTCATGTGTTTTGGATCTATTTCAATTAGTTATGTGGAAATTTCTGTCAATACCCGACTTTGTCAGAGGGGGTTTAAGCGTATAACTTCAGAATCGCGGTCATGGAGTCTTCCACTGACATAACCATTCAGTCCCGGAAAATTCCTCCATTAATCAATAATTTTACTCCGGTGATCCCCTTCGCGATTAGGTCAGACTAAGCGCAGGAGGGGTCTTCTCTTCCAAACGTGTGTTCTTCGTTGGGATCTCCACACCGACGTCTCCCAGTCGGTGCACGTCCCCACCAGTCTCCCCGGAGGCGCTCGGCCCCGTTCCGACCCGGTCCGGGAACGAGTGCCGGGGGTGTCGTTTGAGGGTGACCGCGACGCCACGACCTGTAGGTCCGTGGCCTGCGCTCTTCCTTCTGGGAAGACGAGTCACTCGGTGGGCCGGAATACAAAACAGGACTGCCGGGACCGTCCGACGCTGGCGTGACCTCCCGGCCGGACCGTACGCGAGGTTCGTGCTCTGTCCATTGTCTTGGTCTTCGTGTCTCGATCAAGTCACCTCGGGGTAAGCTCTGAAGACTTTTCGAGACAGAAATTTCGGTTTGTCGTTGATGTTTGTACGTGTGTGTCCCACCCTCCTTTCCGCAGACGCCCCTCTCCTCCGCCTCCCGTCCGAAAGACTTGCGTGACGGGCGGAGCGGGTGCTCCCTGTTCCGGTGCCCGGGCCGACGCAAGATGGGCTCGACGGTCTTCTCTGCCCGGAAGAGCAAGTCCCAAGAGACAAATAAACACCCGGCGACTGTTTCTCGTTTTCATTGTTTCTTCGTTGTCTTTTTAATTTTGGTTTTATCCGGCGAGTAGATGAAACTCCAATTTTCATGATAAATATTTTTGACGTGATAAATGTTATCTGTTGAACCTCGTGTCGTGCCAGTCCCTTGTCTCCTCTCGCCGCCCGCCCGTCGCCCGCGTCTCGGGTCCTCAGGCCGAGAGGGAACCCCGAGCGCGACCAACATACTCGAGTCCGTAGACTAGATTGACAGTACTCGGTCAAATAACTTTTTCGAACAAGTGACTTGTTCTCTTAGTAAATGTCGCTCAGAAGGGTACCGATGACTCTGACCCCCTCCTGGTCTTTGTGTACCATCCCGAGCCACGGGACTTCGAGTCTGAGTTCGTCGGGAGGTGAAGACAGACGGGAGGTTGACTTCCGAACACAAACGTGACCTCCCTTCCCGAGGTTACGATTTCTAGAACTTCGGTAACGTAATGCTACGGGACAGGTAATGTGCGATGACCCTTTTTATGTCTTCCTTGACGTAAATTTTTAGTCACTTGTCGTTTCGACTGGTCTATGTGTGTCCCCTCATTTCCGGACTCTGTGGTCCGTCTACCAGCGACCTCAGCCCTGGGACCGGCCTGTCCCTCTGACAGCGATCGTCCATGTCTCCTAGACCCTACCAATCCCGTACGGTTCGTGACGTTTGACCCGGAGTTCTTTCCTTTCGTTAATATCCGTCGTAATCATTTTCATATTAAAAGTTTTACTCTCGTAAACTTTTCAGACAAACACGGTGATTATTAGTTCCCCGTGACGACCTGTCTGCAGTGCCAAGTCTAGACTCAAGGCTAGAAATAAGAGTTCGAATATGTTCCGTTCACCGAGGTCCTTTACGTCGAGGGTCGTGGAGTCGTGGAGATTGCTCTCCGTCACGACGACGCCCCAATCACTATGGATCCTGTCGCGGCTCGTCTCCGGGCGTGCGGCCTCCCTCTCTCGGCCGATGCGAGTGTCTCGTGGCGCACACTCTCGGGTGGAGTGAGTCAGGGGTGTCCTCTGGTCGTAGTCGCATGACGTCGTGCACTCACGTTCAGGAGTGTCCCACCCTGACGTCGGCATCGTCTTCTGTCTAAGACCCTACCTCCTCTCACTGCGGTCCTCGCGACGGCAAATGAGGGTCGTCCTTCTCTCCTGCCGTGCTGAAAGGACTTTTCTTTGGACCGGTCTGAAGTGTGGACGTGTCTCCTGTAAAGCCCAGGTGTACGAGTGTCGTCAGGTCGAGACAGGCTGTCCCCAAGGGACCGCCGAGTTCACCACTTCTTAGACGGACGTCACGTCCTCTGGTCCCAAACTGGGGGACCAACCCTTCTAGAGGACCTCTTCCCTTACCGTTGGGTGGGGTCATAAGAACGGACCTTTCAAGGTGTCTGTCTCCTCGGACCGCCCGACGTCAGGTACTTCCTTTCCTAAGTCTGTCGCAGACACCCACCCTCGCCCGCACTCGTCTTTCGACTGACTGAGCATCCCTAGAGTGGACACACAAGGACTCTTGCCACCGGGTGAAAGGGTGAGTCGAGGAGTGTAGACTTACCCTAAATGGCGGGTCCCTTCGTCGGTGTGTTTGCTGAGGGCACAAGTTCGAATTTTTCCTCGCACTTTTTCTCCGGGCACTTAAAGAAGTCCGGCCCCCCTCCAGGGTTTAGGTCTCGTTAAGGCCTACAAGTTCCTTTCTTCTTGCCTTTGGTTTTCTAGAGCAGGGAGGAAAACAAAAACTTCCGAAAAACAAGACTTCGCCCGGTCAGACTTCGAGCGTAACTTGCACGGTGGCATAGCGAGGACAACGAGTGCGAGAATAAAAAAACCGGCACTCCGTGCACCCCAGAGTCAAGGGGCTCGTCCCCAGTTTGGGAGTGAGGGACAAACCTTCCGTTTCAGAATTGGTGACCTGGTGGTCCTTCAGGGCTCTGAGGTGGGAAGATTCGGACGTCGCACGGCGGGAGCCCCGTCCAGCGTCGGGTCCCGGGCCCACGCGCTCCGCTCGCCCTCCCGGCGCCCCGCTCGCCCCCCGGCGCCCCGCCGTGAGTGGGTCCTACTCCACCTCGAACCAGAGGCAGACCTTCCGCATCACGTCGCTGTGGTCCTTCCCGCTGACGGCCTGCACGAGGTCGTGGACGGCGAGGCAGGCGCACACGAGGCGCGAGAACCGGAAGACGTGATACCTCCGGAAGGAGTCTTGGAAGTACCGCATGTCGAAGGGTCGCAGCACCGGTGACTGAAATGCGTGCTCTTTGTGGAAAGGCATTCGACCTTACCTTTCCTTTGCAGTCTTCTCCGTAATTTTCCGATGGGTCCGTCTCTCCACTGACTCGCGTCTGACTTCCCGTTGTCGCGTGTTTCCTTGTAAGAGACTTACTTTTCCGGGGAATCATGGCAAAGACTACGAGGAAAATGTGTAAAGAAACTCAAATACGGTCTGTAGAGAGGTCCAGATTGGGCGTTTACGTCCAGAGAGTGGTGACGACTGGTTCCTTCCGAAAGCGGGAAAGGGACAAGAGTGGAGTCCTACGAACGACGACGACTCAGCGAAGTCAGTACAGGCTGAGACACGCTGGGGTATCTCCCGTCGGGTGGTCCGAGGGGGTAGGGACCCTAAGAGGTCCGTCCTTGTGACCTCACCCAACGGTAAAGGAAGAGGTCACGTACTTTCACTTTTCACTTTCCCTTCAGCGAGTCAGCACAGGCTGAGAGTCGCTGGGGTACCTGACGTCGGGTGCTCCGAGGAGGTAGGTACCCTAAAAGGTCCGTTCTCATGTCCTCACCCCACGGTAATCGACATCCATTGATGACAATAGTGCCGGTTAATTGGTGTCAGGTTAAGACTTGTTGGTCCTGTACAGTCTCCAGTGTCTTTTGGAGATCTGAAACGATGACGACATTTGTTTATATTTATCAAGAATTGCTCTTAGATTTTTGTTTTCCGCGTATGTATGTACTTAGTTCAGAGAGTTCACGACGAGATACGCGTGGAATTTTCCAGTCTCGTCGTACTCGACTGGACGTGTCTGTCTTCTCTGGGAGTCTAAGGACTCGGTCCCCAGCTTGGACCATGTTTGTTTTCTCTGGGAGTCTAAGGACTCGGTCCCCAGCTTGGACCCACACAGAGAGGACGCAACGTCCGTCTAAGAAATGGCAGACTCGGTGGTCCCTTCGGACAATTTCACTTTCACTTTCCTTCAGCGAGTCAGAACAGGCTGAGAAGTGCTGGAGTACCTGACGTCGGATGGTCCGAGGAGGTAGGGACCCTAAGAGGTCCGTTCTTGTGACCTCACCCGACGGTAAAGGAAGAGGTTGCGTACTTTCACTTTTCACTTTCACTTTCACTTCAGCACAGGCTGAGACACGCTGGGGTACCTGACGTCGGGTGGTCTGAGGAGGTAGGTACCCTAAAGGGTCCGTTCTCATGACCTCACCCCACGGTAACTTTCTGAGATTTATCGTTCGTTATGGTTGTCTTAGGGGAACTGTCGAGACCAGCCGTCAAGTGTTCAATCATCCACTTGGAACGGTGCACAAGGGATTCAAACCCGAGTCGACCCTTTTAGGACACACGTCCCGATGAGACGAGATACACCTCCGTAACGCCGGTTTGGCCTATGACACGGGTCTCGTCTGTAGACACGAATAAGTGGATCTCTTCGTCCCTTTCCGGTCCTTCTCCGCCCTCCTTCCTCCTCCTCCTTCCGTCTGTTTTTTTGACTATTTCCCTTCCTCATCCAGGGGTCAAGTGGGGATGTCCCATATTTCAGAGAAGGGAAGAGTTTTAAATTGTGGAGGACCCTACCAACTCGGGTCAGGGTGAAGACTTCCCGAAAGTAATTCTGGTAAGACCTCGACCAGACTCAAGACTAGGTCTAGGTACGAAGGAGTCTGAGACAGGTGTGGAGTTGTCACAAATCGTATATTAGGACAAGATTGGATGGGTGTTTATTCCGTCAAAATTCCCTTCCCGGATTTATAAGTAACCTTCCTGACTACGACTTCGACTCCGAGGTTACGAAACCGGTGAACTACGAATCTCAGTTAAGTAACTTTTTCTGGGACTACGACCCTTTCTGAGGACTACGTCCTCCCCTTCCCCTGCTGTCCCTTATTCTATCAACCTACCGTAGTGACTGAGTTACCTGTACTCAGACTCGTTCGAGACCCTCTACTTCCTGTCCCTCCGGACCGCACGACGTCGGGTACCCAGTGTTTCTCGACCTGTGCTGACTCGTGACTCGTCGTCGTCGTTCGCTACCCGAGAGTGCGGTGCCTGCGACGAGCCAAGTCCTGCACTCCTTCAGTCACTCACGACTGAGCACTATGGGTTACCTGTCTCTTACCACCATTGCAGGGACTCTTCGCTCCCTCTTGCCAGTCACTCCTGGTCCGTTACGTCCGAGACACTATTTGTGTGAGGTGTGTCGGTGGACGAGCGACGAGTCGTCGGTCACTCCGACCGTGACAGTCATTGGGGTGAGACGTCTACCCTCACGTTCTACCTTAGTGGCTTTCCTTCACCGGTCTCATGAACCCATTTTTCACCGCCTTGACTAAGTTTACCTTCGGCACACTGAGGTTCCTGATGTGTTAATCGGCGTCGTTAAAGAAAAATCTTTCTCTGTACGAAGCACTCATGATCTTTAACCTACCACGCCTAAGATATGTATTTGTATGACTTGTACGAGACCCGACATCTTCTTCAATTGTTTACCCGACACAGAACATAGCTTTTATTTTACTAACGTTTAATTCTCAAATCATTCCATCTTCTCTCGGTTTTTTTTTTTTTTTTTTCAGTTTCCTAACAATCTTGGATCGTTAGATCAGTCTTCGTCACTTTACTTCGACCTCTTATAAGATTGTTCCTCAGGAATGATGTGGAAGGTGCCTTATTCGATGTCTTTGAAGACCCTCCTTCAGTTCGGGAGGTGTTCCTGGTCCAGAGGCACAAGGGGTGTGTGTGTTCCGCGGCGGGCTTTACAGACAGGACTCTAAGGACAGAGGTCTGAGAGTACCAGGACTCTTTACCGATGGGCAGACAGAAGAGGTTGTTCCTTTGAGAAAGGTGTCGTAGCGCCCCTCTACCGGTACCTCGGGAAGGGTCACGAGTGCGTGCAGGACGTCGGGTCCACGGCGGGTGTGCCGTCTGTCTGCGTCCCACACTCGCGGCCGGACGACTCCCGGACGAGGAGTCTCTGTTTGGGACTCCGAGGGTGTCGTGGGGCTCTCCCCCACTCCCCACTGGGGGTGAAATCCCCCAGACCAGAAGTCTCTGTTTGGGACTCCGAGGGTGTCGTGGGGGTGCTCCCCCACTCCCCACTGGGGGTGAAATGTCCACTCCTTCACCTCGTGCCTCTTGACCCGGGGACCGAGTTCCAGTGTCGGCGGGGAGACCGCCCTGAGGATTCTGGGGTGAGGCTCGTCGTGAGGTCGTGGAGGGATTTCACTTACTCGAGTGTCTGTTTCTTTACTCCTTGGTCTGTAATTTGTCTTCAGTGTTATGTCCAGTCGACAAAAGTACTACCGTTTCTGTGTCGTGGTTGTGAAGGTTCGCCTCCTTCGAAACACTTCGTCCGGTAAGACACCTACCCCCTGGATTTATAAGTTTTCGCACGGAGCGGAACTCCCCTTGGTCCAGGAAGATGAATAAGTAGTCATCAGGAATGTGGAAGACCTGAGTGTTTTGTCTTATAATAAGTAGAAGATCTTTTATTGGAAAATTTATAAATTTTTATGTCAGTGTGGTAGAGTAGATTCGTTTTACAGGAACGAGCGATTCGGTAGATTTTCATTCACTCCACTTCTCAAACACGGTGATCTTCCGAGGGAACTCCACGTGACACTTAAACGTTTGTTAAAAAGAAACTAAAAAAAAAAAACCAAGGAAATTTGTTACAGTATAAAGTGAAGTTTATTTTCACTCTGTCGTAGCCTACGATTACATCCACCCTTTTATTGTATGTTAACGGGAATTACGGTACAGTGTGTGACGCACCGGTTTATTGTCTGTCAGTGGGAGGACGGTACACTGCCACTGGTCTTCCAAAGGTTATCCACTCTGTGTCGGACGGTAGTGGTAATAAAAATTAGGTAGTCCTTTGACAGTCCCATTTTTTCATACTACTACGAGTGTTCAGAAGTCCAAAATGAAAATATTGACGGTGCTAATTGACTTCGATACCATGAAGATAGTGTGCCATGCACGGTTATCTACGAATGTCGCTATTTTAAGTTCTTCACGGAATGTTACAAAGTTTGTTCATAAAGTCCGTTTCTTCTAGAATAAAAACTCATCCGACGAATTCTTTTTGTCTCAACGGAGGTTTGGCGGGACGAAAGACTTCGACGGCATTCCGACGACTAGTGAAACGTTTCCTCCTTCTTTTGTGGGTGACGACCTCCCTGGAACTTCTTCGGTGGACGGGCCTGACTCGCCCAGACGTCCAATCACGGCTCGTTCCCTCCTTCCTCAGGAGGGCGCCTTCTCACGGTAGGTCAGGTCTTGGCGGATGCACAGAAGGTCACAAAATTGTCCCCGGTGACGTTGACTTGAACCACCATCAGAGTGAAGGAAAATCAAAGGTCACTCTACTTACTGACGGGACGTCACTTCGGTTGAGGACCGAAAGCGAGCGACACACGACTACACCATCTCGGATAAGACTTTCATAGAAAACCTTTTATATTTTTCGTTGGTTACCGCTTTTGAGAAGACCGGTTTTTTCCAGTCGTTATCATGAACACGAGTCTACCTCGGGATGTTGTCTACAAACCGTCGCGTCGACCCTAGACGCCGAACCCGGCTCTGTTTCGAAGTCCGAAGTCGTATTGATCCGAGACGCGGTCGTACTTTGCCGAAGTCCGCGTGACGGTCGTTCGAGGTGTCTCCGGACACGTCGCCAGACTAGACGTGTCGAAGAGGCCTCTTTCCCGGAAAGGTTCTATGAGACAGCTGTTGCAGTCGTGTTCTTCTGTGCCTCAAGTGCCCAAAAGGTCTCTAGTTCAGATCGTCGCGAACCACTCTGCTGCGACTTCGAGACGAGTAATCTGACTCCCTTCCCTTCACTTCAGCGAGTCAGCACAGGCTGAGAAGTGCTGGGGTACCTGACATCGGATAGTCCGAGGAGTCAGGTACCCTAAAAGGTCTGCTCTCATGACCTCACCCAACGGTAAAGTAAGAGGTCCCTAGAAGGGGTGGGTCCCTAGCTTGGGCCCAGAGGGCGTAACATTCGTCTGCGAAATGGTAGACTCGCTGACCCCCTTCCGTTTGAGGTTTTCCGGAAGGGACCACCGAGTCATCCATGCACCCTCTCGACCCAAGGTAGGGACTCGACCCTTCTAGGGGACCTCTTCTTACCGACGGGTGAGGTCGTGAGGACGGACCTCTTAGGGTCCCTGTCTCCTCGGACCGCCCGGTGGCAGGTGTCCCAGACGTTGCTCAGAGCACTGACTCACTGATGTGGTTGACTGACGTAAGTCTTGGCTTGCCGTCGCTCCTCGCCCCGAGGACCACCCGGTCACCAATGCCGAAACGCTGAAGTGACGACCCCGGGACCCGAGTCAGAGTTCGACGTATCAGTCTTAATTAAGGACGGAGACGAACTGTCTGCGGACTGGTGTGCTTGTTCCACGTGGAAAGTGAAATTCCAAGCTGTCTGTAACGACACACGAGGGTGTGGCTGTCCCATACCACCGACAAAGGTTCCTCTTCGGACGAAGGTTCGACCTCCTCCTCAAGGTATCCAACCCCCGTTTGATTTCTATATAATACTTCCAGTAAAGACGAGTTTGACTTTATACCTAAGTCGTAGGATAAGATGGTCTGTGTCTGTCGCGTCACGACGTCTGGAACGACTGTCACCAGAGGTGCCGAGCTACCACTTCCCTCAGTACATCCGACTCGATGCGCGTCGCAGTCCCCTTTGCAGATCGAGGAGCCGGGTCCAAGGTCGGACGACAAGGTGTCGACTCTGAGACTGGGGTAGTCGGCGTCACCAGTACTGCTCGGTCCGAAAACCGCACTCAGGACTGCGTCTCTTTAATTTCGTCCTGCTACCGAAGTCCGTTCCATGGGGCGCACGACAGTGTCGCCTTCGACGACGCGTCGAAGTTGTTGAAAAAGTTCGGTCTGTTTTCGGCGCAAGAACGACTCTAAATAGAACTCGTGTTAATTTGTCTAGAGAAGTGAAATAAACATTTTAGACTTAAGTAATTTTAAAAAGTCCTTCATAACCGTGATTTTACACTAGTTAAACAATTTTTTTTTTTTTGTAAAAATGCCAGGCAGACACCTACGTTAGTCGAATGTTACGGCATACTAATTTACGTTCCTCTTAGACAGATGCAAATGTACGTAACAAGACCTCTTTTGCCAATTCGTGATCTACCGGGGACCTAATTGAGGAAGTCAGGGGACGAGTGGGTCTTGTGTGACAAGGGGGACCCTAGGCTTACGACTGTGAGACACTCTAGTGGCATAAGACGGTGAGTTTGAAAATAATTACGACGAAATTTGGGATATGTAACATGTCAGACCGAAGGGTCAGTACGGTGTGAACCCCAAATAAGGTTAGAACATTGAAGACATGACCTTGATGACGAAATTTTATATATGTATGACGTCTTCGCGAGGACCCCTGAGGGTGGACGTGCGAGGACTGTGATCCCCGTGAGCGGAGAGGTGGCCTCTCTGTCGGGACGTCGGGCGGCGGGACCGGCCGGGACGCACGCGACGACGGCGGTCACGACGAGGCGAAGGGCGCTCGGCGACCACGCGTGACGGACGGACCGCCCGCGGACGGGACATACAACAAGGATGTATTAAATTAATGCATACGTCTTCGGTGCCTTTACATTTACACTTTCTTTTCTCTTTTTGACTCCAATGTTCGAAAGTTTCTCGATGTTTTTCGTTCTGTGGACCCCCTCTTTTTGTTTGTGGTTCTGACAGTTTTTGCATCCGCACCCACTTCGTCGATATCTTCCGATTTCCTTTTTAAAATGGGTCTAATGAAGTTTACATAGACCAAGGGTGAAGTGAAATTTCTTGACCTTTGTACTAACATCTACTACACAATCCTCACACCAAATATGTTTGGTAACAAATTCTTGAATGAAAGTCTCTAAGAACACGGACGTGCGTTTTACTTATACATAAATATACAAAATTCACTTTTCATCATACAAGTTTCATGTATGAATGTATAGGAAAATTTTGTTAAAAGGTGAACTTGTTCGAAAAAGACTAATTGGCGGTTCATGGTCACTACATTAGCGTCTCTCTAAGGGTGGTTGAGCCGCTAGTGTCAGTCACAGGGACCTCAAGTGGGGGAGGGGGAGGGCCTTGTGACCTCAGAACGACTGCCACCGAAGTGGTCGTTGGTGCGACTGAGGAGGAGACAGACGTGCGTAGGAGTAGATCATTTGTATGGATAAGACAACAGCAGATTTAGCGACGATTTTTTATTGGGAAGACCGAGTTTTGTGAACCGAAGAGTGCTGAGGAGTCTATCACTCTCAGGAACGACGTCGGATTTGATGCGCGGAGGAGGGGGACGGAGCGAGGTGCAGAGCGGTGGTAGATGAGTGAGGAAGTCTGCACTGTCGGAGAGGACTGAGGGGTCTGGTCGTGTCGAGGAGGTTAGGGTGTGAGAGGATCGTGACAGTGTCTTTGCCAGTCTTTGTCCTCGAGAGTGAGTCGACACACGGACGGAGTGACGCGTCGAAAGCGACCTGATGTTTGGGGTGTGTGGGTGCCCGGTACGGACCAGAGTGAGTGAGACGTAGAGTCGCTTAAGACCTCGACCCTGTGACCCCTTTGAGTTTCAACTTACGCACTTTTTGTTTTTATCTCTCGTTTGTTTCGTTTTGGAGACATCGTATGTCGGTTTATGGGAAGAGGCGACTGTTCGGACTGAAGTTCCACCTCCTTCAGAAATCCTTCTCTTTGATCGTTACGGTTAGGTGCCGTCTCGCTCGCGCGGCTGGGAAGGGGAACTCGCCCTTGCCACCCGAAAGTGCGTCTTTAGTGAAAATCCTTTCTTTCGTCACAATGAGTGAGTCAGTTTAGACTGAGAAACGTTGGGACGTCTGGCATCGGACGGGCCGCTGAGGTGCCCTAAGAGGTCCGGTCTTATGACCTCACCCAACGGCACGGGAGGAGATCCCCTAGAAGGTCTGAGTCCCTATCTTGGACCCAGAGGAGTTAACGTCCGTCTAAGAAATGGCAGACACCGAGTCGACCATTTCTTAGGCGGACACTACGCCCTCTGGACCCAAGTTAGGGACCCACCCCTTCTAGGGGACCTCTTCTCTTTCCGATGGGTGAGGTCACAAGACCGGACCTCTTAGGGTGTCTGACGTATCTCGACCTGTGTTGACTCGCTGAAAGTGAAGTGAAAGTGAAAGAAATGACAGACTCGGTGGTCCCTTTAGGGGTTGGGAAAATTGCACCCTAATACATACTGCGGACTGTTGTAAGGGATCCCTGTGATCGAGTCCTTTGTCGACGGTTGTGACACCTTTCATTTCATAGAATTGTACCACAGTAGAGAGAGACCGGTGACGAAACATTTGGACGGAGTTGATGTATTCTTGACTAATGTCACGGACCGGTGTAGGGAAGGAGTATATACTAAATCGAACTCTTTTCTAAAGATGGAAAGGGTCTGTGACTGTTAGTTAGGTGGACGGAAGGGGTGAGGTCAGAGAGATCTGGTCAAAAAAAAGTTGACACCCGATACTGAACAGTCACCCATTGCTATGGTTAAATAACCCAAGTTACCCGTAAAACCTTGTTTTCATGAGTTTTTTCTTGACTTGTATGATTTTGCACAAAGTACTTGTACACCTCCACAGTCAAGTAAAGTCAGCGAGTCAACGCAGACTGAGAAACGCTGGGGTACCTGACGTCGTGCGGTCCGGAGGGACAGGTAGTGGTTGAGGACCTCAAATGAGTTGAGTCCAGGTCGGTCGGTCACTACGGTAGGTTGGTAGAGTAGGAGACAGCAGGGGAAGAGGAGGACGGGAGTTAGAAAGGGTCGTAGTCCCAGAAAAGGTCACTCAGTCAAAAAGCGTAGTCCACCGGTTTCATAATCACGAAGTCGGAGTCGTAGTCAGGGAGGTTATTTATAAATCCTGACTAAAACAAATCCTAACTGACCAAACTAGACGAACGTCAGGTCCCTGAGAGTTCTCAGAGGAGGTTGTGGTGTCAAGTTTTCGTAGTTAAGAAGTCACGAGTCGAAAGAAGTATCAGGTTGAGAGTGTAGGTATGTACTGGTGACCTTTTTGGTTTCGAGACTTATCTACCTGGAAACAGTTATTTCATTACAGAGACGAAAAATTATACGATAGATCCAACCAGTATCGAAAAGAAAGTTCCTCGTTTACAGAATTAAAATTCCGACGTCAGTGGTAGACGTCACTAAAACCTCGGGGTTCTTTTATTTCAGACTGTGACAAAGGTAACAAAGGGGTAGATAAAGGGTACTTCACTACCCTGGTCTACGGTACTAGAAACAAAAGACTTCCAACTCGAAATTCGGTTGAAAAAGTGAGAGGTGAAAGTGAAAGTAGTCCTCCGAGAAATCAAGAAGAAGTGAAAGACGGTATTGCCGCCACAGTGGACGCATAGACTCCAGTGACACAATCCGTATGTACCCACCCATGTGCACTTACATTTGTTCAGATTCGTGTGCTCTCCCTTTCCTCCCGTCGTGTCTTGTTACCAATTCTTGCGTTCCGAGACTACGGACTGACGGGTCGAAACTAAGGATCTATACGACAAGTCATTGACACACTTTCGTTCACTTTCAAATAAGCGATTCAGTACAGACTGAGAAACGTTGCGGTACCAGATATCGGGCGGTCCGAGGAGACAGGTACCTTATAAGGTCCTTTCTTATGATCTCACCCATCAGTACGGGAAGAGGTCCTCTGGAAGGGTTGGGCCCCTCACTTGGGTCCAAAGGACGTGACGTCCGTCTGAGAAATGGCAGACTCGGGGGTCCCTTCGTGTCTGACACATAGGGACCCGTGTTGTCCGTTGTGTCGACACGGAGTTAAAGCAGTAATCCCTGTCGTTGTCAAGAATGTGGTATACCAGACCCCTGGATTCTTTAATTTCATTCTAAGTTTCCTTCCGGACCGTCCACTGTTCGTGATATGTTTACAATCACCCTTTCCGGACACACAGACGTGTGCGACAAAGACAAAGATGTATGTAAATATTTGTGTGTGTGACTTGACGGTGTGTTTTATGCGGATAAAACGGGATACGTATTATCAGGTTTTTGGAACTTTCGATGTCGAGATCTACTTGAATATACGAAAAGGAAATTTTTTTTTTCCGTTTAATACATCCGGTTTCTTAGAAGGGAAAGATAGGTAGAGAATCATTGGAGTCCCAATTTGAGTTCTGCGTTAATGTTACTGACAGAGTCGGGTCTAAAGATGTGGTAGATAAAGTGAAAGGACAATAGACTGAAAACGAGATAAAAGTAGAAAGAAAATTTCAAGGAATAAAAAAATAACATAGAAACTTTTACGGGAATTTAGAGATAAACTTTTAACCATGTAAAATTCTATGTAAATTTTATTTTACGTGAACTAAACTGTATAAATAGTTTGTCTTCGTGACTAAGGATTTAAGGAAATATCTTGTCTATGGAATAAACGTGTGATTTAAGGTTTAGAATTTTTTATGTATTGATATATTTTGAATTATAACGTTGATATTTTGAATCATAAAGTTGTATTAAAATTTTATCTTTGTCTCTTAAACTCGGTAAATTAAGTCAGTAAAAATTTCAATCAGTGATAACGGTCCTAAAAATTTTATTTTTGTTTTGCAGATTCTAATTACTTCTATCTGTCTAATTTTATCTAAGAAGATTGTTTCTCGACACTCGGGTCTCGTGCGATACTCGGGTTTTGTGCGGAGTATGTATCTGTCTGCGATTTCCGTTTGTCCTCTATCTAAGGAGATTGTATGTTTCTCGATACTCGGGTTTCGTGCGATACTTGGGTTTTGTGCGATACTTGGGTTTTGTACGGAGTATGTATCTGTCTGCGATCCGTTTGTACTCTATCTAAGGAGATTGTATGTTTCTCGATACTTGCGTTTTGTGTGAAGTATGTATTCGTCTACGATTTCCGTTTGTCCTCTGTCTAAGAAGATTGTATGTTTCGCGATACTTGGGTTTTGTGCGGAGTATGTATCTGTCTGCGATTTCCGTTTGTCCTCTGTCTAAGGAGATTGTATGTTTCTCGATACTCAGGTTTTGTGCGATACTTGGGTTTTGTGCGATACTCGGGTTTTGTACGATACTTGGGTTTTGTGTGGAGTATGTATCTGTCTGCGATTTCCGTTTGTCCTCTATCTAAGAAGATTGTATGTTTCTTGATACTTGGGTTTTGTGCGATACTTGGGTTTTGTGTGATACTTGGGTTTTGTGCGATACTCGGGTTTTGTACGATACTTGGGTTTTGTGCGGAGTATGTATCTGTCTGCGATTTCCGTTTGTCCTCTATCTAAGGAGATTGTATGTTTCTCGATACTCGGGTTTTGTGTGATACTTGGGTTTTGTGCGATACTTGGGTTTTGTGCGATACTTGGGTTTTGTGCGGAGTATGTATCTGTCTGCGATTTCCGTTTGTCCTCTATCTAAGAAGATCGTATGTTTCTCGATACTTGGGTTTGGTGCGGAGTATGTATCTGTCTGCGATTTTCGTTTGTACTCTGTGTCATTTTCGTGTACTTTGGTATCCGTCATCAAAAAATACGTTCTCTGACTCTGTCCGATAAACAAAATCCATATTTGGACATATAGGAGAGATCTTCTATATGTTGTGGTTGCTGGACCTTCTGTTATTTTCGTAGTCGTAAGATGTATATTAGGTTAATTAAAAAATTTGATTGGTCCCAGTTTACGCTGAGTAAATCACCTAATGAAATTTACCAGTTTGTGTCGACGAGTCGACTTTAGCTCTGGTGTTTTGGTTACGTAAAAGAGTACCTACCACAGCCGAAGAAACTTTTTCTCTGAATTACACACTCTCTCAACTGCTATTTTTGTCAAAGGCCTTACTGATGGCGCCCGGGGCGCGTGCGACGACCCAGTCGCACTGATTAATTGCTGACTCACGTGCCGTGGACGGTGTAGTCGTGACAAATTGAAGTCTCTTTCGTGAGCTGCGGCGCCCGTGGTCAGGGGATTGTTGACGTCACTCGTGCGCCGCGCCGGTAGAGGGCTGACAGAGGGTGCCTACTGGGCACATTTGGTGCACCGTAAAGCATAGGGACCAGGGTTTACCGAACTTTTGGTTTCTGGGTAGTCCTTTCCTCTTTTTCGACGTTTCCTTCGGTGCAAGGTGCCTCTCTGATCTGATCTTGACTAGTGGACACCTTCCACTAATGGTTTCCTGGGTGATTTTCCTTTTATGTCCTTTAGTGTTGTCTACTCGACAAACCCAAATTTTGCGAACGGAGGAGACAGAACGCGGTTTTGAAGGGTCCAAGTCCGACTTGGGTCTGGTCTCGGAGCCGGTGTGCGACGACTCCGAGGAGGAGACGGGACGGCGGGAGTGGGAAGAGACTCGTAAGGACGTCTTCAGTTCGCGTGAGGTAAGGTCGTTTGCACGGGATCCGGTGTAGTCGCTCCTCAGTCTGACGTAGACGTGATCCCTCCACTACAGTTGGTTGTGGGTATTCACCTCAATAGAAAACTAAGATCTTACTTTGTGGTGCTTATGACTTGGGGATTCTGAAGGAAGTCGTGACGTCCGAGTGTGACTTTGTGTTCCTTGTCACCCGTGTGGGTCTACGTTTTGACCGAGTAGACTCACGTACCGTGGACGGTCTAGTCGCGACAAATTAAATTTAATTTGCACGTCTGTACAAAATTCTACTGCCAAAACTGCTAAATTGCTTATGTCCGAAAATTTTCGTGATAAAACTATGCTATGAAAGGTTTGTGGATTTCCCTTAATTTGCTGTTTGCTACTACGACCGCTGCCCTACTTTGTGGTTGTGACGTCTCCCCAAACTTAGAAACATAAAATTGGGAACGAAGAATGTCGACGAAATGAAATATAGAAGACGTGTTGTTAGATGTCCCATTCAACGGTTTGTGGTATTGAGTCACTGAGATGTCGCGCGTCCGCGCCCCGCGCTACTGGAAATGGAATAAATGACGTCGATTCTGAAACAAAACCCCTTGAAGGAATAGTTGAATCTTAGGCAAAACAGGGACCCAGACAAGGAAAACTCCTTAGTCTCTTTGTAGGAACACACGTTCTTTACAAGAAAAGGGTGCCCTTGTTTGTCTCCTAAGAATCGACTTGTAGAGCAAACGTTCTTACAAGTCGGGACCAACTCTCAGAGCAAACGTTCGTGAAGGGTTGGAAGGAATATGGAACAAGGGATGTGCTACTGATTCAGTAGTAAAAACTTTGTCAGACATGTACTGAGTTAGTTCGTAAAAAGGGAACGTAGCATTCCGGTTTTTCACCGGCACAGAAGTTCGGCGGACCACGCTAAGGACCGCGGCAGGTCACCGTCTAATAGGTCTTCTTTTTCTTTCCAGTAGAATACATTATTTACTCTTCGCAAAGACTTTTCAGACGTTATCTTTTTATATTTACAGATATATAAAGTGTTCCGACAGGACGATCCCTACTGAGAGTACCTCAGACCCAAAACAAACAACAAAATCAACGCTTCAACACAGTCTGAGAAAACGTTGCGGTATCTGACATCGGGCGGTCCGAGGAGACAGGTACCCTAAAGGGTCCTTTCTCGTGACCTGAGCCAACGGTAAAGGAAGAGGTCCCCTAGAAGGGACGGGTCCCTAACGGTGCAGACGTGACCCTCCGTCCGGGAAATGGTGGCTCGGTGGACCGTTCGGGTCTCAGACTGTGGCTTCTCGTTTCTCGGTCGTCGTACTTGTAGGCTCCTGCCGTGTCCGCCGACGTCCTCGCGTGCCGGCAGGGAGGTGGCCCGCCGTGTCCGCCGACGTCCTCGCGTGCCGGCAGGGAGGTGGCCCGCCGTGACTGCCGACGTCCTCGCGTGCCGGCAGGGAGGTGGCCCGCCGTGACTGCCGACGTCCTCGCGTGCCGGCAGGGAGGTGGCCCGCCGTGTCCGCCGACGTCCTCGCGTGCCGGAAGGGAGGTGGCCCGCCGTGTCCGCCGACGTCCTCGCGTGCCGGAAGGGAGGTGGCCCGCCGTGACCGCCGACGTACTTGCCGCGTGCCGGAAGGGAGGTGACCCGCCGAGGGAGTCCTGTCGGACGTCCTGGACGGCTAATGTACCGGTGGGGCGGGCAGTGGAGGTCTTTTCTTTCTCATTTTCTTTTTTCGTTGGAAGAATCCTCCCGTGGTCCCTGACTCCTTCTGTCTTTACCCACGACGAGTAATCTATAATGACCTCCGTTCCGTAAAACTTAGAGATATGAGTTAGTCGTGAGTAAACTTCTAATTTTGGGTCTTTGTTTGTAATTTACTTCTAGTGTAAAAAGTTGAACGTTCAGACACACATTATATAGAAAAAATTTTTCACGAGTGACCCCTCCGAGTTCGCCCTCCCCTATATACATGTGTGTGCCGACTAAGTGAGACGACATGTCGTCTTTGACTGTTGTAATATTTCGTTGACGTGAGGTCAAATCTTGTACGAGTGGTGAGAGAAGGGGCGTGGGTTGTGTCGTGGACGGAGAGTTGTTTGCGTACACTTACTTACTCGGGGTCTCGTTACCCTTACTGCACTTGCCGACACTTATACTTTCCCTGCACTGGTGTGAATGTGAATCCTTTCTTCTGACCGACATCAGTCTCTTTCTGGTCCTTCCGTGTCGGACTTTGAATTCTAGAAAACCACCGATGCACAGGGATAAATGACGACCTGTATAAAACCAAAGTGCTATTTCATAAACAATTCTCTACTGCTAGTGAATACGTAGTTCGATTACTGGACTCTGGGACTATTACGTGATATGCTCGAGAAGATTTGAGATCCGAAGAAAGGGAAAGTCTACGTATATATCAAATATATCGTGTATGATCCATAGTCCGTTAGATCTGCTAAGTAATGAGTAAAATACGTATAGACCCCCGAAGGGTCCATCACGTCACGTTTCTTAGACGGACGGTTAGGTCCTCTACTTTCTCTGAGTCCAAGCTAGGGACCCAGTCCTTCCAGGGCACCTGATACTTTACGGTTGGCGAGGTCATAAGAGCGGACCTTTTGAGGGACCCGTCTCCTCGGGTCAACCGTTGTCAACTGCCCCAGCGGTCCTCAGTCTGTGCTGGCTCGTTGACTTGTGCGTACGTGTAAAGTCGCGTTCTGACAATCGGATTGTGTGTCTTCCGACAAGTTTTGGATCCTGCGAACTTTTCGATTTCTTCTTTTGTTTCTTTGTGTCAGAAGTAAACCGTAAAATAAAAATTCCTCTGTGTTCTTTGCACCCAAGTTAGGGACCCAACTCTTCTAAGGGACCTCACTCTTTACCGTGAGATGAAGTCGTAAGAACGACCTTTTAAGATACTTGTCTCCTCGGACCACCCGATATCAAGTACCCCGAGTTTCTCAGCCTGTACTGATTCGTTGATTCGTGTGCGTGTGTGTCATGTGTTTAGTTGGGAATCTTTACGACTGTCCTACAGTCGATGGTTATTGTGAATGCTTTACGAACAACAATCTAAAAATCATAATCTTTATATTGAAATAAACCTTAATGAGGGTCTATACGATTGTTTCACTGATGTTCTTTCTTGATTATTAGACAGGAATGCTTCTTCAGGATTTATTAACGTAAAGATTAAATCCCATGTCGAAATGTCATCTTAGGGGACACTTATTTATTATTGACCGCCAATAGATCGTTAACCGCTAAGTATAACTAATAGAGTAACTACAACATTGTTGTAGCACCCTATCCATGGTGATTGAAACCGGTTATCCCTGAATGCGAGTGTCTCAAGTCCATTAAATGGGTTCCTTGTGTTCATCCGTTGCCACTCCAGTTCTAAGTTTGGACTCAGATTCAGTAGCAACTATCGGTTCATGGAGTGTTGATACTTTCGTGGTGTTAATCTTTAGTTGAGTTTACGTGGGGAATATCAAGGTACTGTTTTAAATGGGAAAAAAACGGTATTACTGTTTTTTAGAGACTTTATGTCTAGTTGGTACTACTTATTCCTTTTAAGTTTTTCTTATGTACGACGTGAAGTAATTTGTGGTCTTGCCGATTGTTACTTCAAGTCAAGTCAAGTCAAGTCAACGAGTCAGCACAGGCTGAGAGACGCTGGGGTACTTAGCGTCGTGCGGTCCGGAGGGACAGGTAGTGGTCGAGGGTCTCAAGTGACTCTGAGTGCAAGTAGTTCAGGCACTACGGTAGGTCGGTAGAGTAGGAGCCAGCAGGGGAAGAGGAGGACGGGGGTTAGGGAGGGTCGTAGTCTCAGAAAAGGTTACTCAGTTGAGAAGTGTACTCCACCGGTTTCATGACCTCAAAGTCGAAATCGTAGTAAGGAAGGTTTCTTTAGGGTCCCGACTAGAGGAAGTCTTACCTGACCAACCTAGAGGAACGTCAGGTTCCCTGAGAGTTCTCAGAAGAGGTTGTGGTGTCAAGTTTGCGTAGTTAAGAAATCGCGAGTCCGAAGAAGTGTCAGGTTGAGAGTGTAGGTATGTATTGGTGACCTTTTTGGTATCGGAACTGATCTGCCTGGAATCAGCCGTCCCATTACAGAGACGAAGACTTATACGATAGATCCAACCAGTATTGAAAGGAAGGTTCCTCATTCGCAGAAAATTAAAGTACCGACGTCAGTGGTAGACGTCACTAAAACGTCGGGGGTTTTTATTTTAGACTGTGACAAAGGTGACAAAGGGGTAGATAAAGGGTACTTCACTACCCTGGTCTACGGTACCAGAAACAAAAGACTTACAACTCGAAAGGGTTGAAAAAGTGAGAGGAGAAAGTGAAAATAGTTCTCCGAAAAATCAAGGAGAAGTGAAAGACGGTATTCTCACCACAGTAGACGTATAGACTCCACTGACTATAAAGAGGGCCGTTAGAACTAAGGTCGAACACAAAGAAGGTCAGGTCACAAAGAGTACTACATGAGACGTGTATTCAATTTATTCGTCCCACTGTTATATGTCGGAACTGCATGAGGAAAAGGACAAACCTTGGTCAGACAACAAGGTACAGGTCAAGATTGACAACGAAGGACTGGACGTATGTCCAAAGAGTCCTCCGTCCAGTCCACCAGATCATAAGGGTAGAGAAAGTCTTAAAAGGTGTCAAATAACACTAGGTGTGTCAGTTTCCGAAACCGTATCAGTTCTTTCGTCTTTATCTACAAAAAGACCTTGAGAGAACGAAAAAGGTACTAGCTCACCTACAACCGTTAAACTAGAGACCAAGGAGACGGAAAAGATTTTGGTCGACCTTGTAGTTCCTCAAGTGTCAAGTGCATAACGATTTCAGACCGAACCTCTTAAAATTCGTAATGAAGTGATCGTACACTCTCCTCACGTTAACACACCATCAAACTCGTAAGAGACCGTAACGGAAAGAAACCTTAACCTTACTTTTGACTGGAAAAGGTCAGGACACCAGTGACGACTCAAAAGGTTTAAACGACCGTATAACTTACGTCGTGAAAGTGTCGTAGTAGAAAGTCCTAAACTTCGTCGAGTTGACCTTAAGGTAGTGGAGGTGATCGAAACAATCATCACTACGGAAGATTCCGGGTGAACTAAAGTGTAAGGTCCTACAGACCGAGATCACTAGTGTAGCAGTACTAATAGACCCAGCACTTCTAGAAAAAACATGTCAAGAAGGCACATAAGAATGGTGGAGAAGAATTATAGAAGACGAAGACAATCCAGGTATAGTAAAGGACGTCTCGGGTAGAAACGTCCTTTACAAGGGAACCACAGAGATTAAAAGAACTTCTCTAGAGATCAGAAAGGGTAAGACAACAAAAGGAGATAAAGAAACGTAACTGGCGACTTCTTCCGAAAGAATAAAGAGGAACGAGAAGAAACCTTGAGACGTAAGTCTACGAATATAGAAAGGAAAAGAGGAAACGAAAAGTGAAGAGAAGAAAAGTATCGACAAACATTCCGGAGGAGTCTGTCGGTAAAACGAAAAAACGTAAAGAAAAGGTATCCCTACAAGAACTAGGGACAGAGGACATGTTACAGTACTTGGAGTAAGGTATCAAGTAGTCCGTAACATAGATAGTCTAGATCCGGCAATTTAGATAAAGAGTGAAGGTGACATATTAGTATTCCCTAAACTAAATCCAGTATGGAGTTACCAGATCACCAAAAGGGATGAAAGAAGTTAAATTCAGACTTAAACCGTTATTCCTCAAGTACTAGACTCGGTGTCAGTCGAGGACCAGAACAAAAACAACTGACATATCTCGAAGAGGTAAAACCGACGTTTCTTATATTAGTTAGACTAAAGCCACAACTGGTAGACCACTACAGGTACACATCTCAGAAGAGAACACAACAACCTTCTCCCACAAACGATACTGGTCACACGAGAGAACCGTTTTGAGATAATCGGAAACGGGACGAAGTAAGGCGTAAGGTTCCGGTTTAAACGGACAATGAGGTCCACAAAGAACTGAAGAATGAAAACGTAAGGTCAGAGAATGTTACTTTTCCTGTAGAAAACCCCACAATCAAGATTTTCTAGAACATCCAGAAGCATTTTGGCAAGTTGAAGTCAAAGAAGTCGCAAGGACCAACCCCGTATCTGAACCTATTGACACTATAACTTACCAAACGGAACCTCTGCTTGTCTCTAGTAAGACAACAAAAACTCTAACGTAGGTTCATGACGTAAAGCCTGAGAAAACAACTGGTACTACCGATGAGGTAAAGAAGACCCCCTAAGGACGGGCGTCATCATCTACATTACCAGTAGACTCAGGTAAATGTCTAAAAAAAGATATGAACCCACTTCGTGTTAACAGTTTTCCTTCCGTTGTCTTTTCCATTTTTCTTTTTGACCTTAGTGATGAGGGTGTTTGTCAGGTTTTAAAGTAGTACTTTGTTTCTATGAAGGACGTAGACCTTCATAGGTAGAGGTCTGTTGTGATCTTTGTGTGTGTAGTTGACGCCTTAATGATCGGATAACGATTCGAGGTGTCAATGGCCGGCACCCCTCCCTCGTCCCGTTGTCCCAACCTCTGTGTCTGCTACTTCTGGAAGTCTCAGGTGTTAGGTCTTCTTTTTATCGGCGACACTTGCTTTTACGGCTATTAGGGTGAGTCCCGGGACTAGGGATGGCGACACTTTCTTCACGTCTCTCGGCGAGTCCCGGGCCGAGGGATGGTTCCTGAAGGTCCCGGCGTCAGGTCTCTTCCTTCGTTGACGCGTCCTAGACGTGCCCTCCCTTTCTCCTTTTCAAACTTCCACCCCTTCCTCTATTGCGCCCCGGAGTCCCTTGTCCTTTCTGTGTCTCGGCATCCCCTCACTTTTGGTTGGTCTGACACTCGTCCACCTTGTAGTTCCATTGACCTCTTTTTCTGTCCCCTTTCGTCTCGATTCGGACTTTCGTTCGTTTCTTAGACCTGCACTTCTTAATTGATCTTTTTTCCGTGATTTTCAAGACTTCGTCTTCTTCTCGTGTTATTACGACTTAAGGTTACTCCGGCGTATAATAATGTTGTCCTATGTATGTTTTACGTCCTTTACCTCTCTTGAACGTCTCTCAGGTCACACTTTTTAGTTTGGAGTGGTTGTTAGGTGCCTATTCCACTATGTTCGGTCCCGTGACTCTTGTGTTTCCCGTTTGGGTTCCCAGTACAACCTTCTTTTTAGTGTCCCAAAAACACTCTTTATTCTTTATTTTTTCAGTTTTATCTCTTCCCAGTTCAGAATGAACGTTCAAAGATCGAATCCTTTGAGTGATCGTCTAATCGTTGTCTGATTTTCTTTATTCTATCGACTTTTGTCTTTAGTTATGAGACTCATTTTCCAAAAAAAAAAAAAAGGGGTATTTATAGTGTACATAAATTTATACTCTAGTTTTTCATTTATAAAGTAAAAGGTTGTAAGGTGCTTCAGAAGTTCTATGATTTCCTTATCTTAAAAAAGACCAAGTTTCATGTGTTTTTAATTTAGTAGTCTTCTGAAGAGTCAAGGTAACGGTTTCTTTCGGACTGTCCTGTGTAATTTTCGTAGACTACTCCGAAAAGATAATAGGATTCATCAAGACCCCCTTTTAATAGAATTTTTCCATTACTTTGACTTTCTAGTCACCATTTTAAAAACTTATTTTTAACCCTAAAATAATATTAGTATTATTTTCAAAGGTGGATGAGGTAAATCAGTAGTTTTGACACTAAAAGTTATGTCTTTATGGATGTTACTGTGGATCGTCACTAAGGTAGAAGAGGGTTCTCGTCCTAAGCCAGTCGACTGCCTTTCCTTCTCGTCCTCGGCACCCCCTGCGTCGGGTCCTGTCCTTCTCCGCAGCAAGCCTTCGGGTTTCGGGACGGGACTTGAGGACAGAGTGGAAACGTCCTGACAGAATTTCTGGACAGATGCCAGTTCGACGAGGTTTTTCGGCTCCATTTATTACTCTGTCTCGCGATTTATACAACTATCTTTTAGATAGGTTTCAAACAAAATTTTAGACCGGATATTAACAAGAAGAAGTATGAGTACACAAAAACCTTAGTTCCATTACGATCGGAATATGTTGCTCGACCCTCTTTATTAAGGTAACAAAGACAAGAGACTCAAACACTTTCCAGTCGTAATAGACACGGAACTCACGAACCGTCTTGAGTGAGATCTTTGGTGGTTCACTGAGGGACTACCAGGTCACCGATTCCTAGACGGTCGGCCACGACCCCTGTCCCCAGGTGAGGACCAGACCCTTCTCAGGGTGCACGGTGTCTCGTTGGACCGGACACGTGAGGTGGTGACTCGAAGTCGTGGTCTCGGACGTGAGCCGTTGTCCTCCGGTTGCCGGACGTCGGTCTCTCCCCGGGCGGACGACGGATTGACCTCTCTCGTCACTTCTGGGTCTCGTCGGTGTGTCTTCACTTGTTTGTTTATATTTTTGACATGGTTCACAAAAGGGTCGTCCTTCTAAAAATGAGTGACTGGTCAAAGAAATCCCTAATTTCCTGATAAGTCCGAAAGATAAGAAAAAAGTTAAACCACAAAATGTGTAAAGTTCTGAGTACACGTACATTTGTGACCTCTTTGTGATGGAGTCTGGTGATTTAAGGATAGCGAAGGGTTTAATACACGGTAGAGACAGGTTGTAAAGTCAAAAGGCCAACAATTGGGGTGTTTAGGTCTGTAAGGCTGGTGCCAGAATGTGTCAGTTGTGACAAATCTAGAGCTAAGTGGTCGTCAAAAACGCGGAGTCTTAGAGAGGACTCCAGTGAAAGGAAGAGGAATTTTGGCGTAGAAAGCCGCTCCTGCGTGACCTAGCTCTCCTTTGTGCGAGGCGAAGGAGTTCAGACTTCAGAGACAAAACGGGAAGGAAGACGGCGAAGGAGTTCAGACTTCAGAGACAAAACGGGAAGGAAGACGGCGAAGGAGNAAGGATAGCGAAGGGTTTAATACACGGTAGAGACAGGTTGTAAAGTCAAAAGGCCAACAATTGGGGTGTTTAGGTCTGTAAGGCTGGTGCCAAAATGTGTCAGTTGTGACAAATCTAGAACTAAGTGGTCGTCAAAAACGCAGAGTCTTAGAGAGGACTCTAGTGAAAGGAAGAGGAATTTTAACATAGAAAATCGCTCCTACGTAACCTAGTTCTCTTTTGTGTGAGGCGAAAGAATTCAGACTTTTAGAGATAAAACGGGAAGGAAGACATTTCGTCGAAACCCCCTTGGGTCAAGACTTAACTGTCAATAAAGAGACCCCTGACGAACCTGTAAGAAGGTGTGCCGACACCATAAGCGCACCAACGACGATCTTTCAGGAAACGAGTAGATTAGCGACAAAGAGGTTTTCCGTTAGAGGAGAGGGACCGTCGAGAATCCCCTAGAGAGACAGAGGTCACGAGTAGTCAAGGAGAGTACATAGGCACATTCTTAGGGAAGTGTCATTGTGAACAGACTCTAAAGGACAAAGGATTTAAATGTTTAGGTGTGTAAACTAGTTAGGACCTCTTGCGAGTCAACAGCGGAGAGACCCATAATTGGAGACGGGGAGATAGACGAGGAAGACCCTGAGACTAGTCTACTCAAATGTACGGTACGTTACTCGTCCAAGTGACGTTTTACTTTTACACCCCGCGGAACGAGCTTTCAATAAATCCTAAAGTCTCCCCATCCCGTACTTTAGTTTGTACTCCGAGAAGATCGCACCCCTAGAGACGTGGACGTGTTCAGTGTACGGGTGCTCCGGGACTGAAGTCTGTTCGTTCCTGTCACTATCATTTGTAGGACTTCCGTCTTCCTTCGTCTTTAGTCTTTTGGTTCTTTGTAGAGGGTGGGTCCCTGTCGGTGTGAGAAGAGTAGAACTACGTGCCTAGTCTTTGAAAAGATGTCTAGGCGTACGTCTATAAGTCGGTGTGTCAAGAATACAGTGCCTTTACCAAACGACACGTAAGAGAAGATGTCAGAAAAAAGTCTAGACGACATAATCCCTCTCGAGAGTCTTGGAATCATTTATGTCTAGTGAAGTTAGGATAACATGTCTATTGTCTTGTATGTCAATGTACCAGTAAATTCGTTTAAGGACAACAATCCAAAGGCTTCTCAGAACTCGAAAAGTGAAAATTTTCACTACTCGTGCCCGATACTTATTTCGACTCACACCTGACTTACCTCGTTAGTCACATTTGGTGTGAGTGTCTCTCGGACCGTCCATTGTTTGAGGGGTATTGACACTCACCAAAATATTTGGTAAGACAGAGTACATTTTTGACTTAAGTAGATGTGAGGGTTTTCGTCCCATTCTCTCTGAAAAAAGGAACTAGGAATGGTTAAGGAAATTTAAAACGGAAAACATAAAGGAGAGAAAAAGTCAAATCAAAGATGACATTTCACTTAGTCCGTGCGCACGTGTGTGTAGGGGAGAAGAGACCTCGGGGAAGGGGAGAGCCAGTGGTGTCTCGTGATGCGCCCAAGGGAGTCGATGTGTCGTCCGACGACTCATCCTCAATGGGCAAGGTGCGTGTCACGGCTGCCATATGCGAACAGCTAGGGTTGCGTAGAGCGGTGCGGGAGAAAGGGGGAAACCGCAGGTATCCGAACAAGAGATGTAGACTCTTGTAGAGACAAAGACAAAACGTTTATTCCAGCAGATATGGTACATAAAGAAGATCTTTACGAGACAAGTGAAAGAGACTGTCAAGAGGATTGCCTAAGGAATAACAAAATTTTAAAATTACTAAAGACATAACCTCTACGGTTAGGAAACAGTATCCCCATAGTCCACGAAAAAAAAAAAAGAGAATTTTCTTTCTTAATTGAATTTCTGAATGGAGGTCAAGGATTCTGGAAGTCCTCGAGTTTTAAGAGTTAGGGGTGGAAGAGACGTACAGGACAATTTAATCGATTTTTTTCTTTGTCTTTTTTATTTGTTAATTCCCCTACTCATTGTCCTCTGTCAGGGACCCCGGAGACTACGCGTCGCAAAGTAAAGAACCTTGTCATTTATTCCTAAGTGAACTAGTGATAAACAATTTGTCGTGTCGATACGAGTACATTAAAAGACATGGAGTATATAATGTTGAAAAAAAATCTTAAAACAATGATATATAGTAAACATAGCTTCCAGTTGGTAATTCACGATATACTGAAAGATGATTGGTTTATTTGACTTTTACTTGTGTTTAAGATTATACATCTGTCTATGCGTCTTTCTTTTGACCTGTCTAAGTCTTCTACGTAAGTAAATAAGTCGTTTGTAAATGGCAGACACTTTCGGGGAGGTTCCGGCGTCCGACACGAGGTGCGGGTGAAGACGGGGTTCGCGTTCTCGTCGGACGTGGTCGCGGACTGGTGCGACCCGGGGTCGAGGGAGCCGGGGCTACGCGTTCGCGACTAGAGTCACTTTGGGTTCTGGAGGCGGTCAGGTTTTAAGATCTCGATACGGCTTTTGGTTTTGGAGAAGTTTTTGTGTAAGACCTTATTTGTTTTACTCCTATGGAATGTTACTCATAGAAGGTCACATGGGGTGACTTAAGACCAGGGTGAGATGCTCTTCAATTCTTCACACTACAACCCCCTTCCACCCCTTCTCACGAGTCCGACTTTACTTAGACTTATGTCAGTCGAATTTCAAAGTGTTCAAAGAAATTACGGCTTGGAGTGTCTGTGATGTGGCACTTTTATGTGTAGACCTCGAAGTTCTGACTCTGTGAATGTAGACAGTTTAAGTGACCTGGTGTTCACTGAAAAATACCATTATGGCTAGGTATGACACACTCGGTCGTCTAATCTTTCTGTACTAATTCTTTCCGAATCGAGTTTGGGATCAAGATGACGCATTTTCGAGACAGTAGATTTGTCTGACGAACTGAAAAGACACAAAGTCTAGGGAGATGACACTTTACCCCTTATTTTTCCGACGGGAGTTTCGTGTGACCACGGACGTCAAGTACAAGTTTGCACAAAGTTTCTCTACCTGACTGCCCTCTTGTGTCCATACCTGTCTATGCGCTATTTCTTCCCGAATGGTCACCGAGTTACTGTCTTAGTGGACGTTACGTCCTCGACGCCCAAACTAAGGACCCAGTCCTTCTGGGGGACCACCTCCCGTGCCGTTGGGTGAGGTCACAAGAGCGGACCCCTTAGGGTACCTGGCTCCTCGGAGCGCCCCATGTCAGGTGTCCCTGACTGACGCGTACGTGTGCACTATTTCTTCCATCCTGGCTACGATTGGCGTCTTAGAGCTATCACTCACTTGCCCGTAAGTTGTATGTTAAGAAAGTTTAAGAGACGTAATATAAACTTTTACAAGTATTATTTTGCCGTTTACCATTTTTATGCCGGAACACTACTAAGACACTCGAATTAAGTGTGTCATAAACGACACAAATTGATTCTGATAATCACAAACATTTATTTAAATACGAAACCTGATGACCTGAAGGGACCACCGAGTCGACTATTTCTTAAGCGGACGTTACGTCCTCTGGACCCAAGTTAGGGACCTAACCCTTCTAAAGGGACCTCTTCCCCTTCCGAGGGTGAGGTCATAAGACCGGACCTCTTAGGTACCTGATGTCAGGTACCCCAGTGTTTCTCAGCCCCTGTACTGACTTGTTGAAAGTGAAAGTGAAACCCTGATATTAAAAAAATTTTTTAATCTGATTCTTGAAAATTGATCTTAATTTTGAAAGTCTCCCTTTTCGTTAAAGTCGTAGAAAGGTTTCAAATTGATTTACGTAATTGAATTTTTTATAAAATTTAACACCAGTGTTAATTGGTGTCTTGTTTTAAATGGTACAATTGGTAAAAATTCGTATACGATGACGATTCAGCGAAGTCAGCACAGGCTGAGACACACTGGGGTATCTACCGTCGGGTGGTCCGAGGGGGCAGGGACCCTAAGAGGTCCGTTCTTGTGACCTCACCCAACGGTAAAGGAAGAGGTTGCGTACTTTCACTTTTCACTTTCACTTCAGCGAGTCAGCACAGGCTGAGAGTCGCTGGCGTACCTGACGCCGGGTGGTCCGAGGAGGCAGGCACCCTAAGAGGTCCGCTCTCGTGACCTCACCCACGGCGACGGGAGAGGCAAAGCTCGTGTAGTGTGCCGTGATAAGGCAGTTGAGACCCGTGCACCACGTGTTGTCTCGAGATGTCGTGAAAGTGACACGTTTTGCCTGAAGTCACTTGTTACGGAGAAGAGGGAGAGAGGGTTTGAGGGTCTTCGGTGGTAGGGTAAAAGCCAAGGATTCTCAAACTGATAGTCGCGTATGAAAGTATCACTCTTGTTTGGTGACATGCACCAGGTACGGAGTTCAAGTGTGACCGAAGTCATATTTAGATTTTGCTTATGGGTTCCGTCATAGAATTGTAGGTATGTTATTTTGTCGTATGGGAGGACGTCGAACAGTGTGTCTGATATCTTCTTCGTTCGAGTGTCCTTTGGTAGTGAAGACGTTATTACTCGACCGAGATTTACTTGTTATTTTCAAGACAATAAATAACGACATTGACTTACGATTCAAGACAATAAAATAATTTTTTTAAGACTTCAACTTCTGTAATTTCTCAGTGTACAATCTTCAATGATGAGGGCTAAGACGAGCCGTAGTAGAAAATAAATGTCCTACACACTGCCGGGTCGAAAGGCTTTCGTGACAGGTGCACAATCCCCTTCGTGTGGCGGGCCTGGGCGGGCGGGCCTGGGCGGGCGGGCCTGGCCGTGGTTTCATTGGCAGACGTACTCACCAAATGTTGTCCTCCAGGACCATTCCTTGTGTCTCGATTACTCGGTGGTGGTTGGCCTTCTCAAGCCGTTTCCACTTTTCCTCTGTGGTGTGCAGGTTGGTGGAGGGTCTTAGGAAGAGGGACCGGAGGTAGAGCCGACTTGTTCCACACGTAGTGGTCCTTCCTGAGACTCAGTCTTACTAACCGACTTCTGGTAGGCCTTTGATTGGGGTAGTGGTATTTTGGACGTTCGGTACACCGTCTCGCCAGGAGGGCCCCGGGGAGTGGGAGACGGGAGGCGGGCCCACGGGGAGAGGGTCATCTTAAGGAACGTGCCAGTCGTGTACACAGAGGAGTCTGTTGAGTAAAAACTCACAATCTGTCCTCGGGTCAAAGCCCGGGACCTTCCCCCAGGGGGAAGGACATTTTGTATATGATAAAGAGGGTATAGACATAAACGTCGACCTGATTCCCTCTATTCCTTGAGAAGACTATGTGTCAGTGAAGTCGGAAAAAAAGTGATTGGTGTCTTAAGAAGAGTGTCCTTTAGTCGTTCTCCAGTATCTAATTAATGTCAACCAAGAATATACGTCTCAGGTAGTACTCTTTGTGACCCGACCTTCTTCGTGTTCCACCTTAGTTCTAACGACCCTGTTTATAGTTATTGGAGTCGATACGTCTACTGTGGTGGGAATACCGTCTTTCACTTCTCCTTGATTTTTCGGAGAACTACTTTCACTTTCTCCTCTCACTTTTTCGACCGAATTTCGAGTTGTAAGTCTTTTGCTTCTAGTACCGTAGACCAGGGTAGTGAAGTACCCTTTATCTGCCCCTTTGTCACCTTTGTCACAGTCTGAAATAAAACCCCCCAGGGTTTAGTGACGTCTACCACTGACGTCGGTACTTTAATTTTCTACGAATGAGGAACCTTCTTTTCAATACTCGTTGGATCTATCGTATAAGTTTTGGTCTCTGTAATGGGACGGCTGATTCCAGGCAGATCAGTTCCGATACCAAAAAGGATACCAGTACATACCTGCACTCTCAACCTGACACTTCTTTCGACTCGTGGCTTCTTAACTACGAAAACTTGACACCACAACCTCTTCTGAGAACTCTCAGGGAACCTGACGTTCCTCTAGGTTGGTCAGGTAAGACTCCCTATAGTCGGGACCCTAAAGAAACCTTCCTGACTACGATTTCGACTTTGAGGTCATGAAACCGGTGCAGTACGCTTCTCAACTGAGTGACCTTTTCTGAGACTACGACCCTCCCTAACCCCCGTCCTCCTCTTCCCCTGCTGTCTCCTACTCTACCGACCTACCGTAGTGCCTGAACTACCTGCACTCAGACTCACTTGAGGCCCTCAACCACTACCTGTCCCTCCGGACCGCACGACGCTAAGCACCCCAGCGTTTCTCAGCCTGTGTTGACTCGCTGACTTGACTTGATTGACTGGTGTTTCGCACGGTGGGTCCTTCGGGAGCAGAGAGTGCTGTGCCGAGTCTGCCGGACACTCCGGACAAAAGTGAGTATTAGGTGACAGAGATAAGAAACCAAGGACTGTGTCTAATTTGAAACGGACGTTTCTCCCGAGTTCCGAAGGGGTCAGAGGTCAGGACCCCCTTTCCCTTGACCGTCTCGAGTGCTACTTACCCGTCGTCCTGCGGAGACACGGACTCACCAGTGACCCCAGGTCCAAGGGGTGCTCCACTCCAGTCAGTCGAGACGAAAGAAGAAAAGTCTTAAGAGAAGTCTTAGAGGAGAGGACCGGAATCAACGACTGTTCAAATAAATGAGAAACACACGGACCACTCGATTCCACCTTGAACCCTCTCCCAGAAGGGAGGGAGTGTGAAGTTTGGGGTCCTAGATCTTTTTGAGTTGTTACGACCCGAACTTTTCGTAAATCGGGATCCGAATATTGTTGTGTGAAATAGGTGGAATTCAAAGAGACCCTTAAATAGAAAGGACCGGACAGGAATTGACTCTTACGAGTCTAAGGTCACTTGTTCGAATCTCCCTCGTAGACGAAATCTCTCAGGGGCACCGGGTCACCTCGAGTGGGTCCAGTTCCTAAGTGACATTGCCGGTCTCTCGTTCGGGTAGTTTTGCGAAATGAGCCGGGACAGAATTGGAGGTGACCCCGGGTTCGTCTACACTGACAGTATCCCAAAAATGGGTTACAAGTGTCGAGTGTGACCCCGAGTGAGAACCACATAGAAGTAAGGCTCCGAAACCTGTTTACGTGGACGGTGACGTCACACATCGTAGTAAGTCTCATCCAAGACAGGGCTTGTAGGAGACACGTCCGAAGACACATCTGTAGTCCGAAGTCGAGGAAGCCCATTTATGGATTCTCGTGTTGACGACCCAGTACGAATTCGAATGGAAGTTCAAAAGAAAAAAAAATTAAGTAGACTTAAACAATGTTGAAATTTCGTCTTACACTGAACTCGTAGTGTAAAGGCAAGTGTTATGAGCGAGCTCAATGAAAATGTTCCCGAAATGCTGTACGGACCTGTTCGAATAGTAAGACGATGGGATTTGTGACAAGAAACTTTTTGTTCGGGATACATACCTGTTGGGGCCACCAAGTCTACCATTTCTTAGACGGACGTTACGTCCTCTGGACCTAAGTTAGGGACCCAGCCCTTCTAGGGGACCTCTTCTCTTACCGTTGGGTGGGGTTATAAGAGCGGACCTCTTAGGGCACCCGTCTCCTCGGCCCGTCTGATGTGGGGTGCCCCAGTGCTTTTCAGTCTGTGCTGACTCACTGACTGTGAGAGTGAAACTGCATACCTGTCCCTGAGGGTAGTTCCACCAAGTCACATTGTGTGAAGTAAAGGTCTCCGGACCGTGTACGTCAGTCCTTGGTGTCCCCGACTTTCCAAATTTCTCATCTAGCGTCTTCTACTTTTCGACGAAATTACTCACAAAGAAAACTTGTGGTTCCATGTGTGAAGTCTTGTGAAATCACTGTTTTCCGAGCCAAATCACTTCTTAGACAAAATGTCGGTTGCGAAGTCTGGTGCTTCGACTGTGTCCACTTGTGTCGGATGGTGTTCGCATCCACGAAGGCGGACAATGCTGCTCGGCTGTACTGCGATCTCTTGTCCGTCGAGGTAGTCGTTGCGGTCCCAGGGGCTCTTTGTGGCGGGACCCGTCCTCTGCCGTGCGGGGTGCCCGTTCTGCGCATAAAGTATCGTTTCCATTACGGGTCTGTCAGAAGGGTTCAACGACATCGTTGAGACGTACGTGCGGTTGTCGTCTACTCTCAGGGACAACGGGGTGCAGAAGTAACTGTAAACCGAAGGAGCCACGAGACTCCAAACCAGTAAGATGAACGGGTTACCGGTAGAGTGACGACAAAATTGGCCGTAAAGGAACTACTGTGTATTGAAAAGTATACGAATAAACGGTGCCCACATAAAAGTAGTCACGTTACAGACAGTTCCAATGACCGGGTGACAATTTTTAGTCCAACAAATAAAAGAATAACTCAACACTCTTCGAAGACATATAAAGTCTATTCAGTGAATAGTCTATTATAGAAAAGATACATAAAAGAAGGTCACACACTGAACAGAAGAGTTAGAGGACTGTGACTGAAAACGTCCCGTCTTAAAAACTTAAAATTGTTAAAGTTATTGCAGGGCGAACAGTTAAGAACGAGAGTGCCTAGTACGGAAACCTCAGTGTGGAATTTTCGGTAGTGGTGTGGGCTCCGGTAGATCCGACAGACAGACGATAGAAGATCCTGATCTTTCAAAACACAAAGTGAGACTCCAGACATTGTGTGACACTCGATTGAAAACACCTCCTACGTTCGATCGAGTGGTCCAGGCCCAGAGTGTGCCCCCACCGGCCGACGAGGTCGTAGTGGGCGACGGTCCTGGCACTGCCGAGGTGGCACGACAGAAACGGGGCGACAGCGTCTGGGGGACTGAGATGGCTAGATCCAGGTGAAGACCCGAGAGGTCGGACGAGGGGACGAGATAGACGACTGAGGTGGGAGTCGCTGTGCGACAGAACGACTGACACTCGGACTGGCACTCAGACTCTCGTCACACCGCGGTCAGAGAGCTGAGAGGAGGAGATTGTGGCACGACCGGTAAGACCCGGAGGACGGACTGGTGCCTTCGAAATCTCAGTCGAACGACTAGATGTGTTTTATTACACACGAACGTAAGACTATCGTTGACGCGACTTAGACATCTGGTTCAGCCCTTCTGGACTGTAGAGTGGTTATGACTCAGAATGATAGGTACTCGTGTCTGGTAGAGAGGTAGACAGATCGAGAAGAAGCCACGGAAGTTGTCTCGGCACGTCAAAAGGAGTGTGTCTAGAGTAAGTACGAAACAATCTAAATATGGATTCATAAAGTAAAACCCCACACACACACGTTTAAATTTACCATAACAAAATTTAAAGTTTAGGCTGCACAAATAACGACCATCCTTCGTCTACTTCATATAATTGGGACACAGGATTTTGACATTATTTTGACATTGACGAACACATAGTCCTCCCAAAAACAACAACGACAATTGTGACTAAAAAAAGTTTAGAAGGTGTGAGAGTTGTACGAAAATTAAACGCAAAGGAAGTACTGTACAACTGATGGAGAAGGACGTATCTGACCGGTAAGTGTCAAAACACAAACACTTGACAGGTGTAGAATTGACAACTCAACATTCTCAAGAAATGTGTAAAATTCATTTTCACGAAACTGTCTGTGTACAAAACGTTTCCATAAGAGGTAAGACATCAAACCGAAAAATAAATTAACACAGAAAAATTCTCACTTAAAATTTTAAAAACTACTTCAACACTTAAAAAAGAAAATATCAGATACGAAGGACCTAAGACTTTGCAGAGACGGATGAGTCACAGTGTCTCTACAAGAAATTTTACAAGAAGACCTCTAAATTGTCAAGGTCGAGAGTGTAAATTCGGATACTAGGTTAGACTCAATTACAAGAACAATTACACCCCATTTCAAGTTCTAAGTAAAAAAAGAGTATATCTATAGATCAAAAAGACCATGGTAAAAATTTTTATTTTTTTTGTGGAAAAAAAACCAATGATAACTAAATACAACCAAGTAAACAATTTTTAGTTAAACGGCAAATTCACACCTAAATAAAGTCCTGGGATAAGACGAGGTCGCGAGATACACGTCAGAATACGATCTCCGAGCAACGGAGTCAATGGTACTCTGAACTTAGTCCGTTAAAAGTTCTAACAGGACACAAGAGAATATTTAAAATCTTAATCCCAAAGTTAAAGATGGGGTTTTTCGGACGATCCTAAAATTGATCTCACAAATTAGATATTGTGAATAAAAGTCGATTTGATGACCCAATTATCAAATTAGATAATCGTTAGATTATATTAATAACTATACCAACCCAAACCCAGATAGTAAAATAATAATTAAAAATTGAACAGTGAAGACAACATGCCAAGGTAAAAACATAAAAGGACTGAAAACTTTTTAATAAACTTAAAAAAATCTTAAAGTAAAGGTAAAGGTGTGAGTATGGAGTGGAAGGGAAGAGACGTAATAAACACGTCAGCGACGAGACTCCTCATGTTGTACGTAGGGAGGCTGATAAGTGTGAAGAGACTGTTAACCTTTGTCACGGTGAAGTGTACTTTATGTTTTCGAAACGTCGTAGGAAGGACGATATCGGTGATGTGTAATATACCCTAGATATTATAGAAGGTGCGCACAATATTTGAAGTGTTACGATACTCAAAACGAATATATTAAATATTTCTTTAATTCTTATTGCTCTCTGAAGACGTGAAGAGGTCTATGAATATCAAAGACTACTGCAAAGAAAAAGTTCCTAAGTTTTAAGATAGACCATGGTGAAAAGAAGTCGGAACTTCTTGTAGGAAACGGTAAAGAACATCCCGGTCACTACTTAAAAGACTCAAAATGAAATAGACTTTCTCTGTAAGAAAGTGGAACTAAATTTAAAAATAACTCTGTATTAATTGTACAGTATTTAAGTGGGAAAATTTCTTATATTAGGTCACCGAAAGTCACACGAGTGTTCCACCACGGGAGTGGTAGTCTTAGTGGGAGTGAGGACCGTCCATAAAGGGAGACTATCTCTTGAGACGTACCGTCCGAGAAAGGGGAAACGAAGGTCGTGAAATGTGTACAGGAAGGTGAGAGGACCAAATATTTCATTTTCACTCAGTAGTGTACCCAGTAGCGAGGAGACAGACTTTGCACGCTAAAGAGGGAGCGACGAGAGCTGTCACGAATGGAAACCGAAAGTTGTCACAACGGTACGACACAGGAAAAGAACGACAATAAAACTAAAAATAACCGCATATCGACTAAGCGTTACGACACGATGAAAGACGACATGGGTTTTCACTTAGTCTATGTGTTTATGTATATAGATGAGAGAAGATGGAGGACTCTTTAGACATACGTCCAGTTCTTTGTTGTCAATCTTCACCTGCACCTTGTTGCCTGACGAAGGTTTAACCCTTTCCTCATGCAGTTCCGACATATAACAGTGGGCCGAATAAATTGAATATCCGTCTCATGTAGTACTCTTTGTGACCCGACCTTCTTCGTGTTCGACCTTAGTTCTGACGACCTTCTTTATAGTTATTGGAGTCTATACGTCTACTGCGGTGGGAATACCGTCTTTCACTTCTTGATTTCTCCGAGAAGTACTTTCACTTTCTTCTCTTACTTTTTCAACCGAATTTAGTGTTGTATTTTTGATTCTAGTACCGTAGGCCAGGGTAGTGAACAATCGTTCGTCTACCCCTTTGTTACCTTTGTCACTCTCTGAAATAAAAAAACACGAGGTTTTAGGGACGTCTGCCACTAACGTCGGTACTTTAATTTTCTACGAACGAGGAACCTTCTTTTCGATTCTGGTTGGATCTGTCGTATAATTTTTCGTCTCTGTAATGAGACGGTTGTTTCCAGGTAGAAGATCAGTTTCGATACCAAAAAGGTCATCAGTTCATGCTTACACTCTCGACCTGACATTTCTTTCGACTCGGCTTCTTAACTACGAAAACTTGACCCCACAACCTCTTCTGAGAACTCTCAGGATACCTGTCGTTCCTCTAGGTTGGTCAGGTAGGAGGTCCTTTAATCAGGACTTATAAGTAATCTTCCTGACTACGACTTCGAGGTTATGAAACAGGTGGACTACGCTTCTTGACTGAGTAACCTTTTCTGGGACTACGACCCTTTCTGACTTCCACCCTCCTCTTCCCCTGCTGTCTCCTACTCTTCCAACCTACCGCAGTGACTGCACTACCTGTACTCAAACTGTTTCGAGGCCCTCAACCACTACCTGTCCTTTCGGACCGCGCGACGTCAGGTACCCCAGTGTGTCTCAGCCTGGACTGACTCGCTGACTTGACTCGGCTTTCGCGACGTCAGGTACCCCAGTGTGTCTCAACCTGGACTGACTCTCTGACTTGACTCGGCTCGGGAAAAGATTCTAAGAAAAGGGCATTGCCAGTAATGTCTCGCGACTCGTCTCAAGGGACACGATTGGCTGTCCAGGAATAGTCAATGGGTAGAATGTATGTCGCCAGACACATACAGTTAGGGCTTGAGGGGTAAATGGGGAGGGGGAGAACGGGGATCACTGGTATTCTGACAAAGACAACATATTTATTCAAATAAACATGGGAACAGAATCTAAAGTGTATGTTCACTATAGTATATTATAAACATGAAGAGACGGACTTTTGTGGAGATCCAGGTAGTGCAACGACGTTTACCGAAATAAGGTAAGAAAGAGTGCTGACTCGTTGTGGGGTGACATTTATGCCACCTGGAAGAAATAGGTGAGAGGGCGGCTACCTGTAAATCCAACGAAGGTCTGTCCGATACCGGAAGAAACCCCAGTAGACCGGACCGTGAATGGTTCATAGAATCTAGACTCAAAGACAAAAAGTAGGTTAAACTCTTCAAAAACGGAATTAAAAAGTTTACAAACAAAATAGGGTAAGGGAGAGCGGAGTGAAAGAATTCTAAGGTTGACGTGCATACAAACTAACAAACTATGATTCTCCAGGGACTCTGAGATAAGTAAAAGAAGATTACAAAAGAGACGAGAAGTGTAATTAGGGGCAACGAGATGGAAGTTCAGGTGAATGTAAAGGAAGGTTGTAGAGATAAGTTGACAATTTGGGTAGTCTGTCTAAAAATGTAAAGTCTGTGACATAAATAGTAAAGATCTTTAAGGTACACCAAGAAAAAGTAACGAAGATGAATAGTCTAAAAAATGAAAAAGTGAGCGTCTCTTGTACGACGAAATGAAGTGACTCCTATAAGATTCTCGACAAAATTTTCAGAACAGACGACGACGGTTATAGAGCACGTGGAGTCCGACCCTAGGCCAACGAAATAAAGGAGGACCCTATACAAGGTAAAGGAACCAGGGAGGATACATCCTATTAAAAACTAACATGAGAGTTGTAATTGGGAATTTACAATTGATCACTTTTGAGATTCTAACAATAAAGAGAGGTCGTTCTCAAAGAAAACAAAATCGGTCGTTTATAGAACCAAAACGGACCTGACTGAACTTAATGTTTAGTCAAAGAATCTTCCGTCGAGATCCGGTGAAGTCTAAACGAAAAATTCAGTTCGACAAGACTCTGACAGCAAAAGTACGTACCAAGTCTTCATTTACGTGTTTAAACTCCTGAGAGGGAGGAGACTCCGAGGAGAGAAAGAAAATCCCTAAGGAGGTGATATAAGTCACCGGTTCCAAGATACTGGAATCAAAGGGTCAAAGAGACTGGTCTCTGGTAACAAAGAAGTAGTCTCAGGTTTCTTGTACTGGACACGAGTGGGACTTCGATTTGAATCACTTTACCGCTACGCCGGAAGGGGCGGAGGAGGGTGGCACACGAGAGGGACTCCCGGACGAAGACAGGTGAGAGTTCCCGGAATTTGTAACGAAAGAAGATAATTCAGGTCACAAGTGTCAATGAAAGACGTTTCAATTAAGAGATCTTCCACCAGAATAAAACTATAATGTTCTTCATTACCAGAAGGATTCAGTTGTAAGTTTATTTTATCGTCAAAGACGAAAAGTGAAGTTGATGATGGGGACCTTTAATTGAAGTTTCTCGTTTATTTTAGAATTTCCACTATGTTATATCCGGGTAGAGTCCCTAGTACTTGAATTATAGGTATACTAAGAAAGAAAATGTAGCATAGACAATCTGTGTGTATACCTTCGTTTAGATGTCCCCTGCGATAGTGCAAATCCGCGACCCCTTTTGACAATTAATTTTTCTAAAAAAAGTAACACAATTACTGTTTTGTGTATTTTCGTTTGTTTTTATGCTACGACATTCTTGGGTTCGTCACTGTTTGTCTATAGGTTCGTGACTCAGATCCTCAGATTTACCAAGAGTAAGGAGGTCGTATATAGAGTAACATTAGTCTTCAGAAACTCGTACTTTCAGATTTTTATTTGATGTAGAGAGAATTAATTTGACGATTGGATTCTCGTTCTCGAGTTGGAAGGGTCGTTACGATGATTGCGGTAATCTTGTTCTGAATTTATAAATGCGCAAAATGAAGTAGGATCTCCGTGTGACGTGTCGTCGGGGAATTTCCTCGGACACGAAGACTCAGGAGATGGACGGAGTCGTTTCAGGTGTCACTGTACAGTCCACTGGACGTCGGCGGGCCTACAGACCCTGGTCTGCCCCGGCCTTCGTCTGGACACGGACTCTCTGTCTTCACAGGCGACGGACAGGAGTGCATGTCTTCCTCTGCCGAGAAGGACACCGACTCCCGTGAGGAGGTGGACGCGGTCCGTACGAAGACGGCCTGAGAGACAGATCGAGAAGGGTTTCTATTTTTCTTCAATGAGTAATGACTTCTCAGATTTTGAGACTGACCCCTGTCAGTCATCGTTCACCTCAGAGACACAATTCTTGTCAGGGGTGGGTTCCGGACAAGAAAAAGAAAAAACCGAGTTTGAAGACCGGACCGGACTGGAGAACTCTTCCGGTAAGAGAACGTACGGAGGAAAGTGACATATATTACCAACTATTCACCTACACCTCCAAGGGAACCCTGGAGCACAAGTGAATGACACACAAGAAAGATTGGACGTCCGAGTGTATCGAGTTGCACGACCAGGGTTCTAATACTAATCTGTCCAAACCCTCCCTGTATCCTCAAGAGTGAATCCATTTGATGTACGCGGCTACGGCGAAAACTCTTCTCGAGACGTGACCGGATAGCCTTCGAACGAGTCGAAAATGTCTGTTACGCCACGTCTCAGGGTGGTCGATGACAAGGAACGTCTGTCAAGGGAGTACTGAGAACTCCTTATTCTCATTATACTGACGTGTCTGAAACCCGTGAAGACCTAAAGGTCGATATTATCGAATTAACGTGGTTTTAGAGTAGGAGTCGAGGACTTAGGATATATTTTCTTACTTGAGGGTGTCTTTGTTACGGATACCTTTGAGAAGTGTTTATGTATTTTATTGTTTGTTATAGTTGTTTGAAATTTTTACAGCAGATCTCGATGAATCAACCATGTATCATACTAGCGTAGTAACGAATAAGTCAAGTCAAGTCAGCGAGTCAGCACAGACTGAGACACACTGGGGTACTTGGCGTCGTGCGATCCGGAGGGACAGGTAGTAGTTGAGAGCCTCGGACGAGTTTGAGTACAGGTAGCTCAGCCACTACGGTAGGTTTGTAGAGTAGGAGACAACAGGGGAAGAGGAGGACTGAAGTTAGAAAGGGTCGTAGTCCCAGAAAAGGTTCCTCAGTCAAGAAGAGTCGTCCACCGGCTTTCATAACCTCAAAGTCGAAGTCGTAGTTAGGAAGGTTACTTATAAGTCTTGACCAAAGGAAATCCTACCTGACCAAACTAGAGGAACGTCAGGTGAAACTACGGGTGTAGTATACTCAATAATTTATAATCGTTTTCAGTTGATTTTGTTATTTGTAAAGATTTGAAAAGTTCCGGATGAAATCCGGATAGAGAAAATAATTAATCAAATCCATCAGAGGCGAGTAGTTTTCTTAAACTTCTAAAAAATGTAATTATGTTATAATTAGTAAATCTTTCCTGTCCACACTTATTAAAATTACGAAGTGTTTCGTTAAAATTGATTAAAAAAAAGAATAATCTTATAATCCTTGAGAGGGTGACTTTTAGGAAGGGAAGGACCCTGAAGGGACCACCGAGTCCCCAATTCTTAGACGGAATACTTACGTCCCCTGTGTCCGAGTCAGGGCCGCCCCCTGATTCTCGGGCGGACGGACACGGTGTCGGTTCCTTAGGCGTGGTGTTGCTTTCCGGGACGTCCTGTGTCACTTCCACTTGATCGCTTAAATATCTCTCTAAGGAAGGGAAGAACTGGTCACAACAATAGGATATTACATGAGAATGACCAATCCTTTAGTGAAAATTCTGATTTAAATTGAAATGTTCTTCAGTTACCTAAAAAGTTTTAATACAAACGACGTTGAGATTATTTAAAGTGAATTATGTTTTTGAGAGAAATCTTTTCAGACTACTTGTGAAGAATTTCCTTTTTAGAACATAATATGTTACTGATATTTTATGGACTAAGAAATGCGAGATTCACCTAGGGAGGTCGAAGAGGATATTATAATTACATCTACACATGTGCCACCCTTTTGTACTGACTGTTTTGTAAATTTTATTATTTAAATCTGATTTTTCTAGTAACAGAAAAGAGGGTTTAAGTTTCTCGTAAAAACAAAAAATGATATTTTGTTAGGTACAAGTTTTAAATTCTTCTGTTTATCATATTTGTCCGAAAGATTTCTCTGGGACTTTTAGAGGTGTCGGGGTGGTGAGTTTCTATTGATAGCAATTGGAAACCGTACAAAAAGATCCTAAAATCGGTGTTTGTTTGCTAACTATTTACGAAGAATTGAAAGATCCGTTAAGATAATAGTTTACATTAAACATTTCGTGTATTAGATATATACATAAAAAAAAATCCAACACTCTATAAATTGAACCTTGTAGGGTGAGAGTACCTCCTTTTCTTAGTCATTGTTGTGTAAAATAAGACAACGGTATCAAAGACGATTCGACGTGTGTACATTGACGTGTCTCCTACACGACTTTAGTAAAGTAATCTAGGTTACTAAGTGAATACGATTGCACTTTCCGAATTAAATTGTCGTGAAAATGTTAATTTCATCTTTATTTCTCCTATTACGAAGACTTCGGTAAAGTTCATCCAAAGAACCAGATACTGATTCCGTGAGTATATGGTCTGAAATAAGTCACTTAATCGATGAATAATTTAAACGTTATTCGAGACTTTTACCTCAAATTGTCTTTTCTGATGCCTCAGACACCTGCAATTTCCCTTATAGTCGTAGTACACTTCGATGGTCTGTCGGAATGACTCTTGATGACCAGGAGCTCCTACTCTGCCGACCTACCGTAGTGACTGAGCTACCTTCCCTCAGACTCACTTGAGGCCCTCAACCACTACCTGCCCCTCCGGACCACACGACGCTAAGTACCCCAGTGTTTCTCAGCCTGTGCTGACTCGCTGACTTGACTTGACTAAGTGAGTAAATTCTTTGTAAATGGTTCGCGGAGGATTATGGACTTGGTTCACAATCCAGACATCGGTTGTTCATGTCCTAAATTTGATCGGTTCTGCTCTCTTACCGACCCTCTAAGGCCTGGTCTTCCCTACCTTGTTTTCACATTCATCCTTATTCATAAAAGGGTGGTCTCTTATAATCAATATTCTTTGTACGCCCTTTTGGTCATTTTCGTACTGTATTTTATCTGTGTTCTTTGCACGACTAAGGTTTGGATCTTACGGTCTGATCAAAGTTGACTTAGTTTTGATGACTTAGGCATTCATTGTCGTCGAGGACTGCTCTGGCCTCATGCCGAGGTCCTCTTGATGCGGTCGTCGTCGTACGACGGCACACCTATGTCGTTCCCCTCGCTCACGCCTTTCGCCCCTCCGGCGGTGCTGTCTGATCTACTCACGACTCTCCTGGCGGAGGTTCGTGCCTGTCTCGGACTTTCCTTCCCCTTGTCGCTTGGGTTCTGAGTGGCTCTGTCCCGAAGGGACCGCCGAGTCGCCGGTTCGTGGGCGGACGGTCGCGTCCTCTGCACCCAAGTCGAGGGCCAGGCCCTCGCGGGGACGGCGTCTCGTCGGGTCGGGCCCTCGGTGTCGAGGCCTTCGGGGGCCCGGGGACACGAGTGCCGTGTGTTGGTCTGTCTGGTCTCGTCGCTCTGCGAGTGTGCGGCTTTGATCTCTCTTCGGCGTCGTTCCCTCTGGCCGCGTCGGTTCGAGTTCATACGTCACACACTCACACACGCACATCTTGGTGACTTTATGACGTCCTCCGTAGACGACTTGAGGACTGAACCCTCGACTCTGATGTCTTCGTTGGTCCTGTCCTGGGGGTGAAAGTCTACTCGACTGACTCGGCGCGGTAGACACACACACACACACACACGTACGCACGCACGCACGCACATGTGTCCTGTCCTGGGGGTGAAAGTCTACTCGACTCAGCGCGGTACACACACACACACACGCACACACGCACGCACGCACATGTGTCCTGTCCTGGGGGTGAAAGTCTACTCGACTCAGCACGGCACACACACACACACACACACACGCACACACGTACGCACGCACGCACGCACACACATGTGTCCTGTCCTGGGGGTGAAAGTCTACTCGACTGACTCGGCGGGGTAGAGGGGGGTCGCTAGGGTGTAGACCTCGTGTCCTTTGGCACCGCTTACCGTCGACGACTGTCACGGAACGACCTTCCCCCTCGACCTTCCCTTTCGACCCCCCCTCCGAACCCCGAAGTCGTGACTAAGACTTCACCGCCGTGCGGTAGGGCTCCCGACAGTACGCCCCTCGAGATCCGTTCCTTCACGTCGAGGCGTGTCTGGCGTGCACCCACCCGAGTCCTGTACGACGGGGTTGCGTGTCACGGAACCCGTGTCACGGGACCCGTGTCACGGAACCATCTCGCTCATAAAATCCGACTTCCCTAGACTCTTTGTCGCGTTCGTTCCTGAGAGACTGGAAGGGGACTTCAGTCGGTGTCGGGGAGGACACGGTTCCGCGGGAGGGGCGAGTGGGTCTCCTTTCCTCGTAGGAAGGGAAAGTTCAGTCCCTGTGCCTCTCCTTAGCCTTGTTTGTCTAGACGGTTCGAAGGGGGTCAAGTGCTGGGTGTGGGAAAACGGTACTCCAAGGTAAAAAGTAATTTGGATTGTAATTTTTCGAGTCCAAATTGGTAAAGAGATTCAGAAATAAAGGAGCACTTCCGGTGGTTCATTGTATTTTGAATGTACTTTAGTTAAACATACGAAGAGACAACAATTGACAGAAGACAATGTCCTTATGTTCAACTCTTCAGTCTTCTCATTTCTTTTTTCGTAAAAAGAGAGGAGGGGATGTTGCGGGTTCCAAAAATCTTCCCCTGTTCCCGGTTTCAAAATTCTTCTTTTGGGAAGTCCTCTAGTGTTTTTCTCCCGTTCAGAACTACTGCTGGTTCTCAATCCTGCGTCCCTCTCTTTCCCGATCTTTTGCTTATTACACATCTTAGGTTCCCTTCTGTTTGCAGTCGACTTTCGACTAGTAGTCCCATCAGTGAGACGCCGTGTGACTACTTACATATATGAACCAGAATCAGGATTTTCGAATCCTTCGAGGACTCTCACCATTCTCAGAACAGTCAATGACTCCCTCCCCCGCCACGGTCTGTGGTCCCTGAGACCTGGGTGGGAGGCGGAAGGGTGGGGTCCCCGTCCTTCTCCCCGACCTGTCACTCAATTAGTGGTCGCCGATAATAAGTTAGGTCGTGCGGACACTTCTTTGTAGGGACTTCTGGGGATTTGCTGTCCCGGACCCCCAGTCTCTCGAAGACCCAACTTCGTGTGTGTGTCTCCGACCCTGCCGTAGAAGGGACTCTCAAGATCTTTCAAGGTGTGAAGAGCCGTGGAGGGTGTAGGGTTTATGGGTCGGGTTGCTTAGAGAGGGGACACTAGGACTCAACGGCGACATACTTATTTACTTTCAACATACTCATTTAATTTATTTAGCTCGGAGGTTTGATGTGTCCCTCCAGTCCCATGTTTCCACCCCCACCTCTTTGTTTTATTATAAGACTTTTCATTACCTATGTCCATCACAATAAGTTCTTGACCTCTAATTTCCCTTCCTTGACTCCTTTACCCTTTCTTAGGGTACTTTGAAAAAAGGTCGAACCTTCCGTCTACTTACTCTTTCGGGTCCCTGTTTCCCTTGTGCTCTTTCCGGCCCCCCACAAAATCCCTCGTCTAGGGAGTCTTCCACTATCTGTTGCCCTACGACCAGTCTTTCCCGGTCTCTCTTTCTGACTTCCCGTCTCCACCTCTGTTCCCGTACAGTTCCGCGACGCCGACCTTTTTCCCAAGACACATCGGAAAGATTGCCCGCGTTTACCGGAGGCGGTCTCTTCGTCACGGGTTTTGCTCAGTTTACGGAGCCTTTAGTCGAGTTTGCGTGTCGGCTGTCGCCTCACTCCAGATGTCGTCTCCTCTCCTAGGCTTCCGAAGAAGGTGACCGAGTCTCCGTTCTCAGGTGGACGTTGCGTCCTCTCCACTCTCTCCGTCCAAGTCAGGGGCCCAGCCGTCGGGTCGGGTCACACGAACGACCCTTCTACGGTGCCCGTCGCGGACCGTTCGACGTCAGGGACCCCGCCGTGTTGTCAACCGTGTCCACTTCGGTCGTGTACCGTCAGTCTTCTCGATGTCGCAATTTCCTCCTGTCGTTTCCGGCTCGCGTGCCTCCCGACCCGTCTTTCTCGTGGCTCCGGCCCCGGTCCGGCCCGTCCCGGGGTCGTGCGGGGCGCTCGTCGGAGCGGCTGGCGAACCCTGGGGCCGAGGGTCCTCCCTGTGGGGATAGGAGTCCACCGACACGGCGCGAGAGCGCGACAAGGCAGATCGATAGCCTTGTGTGTTGGTAAGGGGAAAAGAGGATTAAGGTACGAGGGGGTTCGTTTGGTTAGAAGTGACCTATGGAAATGGGGTTTTGTTTTTGCGTGATTAATTCCTGTGTCTCCATCCAGTGCGTGACCAACTAAACACAACGGGTGACATTCGACCACCTTACAGGGGCCCCAAACGTAGTCAGAAGACGCTACTTTTGACGCTCTACGTGCTTTAGTTTCTTACTTCTCTTTTGTGTCGTCGCACGGCTAGGTTGTGACTTGGGACGGACGGTGGCCGTTCCTCGTGAGTTCATGGGCGGTGTGCGTGTTCTGAGTCGTCACCTGGGGACTGTCGCCAAAAGACCGAAAAAGAGTACAGTCTTCTTTTCCTCTTGATAGTCTTTCGTTATGAGGTAGCTCCCGATCGAAACTTACGTTTTCCTTCGCCTCTCTGCAGGGCGGATAACGTCTACCTCGTCTATTACGTCGACAGCGAGCGGTATTTGGACACTGGATGTCTCACTGTGGTTGGAGATGTTGAGTGCGTGCCAGTTGTACTTTAAAACGGTTGAAAGTCTATGAATCGACTAAAAAAAAGGAACTCTGTAATTGAGTAGTTAATTTTTTTTTTTACCCCTTTGTTTTTGATTGTTCAATTACTTTTTCAAGGACAAACCCCATTTCTTTTCTGAAAGTCTGGACCGGGTTTAAGGGATAAGGAGTAATCAAAGTCGAAGGGGAAAGGTCGTGGAAGTCATCATTTCTGTAGTTGTATTTGGGGGCTAAAGGTTCACGGCCACACTCGTTCTAGTGTGGTGCTGTAACACCCGTGGAAGGAGAAAAATTTCGAAAAGAAAACAATCCTCGACACTGTCTCTTTCCGAGCCGCTGGCCTGCCGACTCTAGGGTGTGGGATTGGGATCGGTCGGCGTAACACACAAGTAAAGACGAGAAAACGCCTGTCCCGCCTAGGGGCAATGGTCGTCTCCGGACAGTCGAGGACTCTTAGATCTGACTGTCCGAGCTCAGGACGTCTGGGAGTTGGACACGGTCAGTCTGTGGGGGTCGGGTCCCGAGGTACTCCAGGAGTCGTCTGTGGGAGTCGAGGGCGGTTCGGTGACTCCCGGTAGCGCCAAGACATGACGTTGGTCGGTTCGTTCCAAACCCAGGAAGAGACGTGGACTACTTTCTGTTTCCACTTTCACTTCGCCGAGTCAGCACAGGCTGAGAAACGCTGGGGGACCTGACATCGGATGGTCCGAGGAGGTAGGTACCCTAAGAGGTCCTCTCTTATGCCCTCACCCAACGGTAAAGGAAGAGGTCTAGAAGGACTGGGTCCCTGACTTCGGCCCAGAGGGCATACCACCCGTCTGTGAAATGGCAGACTCGGTGGTCCCTTACTTTCTGTTTTCGTTTTGGGTTTGTGTGTCTTTTTCGGAAGGAATCGCGTTCTCTGAACTCGCTTCTGAAGCCCCTTCGGTCTCCCGTCGTTCGTGCCGTCGTTGTCCGTCCCTTGACCTTGGCGCTTGTGGGAGCTAGGGAGGGAGGTGGGGAGTCCTCCGGCAGTGGAGTGGGTAGGGGACCAGAGTGTAGTCGAAAGAGTGAAGGGAGGAAAAGAAAGAGGAAGGAGTAGTCCTTGTTTTGGTCGTCTAGACCAGGGAACAAAGAATGGTTCGTCGAAGGAGGTGAGACTCGGGGAGTCACGGTCCATTGTGGGCCTGAGTGTCGGGACCCCCCGGGCCCGTCTTCCACTGAAGTCCCGTGAGCGACGGTACGGTCCCCGCGGCCACGGACGACGCCGACATTCCGGACCGAGGAGGAGGAATAAGTGTCCGACAGGGCATCCGCGGCCAGAGACACTCTCGCACGCCGGATGCAACGAAGTAAGCACAGGCCGAGAAACACTGGGGTACGGTCCGACAAGACAGGGACCCTAAGAAGTCCGTTCTTCTTCTTGACCTCGCCCAACGGTACGGGAGGAGGTCCCCTGGAGTGGCAGACGATTGGCTTCTTTGTGAGACTTCCGAAGGAACCTCGGTTAGGACGTACTTCGGGACCACTCGTGTGGGTGAGACTTTAGTTCCCCGTGCCCCAGGTCCCGCCGGTGAGCCCGTCCGCCTCGTCGGGTCCCACGGCCGTTGTCGTCTCGTCATTCCCCGTCCCTCTCCTCGTGCCGCCTCGTGGCCGGGGCGAGTCACAGGCACCTCCGGTCCGTGCCTTCCCGTCGTGTGTCGGATGGGCTTCCGCCTCCTGTGCCGGGCGGGCCCCTGGACGTCTGGGGTTCGTGGCGTCGTGCGGTCCGGAGGGACAGGTAGTGGTCGAGGGCCTCAGGTGGGTTTGGGTGCAGGTGACTCAGCCACTACGGTAGGTCGGTAGAGTAGGAGCCAGCAGGGGAAGAGGAGGGCGGAAGTTAGAAAGGGTCGTAGTCCCAGAAAGTTTACTCAGTCGAGAAGCGTACTCCACCGGTTTCATGACCTCAAAGTCGAAATCATAGTCAGGAAGGTTTCTTGTGGGTCCTGACTAAAGGAAGTCCTACCTGACCAACCTAGAGGAACGTCAGGTTCCTTGAGAGTTCTCAGAAGANAACGTCAGGTTCCCTGAGAGTTCTCAGAAGAGGTTGTGGTGTCAAGTTTGCGTAGTTAAGAAGTCGCGAGTCGAAAGAAATATGAGGTTGAGAGTGTAGGTATGTACTGGGTTCCCTTTTAGTACCGGAACTAATCTGTCTGGAAACAACTGTTTCATTGTAGAGACGAAAAATTATACGACAGATCCAACCAGTATTAAAAGGAAGGTTCCTCATTCGCAGAAAATTAAAGTACCGACGTCAGTGGTAGACGTCACTAAAACCTTGGTTATTCGACCTTGGTTTATAAACCTTGGTTTATTTCAGACGGTGACAATGGGGTGGATAGACGGTACTTCACTACCCTGGTCTACGGTACTAGAAGTAAAGGACTTACAGCTCGAAATTCGGTTGAAAAAGTGAGAGGAGAAAGTGAAAGTAGTTCTTCGAGAAATCAAGAAGAAGTGAAAGACGGTAATTCCCACCATAGTAGACGTATAGACTTTAATAACTATAAAGAGGATCGTTAGAACTAAGGTCGAACACGAAGAAGGTCGGGTCGTAAAGAGTACTACATGAAACGTATCTTCAATTTATTCGTCCCACTGTTATATGTCGGAACTGCATGAGGAAAAGGATAAACCTTGGTCAGACAACAAGGTACAGGTCAAGATTGACAACGAAGGACTGGACGTATGTCCAAAGAGTCTTCCGTCCAGTCCACCAGACCACAAGGGTAGTGAAGTTCTTAAAAGGTGTCAAATAACACTAGGTGTGTCAGTTTCCGAAACCGTATCAGTTATTTCGTCTTTAGCTACAAAAAAGACCTTGAGAGAACGAAAAAACTACTAGGTTGTCTACAACCGTTAAACTAGAGACCAAGGAGACGGAAAAGATTTTGGTCGACCTTGTAGACCTTCAAGTGCCAAGTGGATAACGACTTCGGACCGAACCTCTTAAAACTCGTAATGAAATGATCGCACACTCTACTCACGTTAACACGTCATCAAACTCGTAAGAAACCGTAACGGAAAGAAACCTTAACCTTACTTTTGACTGGAAAAGGTCAGGACACCGGTGACGGCTCAAAAGGGTTCAACCACCGTATAACTCACATCGTGAAAGTATCGTAGTAGAAAATCCTAAACTTTCTCGAGTTGACCTTAAGGTAGTGGAGGTGATCGAAACAAGTATCACTTAGAAGGATTCCGGGTGGACTGAATTGTAAGGTCCTACAGACCGAAATCCACTCACTAGTGTGGTAGCACTAATAGACCCAGTACTTCTAGAAAAAACATGTCAAGAGGACACATAAGAACGGTGGAGAAGAATTATAGAAGACGAAGACAATCCAGGTATGGTAAAGACAGGAAATAGCTCGGGTAGAGACGTACTTTACAAGGGAACCATAGTGAGTAAAAGAACTTCTCTAGAGATCACAAAGGGTAAGACAACAAAAGGAGATAAAGAAACGTGACTAGTGACTCCTTCCGAAAGAAGAGAGAGGAACGATAAGAGACCTTGAGGCGTAAGTTTACCCACATAGAAAGGAAAAGAGGAAACGGAAATCGAAGAGAAGAAAAGAGTCGATAAACATTCCGGAGGGGTCTGTCGGTAAAAGGGAAAAACGTAAAGAAAAAGAACCCCTACCAGAACTAGGGACGGAGGACATGTTACAGTGCTTGGAGTAAGGTATCAATAAGTCCGTGAGACAGATAGTCTGGATTAGGGGACTTAGATAAAGAGTGAAGGTGACAGATTAGCATTCCCTAAACTAAGCCCAGTATGGACTTACTGGATCACCAAAGGGGCTGACAGAAGTTAAATTCAGACTTAAACCGCTATTCCTCGAGCACTAGACTCGGTGTCAGCCGAGGCCCAGAACAAAGACGACTGCCAATCTCGAAGAGGTAGAAACCGCTTCAGATGACAGTGGAGACGTAAATTGAGATAACACTCTTTCCTGAAATAGTTGTGGGAAAGGAAAAAGACAAAAGGTCTGATGTACGACGATTCTCATGGTTAGAGCAAAAGTAGTCGTGAGTTTAACGCCGTCGGCTCTCGGTGTGTAGTCTGCCGTCCTTAGACGAGCGTCGATATCTGAAAGTGTCCCAACGGCGGTTGAGCAAAAAGTTCGTGTTAGGGTGGAAGATTTTTGCAATTAAAATTAAGTACCACTTGATATATTAAATTACGGTGCTTGCGACCTCTAGTTTCTTCGATTTCAGTAGGACGGAACCGGGTCTGAGGGAGGTAAAGTCGAAAGTGACAAAAGAAGTTTCGTCGGTGCGAGGCTGGGGTGTAGACACTAAACCTTCTTTCCACGACCCGTCGAGATCTCCCTGAGTGTCTGTGGTTTAGAGCTCTCGTCCACGCGGGGACATGGGGGAGAAAAACAGAGTTCCTACTCCACACATAGGGTAAAAGGACTACGGTTCAACGCGTTAATACTGTTCCCAGACGCGCATTAGTGCAACGGCACTTTTTCGACGTCTGATAGACCGGAGAAGTAGGTGTACAAAGAAAGACGAAATTTCACCGAAGTTTTAGGTTTCGACGTCTTTGTCGGTTGAGGGTATAAGTATTAGTGAGTAGAAATTGTGAGACGGTGTAGACAGAGGACAGAGTGGGTGTGTGTGTGTGTGTGTGTGTGGGGAATAAGAACATACTAGATGAAATCTCAGCAGACGTGTGTCGCACGTGGGATGTAAACTCATCAGGTCTTACTTTTCACATTCACAATCAGTGAGTGAGTACAGGTTGAGAAACACTGGGGTACCCGACACCGGGTGGTCCGAGGGGACAGGCGGCCTAAGAGGTGCGTTCTTGTGACCTCGCCCAACGGTACGGGAGGAGGTTCCCGAGAAGGTTTGGGTTCCTATTTTAGGTCCAGAGGGCGTGACGTCCGTCTGAGAGGTCACAGACTCGGGGTCCCTTTGGGATCATCAAGTCTCACCAAAAGGATTTTTAGGACAATTCACTGGAGTCGTGTCAATGGTTTAAGTCTTTCGAACTATTACTATTTTATTCGATGCCAGGGAAACCCGAAGGTCTACCGAGTCCCCACTTCTTGTGGACGATTACGGCCTCTGTACCCAAGTTAGGGACCCAGCCCTTCTACGGGACCCCGTCCTTTGCCGAGGGGTAGGGTCATAGGAACGGACCTCTTAGGGTGCTTGTCCCCGCGGACAGCCCGACGTCAGTCAGGTACCCCAGTATCTCCGTCTGTGCTGACCCACTGACTCGTACCTGCGTACCAGGGACAAGACTACACAGTTGGCAAACTACAGGAAACACTACCGATTAAAATGCGCAGTTGAACGGACCTGGTGTCTCACGGGTCTATAATTCAGTTTGTGATAAGGTTCAGAAAGACACTGCCACGACACCCTATTCTAATGATAAATTTAGCCACTTGAGACCCATTTCGTCGAACGAGAGGTATTTCCATGCTCGCGTGTCGTCGTGAGGTAGTAGGCTTCCTTCACTGTTCGCACGCGGACCCTGACTCGTCCACGACTTCCGTGGCGATGCGAGACACGTCTCCGTCGAGCGTGCGGGCTCGGGGAGGACGAGGTGGCGGGAGAGAGTCGGACGTCGCGACCGGGCGCCCCTCGGGGGATTCTGGCCGTCTGTCTCTTCCGCTCCGAGTCCGGGGAGATGGCTGCCGAGGCCCGGTACGTCGGTCGGTGCCTCGCGACGCCGCGGAAGGGCCCTGTGACGACCGCCGTCGCCGCTACTCCGGTGCGCTGGTGACGTGTGCGCTTCCGACACGAGCGGTCGGAGCGAGACGGGACACTAATCATTGCACGACAAAGAAGGAACAAAAGAATGGAATAATTATTATACAAACACCCCTTCTCACACACATATTGTGTTCGTAGAAATAAGAGAAGGGAGAGAATTGGGGAAACACATTGCACTACATAATTTAAATAAAGTGTCATAAATTCAATGTCCTACTGTTCCTCGTCTTATTGGTGGTGCGCCCCTGAAGCTTACGAGAAGACTCCTTTCCGACTTACACAAAACGTAACATGTGTCCTATCACATTTCATCGTCGACGTTCATACTGGAACGATAACAAAAATAGACCCCAAATTCATACCAAATTCCCTACGTATGACTACAGGTCTATAAACCGGTAAGTCTACAATAAGACCCACAGAGATACTACTGCAAAAATTGTAAATTTAGGTACCCAAAACTCATTTCGTCTGACGGGAGGTATTGCACCTACCCAGAATAAGTTAGTTAACTTTCGGGTTTATCTTGTTCTTTATGGTCGGAGGGCATTCCTTCTCTCCTAAGAGACTGCCCTTGTCTCGGAGAAGACCTAGGGTTCGGACGACCGGATCCGACGTCTGAGGTCTGACCGGGGTGCAGCGCGCTCGGCCAATGAGGACTTCTCAGAGGAAGAGACACATGTGTATAAGGTAACCGAGACCAAAAACCTCTTGAGATTGTGTAGGAAAGTGTCGTAAAAAAGAACGTATGTTTCAGGTCATATGTTAGTGTACAACATAAATAGACAATTTAGAGTAAATTAGAACTTCTACAGGAGTTGGAAACAGAAAATATTGACTGAAAAAAACTTCTTGTCTCCACGAACAAATTTGTCTTGAAAGACAGACTGACTGTAAAGGAGCACTAAGTTCAAGATACACTGTCGGTCTTGGGATGAGTCTAGGGCACACGAAGAGTCCGCGGTGCTGGTCTTCGCACGCTCCAGCCGGCCAACGAGTGACCGCTGCAGGCAGACGAGTGAATCAGTTTCTCGACAGGTCGAAGAGGTAGTACGTCCGTTGTCGACCCCGGTAATTCCACGGGAGCCAAGTCGAGTCGAGTCGACGAGTCAGTGCAGACGAGAAACTCTGGGGTACTGTCGTCGTGTGGTCCGGAGGGACAGGTAGTGGTTGAGGGCCTCAAGTGAGTTTGTGTGCAGGTAGTTCGACCACTACGGTAGGTAGAGTACGAGACAGTAGGGGAAGACGACGACGGGAGTTAGAAAGGGTCGTAGTCCCAGAAAAGTTCACTCAGTCGAGAAACGTAGTGCACCGGTTTCATAACCCCAAAGACGAAGTTGTAGTCAGGGAGGTTACTTGTGGGTCCTGACTAGAGGAAGTCTTACCTGACCAACCTAGAGGAACGTCAGGTTCCCTGAGAGTTCTCAGAAGAGGTTGTGGTGTCAAGTTTTCGTAGTTAAGAAACCGTGAGTCGGAAGAAGTCCGGTTGAGAGTGTAGGTATGTACTGGTGACCTTTTTGGTTCCGGAACTGATCTGCCTGGAAACAACCGTTTCATTACAAAGACGAAAAATTATACGACAGATCCAACCAGAATCGAAAAGAAGGTTCCTCGTTCGCAGAAAATTAAAGTACCGACGTCAGTGGTAGACGTCACTAAAACCTCGGGTTTTTTTATTTCAGACTGTGACAAAGGTGGCAAAGGGGTAGATAAACGGTACTTTACTACCTTGGCCCACGGTTCTAGAAGCAAAAGACTTACAACTCGAAAATCGGATGAAAAAACGAGAGGAGAAAGTGAAAGTAGTTCTCCGAGAAATCAAGGAGAAGTGAAAGACGGTATTCCCACCACAGTAGACGTATAGACTCCACTAACTATAAAGAGGGCCGTTAGAACTAAGGTCGAACACGAAGAAGGTCGGGTCGNAACCCCAAAGACGAAGTTGTAGTCAGGGAGGTTACTTGTGGGTCCTGACTAGAGGAAGTCTTACCTGACCAACCTAGAGGAACGTCAGGTTCCCTGAGAGTTCTCAGAAGAGGTTGTGGTGTCAAGTTTTCGTAGTTAAGAAACCGTGAGTCGGAAGAAGTCCGGTTGAGAGTGTAGGTATGTACTGGTGACCTTTTTGGTTCCGGAACTGATCTGCCTGGAAACAACCGTTTCATTACAAAGACGAAAAATTATACGACAGATCCAACCAGAATCGAAAAGAAGGTTCCTCGTTCGCAGAAAATTAAAGTACCGACGTCAGTGGTAGACGTCACTAAAACCTCGGGTTTTTTTATTTCAGACTGTGACAAAGGTGGCAAAGGGGTAGATAAACGGTACTTTACTACCTTGGCCCACGGTTCTAGAAGCAAAAGACTTACAACTCGAAAATCGGATGAAAAAACGAGAGGAGAAAGTGAAAGTAGTTCTCCGAGAAATCAAGAAGAAGTGAAAGACGGTATTCCCACCACAGTAGACGTATAGACTCCACTAACTATAAAGAGGGCCGTTAGAACTAAGGTCGAACACGAAGAAGGTCGGGTCGCAAAGAGTACTACATGACACGTGTCTTCAATTTATTCGCCCCACTGTCATATGTCGGAACTGCGTGAGGAAAAGGATAGACCTCGGTCAGACAACAAGGTGCAGGTCAAGAGTACAACGAAGGACTGGACGTATGATAGTAGTAATGTTTATTAAAAAGTGGGAAGGTGAGGAAGGTGTGAATAGTCAGTCGTGGTCTGACTCTTCTTAGGAGGGAAGCAGGATAGATAGTGGTCTGAGAAGTACCTAATGACCAAAAAGTTACTGAATCTTAGGTAGGAACGGGACGACTGGGCATAAACCAGCCACCGTTGTCGACGTCCGACCGAAGAGATGGGAAGTCTGAGTCGAGGAAGGAAAAGAAAGGAAGGAAAGGTTCGTGAAGGAGCGAAAGAGACTTCAGCGGAACTGAGGAAAATCACGTTTGCCGTAGTCTTTGGTTCCGACCCACAGTCGACACGAGTGACGATGTCCGGGTAGAACGGAAGATCCGAGAAGGTACCCGTCTTGGTCCTTTATTTACGAGTACAGTAAAATATATCTATCTATATGTGTGTGTATGAATTTAGACGATACGTTTATGAACGTGACATATTCTTGAATATGACATGTTTCTACAAAATGTGTGAACACTGTGCATACAAAGTTTTATAACAGTCCCTAAGAAGTAAGTTGACCACATACTAGTAAAGGAATGTTAGAGACGGACGTTCTTAATAAACATGCACTTTAATAAACTCGAATAAAGAATAAATGATCGAAGTCAGTCAGTCAAGTCACCGAGTCAGCACAGGTTGAGACACGCTGGGGTACTTGGCTTCGTGTAGTCCGGAGGGACAGGTAGTGGTTCAGGGCTTCGAACGAGTTTGAGTACAGGTGACTCAGTCACTACGGTAGGTCGGTAAAATAGGAGACAACAGGGGAAGAGGAGGACGGAAGTTAGAAAGGGTCGTAGTCCCAGAAAATGCTGGTCTTCATTTCCGACCCTGACCGCTTGTAAAGGTACCACACTCCCCAAGACTCGAGGCGAAGGCACACGATGTCGAGTGACCACTTGCACAGGTACCACACTCCCCAAGACTCGTTACCGTGGTGTGAGGTCATGAGAACGGACCTTTTAGGGTACCTACCTCCTCGGACCACCCGACGTCAGGTACCCCAGCTATTCTCAGCCTGTACTGACTCGCTGAAGTGAAAGTGAAAAGTGAAAGTACGTAACTTCTTCCTTTAACGTTGGGTGAGGTCATAAGAACGGACCTCTTAGGGTCCCTGCCCACTCGGACCACCCGACGGCAGATGCCCCAACGTGTCTCAGCCTGTGCTGACTTCGCTGAATCGTCGTCGTCGTCGTCGTCGATGTCGAGTTTCTTGACATAAAAATGACACTGGAGTTCATTTCTGAAGACACTGGAGACAAGAAGCGTAATTCACCGGTTTCATGCCGCTCAAAGTCGAAACCGTAGTCAGGAAGGTTTTTTGTGGGTCCTGACTAAAGGAAGTCCTACCTGACCAACCTAGAGGAACGTCAGGTTCCCTGCGAGCACTCAGAAGAGCTTGTGGTGTCAAGTTTTCGATCAACTTCAGTGGTGTTTAGTTGGTTTTTCGTAGATCAGTTAAATGTCCTTCATGTTCTCATTGCTAGATTGAGACTTCCTACTTCGGGTTTACAATGTCACACCTTGTCTGCCTTACACTTCGCGTAGTCATTACGGGTACAGGGGTCTACTGACTGTACGGCAGTGATTCGGTGCACAGGAGTTTGTTGGACACTTGAGTCGAGGGACACAGGAGGTCATTTATAGTCCTACAGTCGTTGATGTCCTATGACCACCACCGACTTCGTCTTTTCTCCGATTCCTAAATTCCTTAGTCCAGGATCTGGTTAAAGGATAGTGGAAAATGCTGACCTCCATTTCCGACCCTAACCGCTTGTGAAGGTACCACACTCCCCAAGACTCGAGGCGAAGGCACACGATGTCGAGTGACCACTTGCACAGGCGCCACGTTCCCCAAGACTCAAGACGATGTCGAGTTTCTTGACGTGAAGATGACACTGGAGTTCATTTCGACTTTGCCTTAGGTTTTGACCCTCGTGCGCGCATATGTGCGAATGCCGGATTCGGACGAACACGTCGTCTCTAATGTTCGTCAATGTGTCTGTTATCCCAAGTTCCGAGAGCTCGGCAGGATAGACACCGAGGAGAGAAACTGAGTCAGAGTCGAGACATTGACTTGTCACTCACGAGTAATCAGTCTCGAAAAGGGTGGAGAAATCTACTTGAGTGACAGGTCGTGTAAGGAGTCCTTCTGAGGGATACATTCCATGAAAGACTCGAGAACTTTTGAGTTTTGAAAAAATGTCAAAATTAGAATTTCGACTTACATTAAGAACTAAGTGTGGAAGAAAGGAATTCAAGGAAATTTTCATTTTTTTTTTTTTGACGAGGTCACAACGGAAGTACGGTGAAAGCTCTTCAGACTGTAGTCGATTATAAGGATGGCCACATGCTAAAGCAAGTGGAAAACCCGACTTCGAGACTCGTACGTAGAAATTTCACATTATCTATACAGAGTCTCGACTAATCGAAAAGGGTCATGGGTCGCCAGAAAAGGTACACATCTGAGTTCAGAAGAAAGTAAAGACCTTAGCGTAAAGAACCTACTCAATCAAAATAGACATTCTTGTGGTCGACGTGTGCAGTGTTGAAACAGTGAAGTCGATGAGAGAGAGTCCGGAGAAAAAGAACGACACAGATTGAACTTTTGCAACGAAGGAACGAAAAGACATTGTGAACAGTCTAAAAGTAAAACTGGATAAGAGGGAAGCCTGAACCAGTAAGTCAGAAGCAAAGGCTGCGCTCAGACAGAAAAGGAGGTAAGAGGGGCTCAAGTTAGAGATAAGAGGAAGTCCTGAACCAGTAAGTCAGAAGCAAAGACTGCGCTCAGACAGAAAAAGAAAGAGGGGGGGAAACTCAAGTTAGTCGAGAGTGACGTGAAGGAAGACAAAAGACCAGGTAAAGAAAGAATTAAAAACTTATAAACTAAGTTCCATAAAAAAGTTGTAATGGTTCCGAAAAAAAAAAAACCGACACGACACCCCGTACACCCTAGAATCAAGAGGGTTAGCTCCCGACTTCGATCGGGGGACGTCGCCTTCGTCCTTACAATCGGCGACCTGGTCGTCCCTTCAGGGGGACCACGAAAAGATTTCTGTGACGGAGTCAACCCTCACGAGTAAGGTCGAAGAGAAGACGTATTACACCTACGTCCCCTCTGAGACGTGGTGGACCTTGTACATTAAACGTAAAACGAAATAAAAGTATCTTCGAGACATAAGGAGAAAGGACGAGGACACATAAACTCCGTTCCCGAAAGAGGTAGTCAAATCCCTCCCAGTGAAACGAAGTACCTGCTACCCCTCCCTGACGCCCGCTGAGAACGAAGACGCTCCAGAGATTGAAAGAGGCGAAGAAAAGAGAGAAGTGGCCGGTGTAAGGGTTCCGCTGATTGGAAAGGCGCAAATGAGAGGAGGTCTTCGTTTCGAAGAAGTGGTGACGGGAAGACTAGGACGAGTGAAGGTTCGGGAAGAGGATTCGGTCTCGGTCCCGGATGGTTCAGGGCCACCCCTCGTCGTAAAGACGCACACGACGACTGCGGAAGAGAAAGACTCCAATGGAAAGCGGACACAAAGCAGACGAAAGACACGGCGACAGAAAGAGAAAGTTCTCGGAGAGTTCTGCTGGAAGGGGGTGAGGTGGGGGGTGCCCTGACGCCGTTGTCCTGGAGGTGTCCGTGAGCGACGGAAAAGGGTGGGCTGACACGGCATTGGACTTCTACTGCCGAAGAGGTAGAGGGTCGTTTCAACCTCCACGTCAGTGTCCACCAAAATAAACTCGAAGAATGACTATACCCCCAACCGTCCCCACCCCCCCCACGGCACCATATACCTCTAAACCTTAGTCCGTTGACAATGATGGTCTGTCTCTTATAGATAAGAACAAGTGACAATTTCATAGTAAAGACCTCAAAGGTTTTTATTGTTGTTTTTTAGGAGTGCCGTTTGTGTCAAAGGTCGAACCGGCCGTTCAGAGAGTCTCCTACAATGGATTCAAATTTTGGGAAGTTGAGGTCGAGGTGGACTGGCCGTTACCTTTCAATTTACGGTNCTTATAGATAAGAACAAGTGGCAATTTCATAGTAAAGACCTCAAAGGTTTTTATTGTTGTTTTTTAGGAGTGCCGTTTGTGTCAAAGGTCGAACCGGCCGTTCAGAGAGTCTCCTACAATGGATTCAAATTTTGGGAAGTTGAGGTCGAGGTGGACTGGCCGTTACCTTTCAATTTACGGTGACGGGAAAAGTAGAATTTTTCACTACCTAATAAACGACGAAGTGTCAGGATTTTAAAAGTCTCCAGAGTATATTCTGAAAGGGATTTCATTTAAAGTAGTGAGTTAGTAGATTCAAAATAGTGTCGTTACATAGTGGGATCACCGACCTTCGTTCTCAGAGAGAGAGTAGGGCGTACCGGTGACGCCAGCGGGTCCCAAGACAAGGTGCAGAAGAAGTGGTGCCACGGGTCGTAGTGTCTCTTCGGCGACGGATTTCGTGGTTCTCGACTCCTTCGTCACCCCATTTCACAACCTTCCCGCAGTGTGACCGTCAATTTACGTGTTCAATTTACGGAATGTGTCTTGGCGACTAGTTAAAACAACCGGTTTTGATCAGTTTACTAAGATGGGTTCGTGTTTACCTGGATGGAACACGGTCTCCTCTTGGTCTTTAGACATATTATCTTCGAAGTAGAATTTGGACTTTATAAAGATTTATAAAGACGATTGACGTTATTCGTTTACATGAAGAACCGTACACTTTTGATCTAACTGAGTTATAATTTTGGTTTCTTTAGTGTAAGATTCTTTAAGTTTACTGTACATCATTTAGGTTTATTCTGGACAGTTTATATACGTTATAAAATCAACCGATTTACTGTCGTTGACCTACACTCTCAACCTGACACTTCTTTCGACTCGCGGCTTCTTAACTACGAAAACTCGGCACCACAACCTCTTCTGAGAACTCTCAAGGGACCTGACGTTCCTCTAGGTTGGTCAGGTAAGACTCCCTCTAGTCGGGACCCACAAGAAACCTTCTTTACTACGATTTCGACTTTGAGGTCAGGAAACCGGTGGAGTACACTTCTCGACTGAGTGACCTTTTCTGAGACTACGACCCTCCCTAACCCCCGTCCTCCTCTTCCCCTGCTGGCTCCTACTCTACCGACCTACCGTAGTGCCTGAGCTACCTGCACTCAGACTCACTTGAGGCCTCAACCACTACCTGTCCCTCCGGACCGCACGACGCTAAGTACCCCAGTGTTTCTCAGCCTGTGCTGACTCGCTGACTTGACTTGACTTGACTTTTACGGAATTAATCTCGAGAGTAGTTTGTTTAAATTGACACCGGTTTCGTTCAATAACGGCTGAAATTTAATACCTTCTACTGACACAGGTAATTATAGGAACACTTGTCTTAGAGGGGTCTAAAATTATTCACTTTCACAATTCAGTCAGTTAGTACAAACTGAGAAACGCTGGGGTACCTGACATCGGGTAGTGCGAGGAGACAGGTACCTTAAGAAGTCCGTTTTTATGACCCCACCCGTCGGTAAGGGAGAACGTCACCCAGAAGGACTGGGCCCCTAGTCTAGACCAGAGCGTGTGACGTCCGTCTAACGGTAGATTCGGTGGCCCTTTCGGACCTAAAATTATTTTCCTCGTCGTTTATGCACGTGTGACTCCGAATGCAAATATCCGAGTCTACAAAGACATTCAGTCCAGAGGGCGTGACGTCCACCTGAAAGATGTTCCGACTCGGTAGTCCCTTCAGGTTTATATATAAATCTACAACAAGTAAATGGAAGAATGAATCGTGCTTTTGTAGTCGTGTCGACTACCCCACCATTTATGTCTCATCCCATAAATAAATTAAACATGAACAGTATCAAGAGATTGAACCGAATATGTGGAATATGTGAAATTTTTCCGTTCAAAATTTCATCGATGTCATAGACTTGTTGTCATGTGACTGTTCGTATTAGGAAAAATTTTTTAAGTTCCTGTAGGTATCACTTTCTAATTGGCATCTTTTCTGAATGAACAAGAAACAACATACGGACATTCTCCTGGAAAATTTCCTTATAATGTTCTTATTTTTTAACCTGTGGGTATACAAGGAGTACCCTTTACTGTAATTTTTAAGTTAAAACGGAAGGGTAATAAACGAAATAATAACGGAAGGTAAAAGATATTGGTAATTTTACACCCACTTTTGTATGATCGAAAATTTTTCATCCAAAGGTGAAATACTTCGACAGGAGGAAATAATATAACTTTAACTGAGACTTTTTTACCCTTTTATTTTTTATAATTTTAAAGTGTTTCTTTTCTTCATCAGTTGTCGATTCGTTCTTTCATATAGAAAATTTTATGTAAAATTAAATTTTTTACTTTTGGGTCTCATATGAAATTTTACAAATAAGATGTTTATAGATTGGTCAAGATTAATGTGCATCCGTGACGCATCTCGATAGATCTTGTCGTCACTGGATCTTGAAGTGACACATTCAATCCCAAGCCCGTGGTAGAGGTCGACACGTAAGAGTCTGTTCGACGCATTGAAGGGAGAGACATCGGGACATGGCGGCAGACATTTCACTCCTGTAATTGTCATGACCGGGATGTCCTAGACGAGACCCCTACTTCTCTCCATTTTTTAAGTCTTAGGAATCCTTTGCGTCACAGACCAGGTTTGCTCTACGGTATGTCTGATTTGCTCTGTTACTTGCACTTGGAGAGTCCCACTACGGCGTGTCCCGAAGGGACCCCACCGAGCCGCCACTTCTCAGGTGGGCGTTACGTCCCGGTGTTCGTAAGGGACCTCTTCCTCCACCGTCGGGTGCGGTCATAAGGACGGTCCTCTTAAGGTACCTACTCCTCGGACCGTCCGATGTCAGGTACCTCAGAACTTTCAGTCTGTGCTGAGTCGTTCCTTCGTTGTCGCTGTGTCCCTCCTTCCCGCGTCACGTGAGCGACGGCGGGACCCGGCGACCCTTCCTTGGTGGACGCCCAGGGTTTGCGTGCCGTCCCTTTTGCGCGGATGTAGGACCGGAAGGTTTTATTTTTCTACGAGGGTTTGGCATTCCATTTGATCATTGCAACAGTGTGTATGCTCTTGTGTTAGTTCTGCAGACATCTAGTTTTTTTAGAAATTCCACTTCGGTGTTCTAGACCCCTTTTTGTCCTGATTCGCGTAGTAAGAGCTCTACTGTCACTTCCTTTCGGGGTGTCGCTGTTAGTGTGTCGTCGACTCTCAGTGATCAGGTGCCCCCACTCCTGTCTCCGAGTCGTCCTTCCGGAGGTCCTTCTTCCCGACAGAGTAGACGTCTTTTAGTGTGTCTTTCCCTAAGTGTCTCGACGACCTTGTCCGCCCCGCGAATCTCTGAGTTTCCTTTCATCGACTTACCTTTCTGCCCCATTCAATCGAGACCCCTTTTTTAGTACGTTTCTTCCCTCGTGTATGGACCGAGTCGATACTGACAAATCTGTCGTTGATTTCTGGCGTATACCCAAGTCGGTCTTGACACTGAAGTAATTCACCCTCCCTTTCACATGCAGCGAATCGGCCCAGGCTGAGAAACGATTGGGTGCCTGATCGGGTGGTCCGGGGAGACAGCTGCCCTAAGAAATCCATCCTTATGACCTCCCTCGACAGTAAAGGAACAGGTCCCCTAGAAGGACTGGGTCCCTATCTTACGCTCCGTCTAAGAAATGGTGGACTCGGTGGTCCCTTCGGACAATTTGTCTACTTGTTTATTTTTTTCCTCGAGACTCTGACGACTGACTTCCCGGCACGTCACAGTGAAACCGCCTGGACGACATTGTCTCCTTTCGCCCCTCGTCTCTCCCTCGCCGCCCGCCCCCGGTCCGGCGCCTGGCGCGACGTGTCACGAGCGATTCGTGTGCGCACCTAGTGAAAGCTATTTCAAAAAATTCATTTGTCTCACAAGTAGTTCAGGAGAAATACCGTCTACGATGTATGTCCAGTGAGTGGCGGCAAGAGTTAGTGGTAAAGGGCACGGAACTCTCCGACTCTTATGTGTAGGTCAAAGTGTCGGCGGGAACGTTTTCCTACCGGTGCACTTTGACATTTCGGTTTCGGTTTTTGTATGCCGTTGCAGAGGACTCCTCCTAAAGTTTAGGATGCGTCCTTCGCTTGTGGAGCGTCTGTCTTGCAGGAAGGGAGAACGGGGTGCGAGGACAGACTCAGGGACAGCCGTCACTCCGGTCTCCAGTGTCCGACGCCGGAGGCTCGTCGGTCGTCCTCGGACCCGCGGGGCCCCGCGCCCTCGGGAGCGATGGACGGCAGAGGAGGCGGAAGAAAAGACTTCCGTGACCGCGACGCAGGAGAGAGTGGTCAATAGTATTCTCCCGAGCCCGTGGTCAGAAGAGTACGATTGGTGCTATCCGTGATCCCTTGGCGCTGCTCTGTTGTCGCGGGGGTTTCGAATGATAGATTCTCCTTTGAAACGGTTTCTTCTTGGTTTTGTGGGTCATTTCGCGTGACGGCAGTTTTACACCCCGGCAGTCTCCTTCCTCTCTAATGCAGGTCGGCTTTGTGCGTCCTGCCGAAGGCGACCGGCGGTACCCGGGACGTCTTGACTCGCTCAAAAGTGTTTTTACAGGGAAGGTGTAATTTTTTGATGGTGTGTTTTGTCTTTGTCTGAGACGTCTACGCCTTTTGCTTGAGCAGCGGTGGCTTCCTCGCTCCCTTCCTTCCTCCCTGTCCAGTGCCCTACCCTGATTGGCCGTGTCCGAAGGGACCGCCGAGTCGTCGCCTCGCGGACGGTCGCTCCCTCCGGGTCTGGACTGGGGACCCAGTCCTTCCGCGGGACCCCTTCCCGTACCGTTGGGGAGGTCTTAGGAACGGACCCTGTGGGGCGCCAGTCTCCTCGACACCCGATGTCAGGGCCTCCAGAGCTTCTCAGTCTGCACGACTCACTGACTGATTTGTGGTGGCTGTCACTGTCTGTGTCGATGACACACACTTCGTCTGCCCGTCGTTCCGGTCCCGTCACCGCGGGCGCGTCCCGAGGACGGAGCTCTCGGGGCCGCCGTCCCTCGGACGTCCCGACGCCAGGTGCCCCGGCGTCTCAGGCCGTGCCGACTTTACGGAATCTGAGTCTTCCTGTCTCGTGTCCCTTACCGCAGGATCAGAGCCTCAGTCAGTGGGCATTTCCTCGCACTCGACGTCTTTGGTGACTTCGTGACACGACAGGTGGGCCTGGGTTGTGTTGTCACACTTGGTCGATGAAGTTCGATTTCTCTCTTCGGTGTTCGTCTGTGCCTCCCTGTCGTGTCTCTCACAAGTTCCTTTCGTTCACGAGGACTCGATCTTTCTGGGTAAAGGATTAGAGTTGGTGTATTCGATGGCCCGAACACTGGAACCCCTTCTATGACATGACTCAACCGGTTTTGCAAAGAAGTCCAAAAAGACGTTGTAGAATACTTTTGGGTTTGTCTGAAAGACCGGTTGGGTTATAGACACTATCTTTCTGTTTCTAAGAGTCTACTGACAACATCGTAATAAGGACTATGAAATGTATGTGAAAAATTAAAAGATCAGATAAGGTATCAAATTTATTAACAAAAGTGGGGTACCCCATGTGAGACCTAGTCTAAGTGGGAGATTGTGTCATGTTTTCTTTGTCTGTTCTGTCTTTTTGTCCACCTATTAAACTCCGTCTTTCTTTCATTGACTTTGTTTATCTTTTGTTAGAATAATTAGAAAATTCAGTTGATTGACCCGAACAATGATTTTTTCATTCCTGTTACCTTAAGTGAGGTGACACGTAAGGGAGTTTATAGACTCATAGATAGTACAAGGTCTGATGAAATTCACTAGTCTATATCAACACTTCCTGTCTTAGAGACAGGAGTATCTTAAAATTACGGTTTCGTCGTCACCCTATTTTCTTACAAAGTCTAATCGGTCACCCTTGTAATTTTTCAATTGTTCGTTACAATTGGTGTCACCTCCGGGTTAGTTTGTGTATTTGCAGACTTTCTAAAGTACAAGATCGTTGTGACTCTTTGGGTTTTCTCTTTTTTTTAAAATGAGAACTTTTCAACATTAGATCTTAAAATTTTCTATTAAAAGTACACCTAAATGTCATTATGGACGGTCAGAGTTTGCGAGTAGTAAAGACGACCCTACCTCGGTCCGAGTGTGATTGGGTCTTCAGTGACAAGCCGTTTACGCGAGTGGGTCCCAGGTTCAGGTTCAGGTGTGTGTTGACCCTGATTGGAGTCCCCGAGGGGTCTAGACTCCTTTCGTCGAGTAGTGTCGTGTAGGTGAGGGGTACTCTATGTGTTAAGACCCTCGGAGTGGGTCTAGTAAAATAGATTTTGGTCTGTCGTCTTTTCGTTGCTCTCCGTGGCCCTCGTGGCTCTCCCTCCGCTCTCGTCTTCGCTCCTCCTGTCCCCTCATGAAAGCCTTCACTTGTTGTGCGACTTTCCGTGTCGTCAGGTCGGTGACTCCTGGGGAGTGGTCGTCAGAGTGTGTGGAAGGCGTGACGGTAGATCCGTCGTGTCACTACAACAAGTGTCCGTAAAAATTTTCCCGATTTAATATAGGTTTTATGACAGACTCTTCAATCCCTGTGTCCCGCACATTAGTGTCCTTACCCGAGGAAAGTTTGTTTCTTTTCGTTGGGTTAATGTTTTTTTTTTATTCACTCCCCTATTTACTGTCCCGTCAAAGTGTTTTCTCCCTTTGGTTTACCAGCTGTTTAGAAGATATAAAAACAAGACGGAGTAAAAATAAGTGTAAAAAGTTCTGGGATAGTTCGGATAGTCACAAGGCCCTCTACTGTGACGTTTCTCTCTGCGGAAGAGGGGTAGTCTGGTCGAATTTCTACATTTCGGTTCTCCGCCGGGCGCTCTACGCGAGAGCGCGGGACGACCACCCTTGCACTCGGTCGTGTCAGCCAGACCTCTCGTCAAACCGTTGCGACTCACTTTACTTTCGACACGTGTGGGTGTCTCGCCGCTGAGATTGGGATCCATATGTGATATCTCTCTGAGGACGTGTGCGCCCTCACCCACGCACTTGTACGGTGTGTGTCGTGGGGACGTTCTGCCTTTTATTTCGGGACTCGTAGGTAAGTGTCCTGTTACGTGTCCTTTGGTGCTATGTCAGTATGTTCCCTTGTGGTTCCTCGTTGCTTTGATTCGACTGTCTTCAATGTCTGCCGGTTCGCTTGTCGCGAGTGAAAATTACGTCGTCGCTTCCTCTGTGCATTGTCCGGACGTACACAAATGACTCCTGCGCATATAATGTACTACCGCACAAATACACTTCTCTGGGCACCTTCTCCTTTGCGTCGGGTGAGGTCATAAGAACGACCCTTTTAGGGTACCTGTCTCCTCGGACCACCCGATACCGGGCACCCTAGTGTTTCTCCCTAGTAACTGTCTCTCTCTCGCGTGTGTGTGTGCATTTCTCTTTCTGTGCGTTTCATAGTAGTGCACGACACTGAATGCGTGTATACGCATACAACACTTTCATATTTGGTGTTGACCCTACGTTTTGGACGTAAGTCCTATTACCAAGGTATTCCAAAGTTGACTTGATCATTGTTGAAGATCTTTTTCTGCCTGTACCCCCGAAGGATCACCAGCTCCCCGACTCGGGGTGCGAGGGCCCCGGCCCTCGGCCTCACGCCAGGGCCACCCCGTCCTCGCGGTTGTGCGGCGCACGGTCTCACACGCGCCGATCCGCCTTCGGGGCGTGCACCGTGACTTCCGGGAAGTGCGGGGCTCCTCCTGTCTCTAGGGAGCGCGGAGTCGATTCTGGACCGTGTCGACTCGCCCGTTCATTTGTCTGTTGTGTACGTCATCTCTTCTTTTCGTCCATGCTTGGGTTGTAGTGTTTTGTCACTCTAGTCTGTCGGGGTCGCCCGTCCGAGTGCCCACAGACGAGAGGTGTGTGTGGTCTTTCTGGGCAGAAAATTTCGACCGGAGAGATTGTTGATGTCTTAGCCTGTCAAGGGCTTTCGTTGGGAGTGGCAGTAGTGGGAACAGGGAGGTGGGGGCTTTACGCTTTATTTCTTTGCTCATGTAGTTCCGTGCAAGAAGAGTCCGGCGCACTTTTTAGTCAGTGTTTCTTTGTTTCGAAGTCCGTCCCGTCGACGACCTCACGTTTATAGATCCAAGTGTGGGCCAAAACGGTGAACGTTCGGCACACTTCACCGAGCTTCGGGGCCTGGGACCAGAGGAGAGTCCGACGCCGTGTGTGTCCCAGCGACCGCCAAATCGTCTCGTGCGTCCTTCTCGTGGGTGGCTTGAGTGCGGTGGGTCGCTGGTGTCGACTCAGTCTCGTGTCTTCGGAGTCCTGGTCGGAGTCCTAGCTTCACCAGGCGAGTGTTTAGAAATTTTTCAAAAATTATTCTACCTGTAAGTAAATAAATGTAAAAATTTAATTCCGTAGTAACTAAGTCTCACGTGTTGTGTCACTAAGATTTTAAAAGATCTGATATGAGGTGTATGTGAATAATAATTTATGACAATTATCAAAGGACACGACGTGTTATGCAGGGACGTCGAAGAAATAAAATGTGTGTCGTCAAACATGGAGAATTCGACTGTGGGTAGAGGACGGGGAGGGGCAGGGAGAGAGGTGCCCCTTGGTGACCAAACAAGAGGCATAGACACGAGTGTTAGAAAACTTACCGAATGTCCCTTGTGACGACTCTTATCATCCCAGTTTACAGAAGAACATTACAGGTGGACGTTGGTTTTACAAAGGTTTCTTTAAAGAGGTATCGAGATCACGGTACACCGAACATATGGCAAAGAAAACTTTTCTCGTTTGTGTGTCAGTTTTATGTCTGATCGTGTTAAGTTCTCAATAGTGTGTTAATCTCCTTGATTTCTTTCACTAGAACGCTAACTTATTTGTGATCTTTTTCCTAGAGCGCTAATCTTTGGTGATCTTTCTTACGATAAGGAATACCGTGTGTTCATAGTCTACTGACAGGTAATACAAGGGAAACAGAAAAAAGGAAAAATCAAAGTCTTGTATTTTTTATTGTTTAGGTAAAAGACTTGTTTGAGTAGATCTCTCCGTTTAAAGGGAAGACTGGACATGTGCTCACTTGACTACGTCAGGGTACGACTGATTACGAACAAATGTTGTGGTGGAGAGATATCTCTTAAGACTTACTCTGTCCCCAACAAACCTTAAGGACGTTACGTCAGGATGTCTAGAGAAAAAATTAGAAGTTTTAGAATGAACTAAAAACATAGATTATTAGTACCGGGTATTATGGTTTACATCTTGTTTACCCAATTCACCTAGAGAACCAGACTCTTCTTTATCGGGAGTAATATTTTTACAAATGTCAACCCGTCCTTTTTTCTTGTTTAAACATAGTTATTTTATGAATTGATAATCCATTTCCCAGAAGTAAAAGTGTATGGATCAAAAGAATTCCTACATGTGGGTATAACAGTTTAAGAAATAAAGTTTCGGTTAAGTTTTTTTCGTGTCTCTTTAATAGGGAGTTAATTTTTATTTGTTAAAAAAAATTCGTTTTCGTTCCAGAAATATGCCACGATTTTTGATCGTTTTTGACTCGTCTTCTACTTAAAACCGTGAGGATAAAGGTTTGAGTGAGTCCATTGAGTCGTGACACGTACATTCTTAGGTTAAAACAGAAAAGGTGACCATACACCTTCAAGTCGGTGTACCGTGGATTTGTGTAGAACATGTCGTTTTTCCATCTTTCAGTGAACTTGGAATTTTACTAGGTAATTTTTGACATTGAATCCCAGTTGATATAAGAAAATGAAGAGACATATAAGTAAGATGATTAAAAAGTCTCAAACTATAACTTTGAGGTTGATTTTTAGAATTGAATGTTTGAATTTCTTTATTAACAGTATATATCAACTTGATGTACCTTAGAACAAGGCATAAAAGGTTCGGAGGATATTTACATGATAGTATCAAAGTATTTAATTTTTTTAAAATTTGGGTCATTAAAAAGTCTTAGAAAAGTGTCTAAAAAAAATTTTTTTTGGTACTTAGTAAAGTCTAAGATCTGAAAATTGATAAGTCGTTATAATCTTTTCCATAAATAATTTCTATAAAGATAAACGTTTTCAGTTAGTTAATTGTAAGATTCGAGACACCCTTTTTCACCATTAGAATAATAGAATTTGAAATCATAATACTGCTGTCTCCTACTCTTCCATGCTACGGTGGTGACTGAGCTACCTGCACTGACACTCGTTGGAGACCTTCGACCACTACCTGTCCCTCCGGACCGCTCGACATCAGGTGCCCCAGTGTTTCTCAGCCTGTGCCGACTCGCTGACTTGACTAGTATTGTATTTGGACTAGTAATGAGTATCAAAAAGAGAAGAAAATTTTGACTTCCAGTGATGCTAGGTTTTTATCAGTGTAATAAGTGTCACCTATCTGGACGGAAAGTAGGTGACTGACACGAAGATAAGATTCATTTAGCTAGGTCAGTCACCCACGGTGATACCTAGCGTTTTTTCTTTGTGTGTCAGACGGGACTTCTCTGTAAGTGTTAAACTGCCCCCTCCCCTCTGTTCGCAGACTAAGGTCACGTCATTTCGTGTTCGTTAGTCCCTCTCCGTTTTCCAGTCCTCGCGTGCCCTCGTCGCTCACGGCGCGTGCCCCTGGCCCTCGAAGTCTCTTCTCTGCCGCCACCTCGGACTCGCCTCGGATTTCTTGCCTCCTTGAAGACCCAAATCCCCTGTTACTTCCGGGGTCTAAAGTTTGAAGGAGTAAGTGGGAGTTTTCATTTATTTGTTTTTTCTGTTTTGTCCCGGAAGGGCGCGCCGGGTCGCCGATTCTGATCCGGAAGGTCGCGTTGGCCGCGACCAAGCTGGGAACCGACACCTCGATCCTCGGGAGTCCAGACCGTCGGTCTTGCGGTTCTGTGTTTCACCTTCGTTGTGACATTGCTTCAGTCGTTTCTGAAATTTTTGTCCAGGTGCTATCTTTTGTCTGTTTTATGTGTGGTGGTATTTTAGTCGTTTCTGCGTCCCTTTGGTATGTACTGGGTGCGGACCTCGTCATGGTCCTCCGTCTTAAGATGTTCGAAGGTCACCGGACGCCGACTTTTGGTCTGGGTGGGGTGTCTCTGAGACGTCCAAGTCTCCATCCCTCCCTGTGAACTCTCGGCGACTCTTTCCCGTCTCCCATCTGTCTCGTCTTAGCGCGGGTCTTTCCGGGTTCCTATTCCGACCTCATGGCGTGTGTCAGTCCTGAGCCATGAACTTTCCCGGCCGAGCCTTTCTCCGAGCTCTCGGTCACCTAGGCTGGCTTTGGTCCGTGCGTGTCGAGGACTCCGTCTGGTCGACCCCTTCCCCTCCACGGGTCCTTTGACCGTCGGTTCCCGTTCCCGGCTCTCCCCCCTTCCGCTCGCAGGGTCGTCTCTTGTCCGGGAGGGGCGGGGTCGTGGAGGGTTGTGCGCGCCTCCTGTCGTGGCGTCTTAAGAGGTTCTTCGCCACTCGCCTGTGCGTGTTCGCTCTTTCGTCCGGCGCCTGTGTCTTTCGACGACAATTTGGTCTCGGTCTCTGGCGATCGTCCTCGTGACGGTGACTGCCTGGGCAGGGGAGGTTTTCCTTTCGGCTTTCGACTTCTTTCGTCGCTGTGTTGTGAGGTTTGGATTAATTCTGGAAGTGTGTTCACGAGCTCTCTGCTCCCCTTTTTTGTTTCATCCCTTCGTCTTTGTGTTTTGATTCCGGTCTCTACTCGTTTGTCTGTTGGTTTTTTCCTGGGTTCCGTGGTTCGCCGCCGGCTGGAGTCTTTTTGTCGTCTTTCCTCTGTGAAGGGCATTTTCTGGTACTCCCCTCGCGGGGGTCTGACTCCATGTCCCCTTCCTCCCGAGTGACGTCTCCCCCGCGCGAGGGCCGTGGGACGTCTGCCCCCAGAGAGATTCCCGGCCCGCGCGAGGGCCGTGTGGCATCTGCCCCCAGAGAGTTGGTGGAGACGTGCGACTGTCCCCCCGGTCGAGGGCCTCCTGCTCCGGTCTGTTCGGGGGACTCTGTTCGACTGCCGTAGAAGTCTCCCCTTTCCGCCATGGAGTTCCCTCTTCTCTGGACGAGACCGAAGTCTACCTGAGTCTTGCGGTCGAGGTGGTGGCTGAGCTCGACTCGACTCGTGAATGGAACTGGTAAGCCCCTGACCCACCCGCCTACCTGCCTACTTGTCCACCCATCTGCCTACCGACCGATCTGTGTGTCTGTGTGTGTGTGGGGTTGTGTTGTCGACGTGAACAGACTGGGACGACGACGACGATTCAGCGAAGTCAGCTCAGACTGAGACACGGTGGGGTGTCTGCCGTCGGGTGGTCCGAGGGGGCAGGGACCCTAAGAGGTCCGTTCTCGTGACCTCCCCCACAGACTGGGATTCGTGGAGGGCTTTCCTCTCGTGGGCGTTTCCTGCACATTTGTCCGGTGCTGTAGCCTTCCTCTTCTTTGCCTGGGTTCTCCGACTCTGACCCTTCCCCGTCCTGTTCCGTTCGGCTGGCAGGACTGTGCGAGTGGTGGTGCCCCTGTGCCTGTGCGAGTGGTGGCGCCCCTGTGCCTGTGACTGTGCGAGTGGTGGTGCCCCTGTGCCTGTGCGAGTGGTGGTGCCCCTGTGCCTGTGCGAGTGGTGGTGCCCCTGTGCCTGTGTGAGTGGCGACGGTCCGCTGACTCGGGTGCCGGTCGACCTCCTTCTCCGTCGGAAGCTCGACTCGTACTCACCCGGGGCTCCCGACGGGTCGACGGAGGACGAGCCGCCCATCAACTCTCATTGACCATTCCTTGGGGTCTTTCTCTAGGTTCGCCTTCTCTCTCTGAGCCTACCGTCACGTTCCGCGCTATGACCTAAAGGGCCTTTCTGGCATGTCCCAATCTCCTTTCTTCCGACTGCCGTCTACTGGTTGCAAATTTCCCGTTCGTCTCCTCCGGTTCCCCTCTCCCGCCGCTCCGCCAGTCCCTGCCCGCCGGGCCCCTCTCGCTCCGGTGTGGTTCGGGTGTGAGCGCGCGGCGGCCGGGATTACCCCGGCTCCTCCTGATTCGCCTCCGGGAAGGGTCTAATCTTGTCCCCCTGTACTCATTGACGTCTCTCGTGCGAAGACCCCCCGTAGTTTCTGATTTGTCCTCTACTTCGGCGTCGTTGTCGACCATATTTGACGAGAAAGTTGGAGACCACCCTTTCCCTTTCTGTCTCTTTTGATCTCCCGGTGTCTCCTTGAAAAAAGGGGACTACTCTGCTAAGTCGATACACCCTTCTCCTCGGACTCCTGGTCCCTTTCACCTCTTTTACCCCGTTCAAGAGACGCCTTTACCTTATAGAGTTTGTCTCCACACTCTCGCGGTGTACTGAGTCAGTGCGCATAAATTATGCGGACCCAGACAAGAACTGGGTGGTTGACTCTTCGTGTCTAAGTCGTAGATAAAATGACGCCGGTCTGGTTGCTTCAGCATTTTCTTGAAAAGGACATCTCGGAACGGAAAAGAATGAGTTGCGACGTTTTTGTATTCGAAGAACCTGATTAAGTCGAAGTCAGTTTTCCACTGTTAGCATACGTCGCTCTTTTTTGAGCAAGAGACGATAAAGCCAAGAAAAAAAAGAAAAACAGTTCCCCTTTATTTAATAAATATGTCGTCAAATGTTCCACTTGAGATTAAGACCCCTGCAGGTCGCGCAGGTTTTGAGACTTTGGATTTGTACGACTCGGAAGCAGACGTCTCAGCTCATCAGACTAGGACCCCTGCTGCACTCTCGCCCGCCGATTCGCCTTGTCGGTCGTGTGAGCCAAGGAAAATTCACGGTCCACCATTCGACAAGACTTCGACAAATCTAAACACCAACCCGGAGTTTGGTAGAGAGACCTGCTGTAAGACGACCTCCGTCTTGGTTCAATATAAATTATAGACACATGAAATCTTGTCGCGACGGGTGAAAGGAGAACAACGGCCCCAGTGAATGGGAATTCTGAGTGACACGCGAGTCACAGATTTTGTCGTCACAAATGAATAGGTTGACTAGGACCTTAGTGTACTACCCCGGGTACACTTTTGACTCAGTTATGCTTTTGTTTCCGAACATTTCTTCACTGTTCGTCGGAAGGGGGGTTATGTGCATGGTTTTTTCAAATTGAGTCTTCTTGCCTTGATTTACATTGTGAAGTCTTTATTCTTCTTCTTGTAATACGAGTGCTTCTTAAAACCGTACTGGGTCTTCGGTGCAGGTCCGGAGACACCTCTCGCGTCCTCGCGCAGTCGCCGACGTAGGTTTCGGAGAGACACACGGGAAGTGTTTCGAGAGGATATTTGCAAGTAGACTTCGCACACTCAAGACGGATGAAAAACGTACAAGGAGATATAGATTCTTAAAAATTTCTGGTCTTCTTGTTAAAAATTTTGTTATTTTGATAAAAAGAGGAGAACTTATTTCTTGGCGGGAAGAAGTGTTGGGTATCTCTTCCCCCGCTTTTTTCGTGCCGGACCTTTGAGTGTATAGAAGGACGGTGGTTTAGATGTTTTCTTAGACTAGGCAAGGGCGAAGAGTAGTATTGTCTTCGCTACTCCCGCGAAGGGACCACCGAGTCACCGATTCTGAGACACGAGGGTCTCGTCCCCCGTGTCCCAGCTAGGGACCAGTCCCTTGATCTCGGGTGTATACCTTTGGCTTCCGGGGCACACGACGCTGACTCTGGGTCGTAGCGGTTTTTTCTTTCTTTAACAATAGTTTTTTTTTCTCTTCATTACCCGGAAGAGAATAGTACGGAAGTCAATAGGGGAGAAAAACACATAAAAGTTATCGAGAGAAAAAGAGAAAGAGGGAGGGAGAGGGATATTACCTAAGTGTGATTTGCATAAGATCGTAGTGAGGAGAATTTTATTGTTTTTTTTTCGACGGGGACGGGGTCGCCTTGGGGTGTAAGGGGAGACCGATTCAGAGAGAGATTAGGGGAGACCTCGGTTCGGAGAGGAGGTAAAGGTGAACGTCTGAAGGGACCGCCGTGTCGCCTACTCTTAGACGCACGGTTACGTCCCCTGTGTCCACACGGGGGCCGGGCCCGTCTCGGGTGCACACCGTCTCTTTACCTCGGACACGGAGAGCCGACGACTCGGGCCCGAGATCTCGGGCCGGGCGCGACGGTTTACGTTCAATTTAGTTACTTGTTTCGTCGTAGCATGTACATCTTTTTATTGAAAAGATTCATAAGTGAAGGAAGGTGAGGAGTCAGGTAACGTTAGACCGGAGGGGGAGTTTGGCGGTGACTTTGACGAGAGCTATTCCAGTAGTCAGCCGAGACTGTCCGGGGAGCTTCGTGGAAGAGAGGAGCGGAAGGGGTCGTGGTCTCGAGAGGTTCCACAGACGGTGGGGCTGGGCGAGGGTCGGCAGGGAGGAGACGTAGGGAAGAATCGAAGAGGAAAGGATGTGTGGCAGATTTAAGGTCTCAAGAAGTCCGAGTCGAGACTCAGGGGAGAGAAGAGAGGTGAGATGTTCGAAAGGACTCTACTAGAGTAGGTGTTGACCCGAAGGTTTCGGTAGATGTCCGGTCACTGCGACCTTAACAGTGGACGTCGGGTCTGTGGAAGCGACTCGAGGTCCGGGTGTGGGGTGACTACTGACCTTCGTGTTGTCAAATCCACTCGGTCCCCCGGTCTGGGGAGTCCGAGGTTTTGATTAGAAGGGTAAATGAAGGACCCATTGAGACTCGTTCAGCTACTCGAGAGATTCTGAGTCAAAGGGTAGACATTTTACCCTTATTATTTTTTCCATGACTGAAGAATTCCAATGACGCACCTGATTTACTCAACTATTTTCATGGTCCAGTCGTCGTGTGTCGTTCGAAAGTAATGGGTGCTGACGATAGTGGTGCGCACAGATGATCTCATACAGTCTCCGTAGAGTTCGAAAGTAGACATGTGTAGACCCAAGATAGGAAAGACGGGTGGGGTGCCCGTAGTGGGGACCGAGTGGAAGACACTCGAGATTCCTTCTTAGGGTTGCGCTGCAGGGAGATAGTCCACCGGAGGCATCGGAGACACGCCGGGGAGGTGACTCGCGGACTCGTACTCCTCTGCGGTAAGAACCCTCTGTCCCTAAAACGACGAGTACGTGAATTCCAGGGTTTAGTCGACTAGAGTGCTACCCTTCTACCAAGTCCGTCCAGACTGGATTAATGTGTTTCGGATCGCTACTGTCTTCTAGCCCTGCAGTCGCGCAGTCGCGCGGTCTCGGCCCCTTCGGACAGCGGTCGAGGCTCCGGGTTTCCGCCCCCCGACCCACTCACCCACGTCCACCGGAGACGTCGGCTGTCTCCGGGGTGACCGCGGTGACTCCTGCGACGCCGGCGTCTGACGTCTGCAGCCCTTTCAGACGACCGGTGCCGTTGCTCGAAGGTTCGTGTAAAGAAGGGTCTCGGAGGTCTGTTCTTGAGGCCGACCGATGGTAGAAAAAGAAAATGCTAAAGACTACACCTGGTAAAAACTTCAGAAATGACTTAAGCAATGTGATGACGAAGACAAGACAAAACCATAAAAACCGTCGCTCCGGACACCCTAGAATCGGGGACTTGGTCCCTGGCCTGGACACGGGGGACGTAGTGGTCCTTCAGGGTAGACGGATGGTAGAACTGCAATCGGTGCCCGGATGGCTTGACATTCGATCACTTGTTCACGACAATGTTCGGTGATTCAAACACCACTAAACGGTACGTCGTTGACTTTTAAATTTATGGTAGACTTGTTTGACATGGAAGTTTGTACAAACGAGGTCGGACTTTTAGAGTATAGTGATGGTGTGGTTCAAGGCGACAATATAAGACGATTTATATAGAGTTTATGAAAGTGTTAAGAATTAAAGATTAGTAATGGGTTAGGGTTGAACATAAACGTGGATTGAAGGCGTTTTCGGAGACTTGGCCGGAGGGGAGTCTGTGAGAAAGGATGGTACAAGGAGTACACTCCTTCGGTAAAAAAATTGTCACGTCTTGATTAGAGACTTTTTGGGAAGTCGTCGAAGTGGGACGTGAGTCCCACTGCGGACTTGTTGGGTGTCGCGGGTGCGCGGTCGAGCCGATGGAAGAGTCACGCAGGCGGTCGAGTCGGCGGAAGAGTCCCGCGGGGACGTCGGGAGGGCGAGCCCGCGCTCGAGCCCGGTGCTTCCGGAAGGGCGGGCCATGGGCCCGACGTCCGGGAGGGACGCGGTCCTGGTAGACGGCGGCGGGGACCGTCCTCGCGGAGCGACGGGCGGGCGGTGCGCCGCGGGGGGAGGAGGCCTCCGGTCGGTGGGAGTGTGAGAGAGTGTCGCAGACGTGTTGGAGTGCCGAATAGTGTTGACGTTAGGATACCAGTTGACATGCCAATGTTCCCTTCCAGAAAGAGAATCTACACAAGCTGTTCCCCTCCTCGGCACAGGTTAAACAAGGGACGTTTTTAGGTCGTGGACAATGCCACGGTCTGTGTGTTCTTAGTTGTTCAGGAATTGCCTACTTATTTTGACACCGACAAAACGGGTTAAATATATGCTGTTTTAGTGTAGTCCCAATGCACAAACTAAACACACACGGGCGATCTAGACAGGGTGAGATGGTCGATGCTACACAGGAATGTTTCTTTCCCGCGACCGTATTTCCTCTCGGTCCCGTGTAAGTGCACCTTTCCCCTTGCGTTCAGATGACGACTCTGAGTCCCAAGTGTGGGAAAGTGCCGTTGTGGCAAGTAAATCCGTACTCAATGTTGTAAAGGAATAATGTACAAAGTTTATCAAAAAAGACATCCTTTTTGTACAGGAAGGTTAGGTCATAACTACACCAATCTCCTGTCTGACGAAGTCACCGGACTTAAAAGGGTGATGACTCCCCTATAAGGTGATTGTATCTTTTCTCTCGGGACACATGTTGGAGGTAGTAAAACGGTTATTCTAAACAAAAAATTTCATGCGGAGTTAGAATGACTAAAGAGTGATGCATGAAAAATTTTGGAGATTTTACGGTAATTAATTAGTCTCTGGATGAAAAAGGAAGAATCCTCTTTCTATTTTTATCGTGCTTGTGGTGCTGTTTCTAAATTCTTTGTTTTATGACCTATCCTTCAGTGTGCAGAAGGGTGCAACAGGCATAATAAGTACGAAACGTATACTTACGTAGGTAAATTACTCTGTGAATGGATTGAGGACGAGACCAGATCTTTTCCGAGTCCTGTCAGTAGCTTTAATTGTTTTCACATTCCTTCCTTCCTTCTGACTCCCGTCTTCTGCTGCGGTCCTTCTCCGGCGTTCTACGTGCGGTCCGGTGGCGACATACACTACGCCGGGACTCTGCACCTCGAAGGACCGGTGGTCGAACTATTCTCCGGACGGGGCCCCCCCGGTGAAGTGTCGTGAGGATACGTTTGGTCTTGGCGACCGGTGTCCGCGAGTCGGTCCGACCCATGATGCTAGTCTTTCCTTGTAGAAGGACCCCCAAGGGATCTCCCCTGTGGCAGGACAAAGCAGATTCTTCATCTGTAACCAATGGTTAAAGATGACTTACCAACCAACAAATTTACTGACTGACGGAGGGTGACCATGGGATACGTCGACGGGTTCGGACCCCGTGTTAGTAGAGGACCGAGCAAGTCAGAATTCGTTCTACACAACCAAAGGATAACGACGACACTTTCTAATGTATTTGAAGTACCAAATACTTGTTGTATTTACACCGAATAATGTCAAGATCTCGAGTCTTCAGAGTTCGACCAAGGTGTCTCGTCGGTTCACTGTCTCGCGACGGGAGGAGAACCCGTCCGGTCCCCGGACCGCCAGGAGGCGGCACGCGCGGCGACGAGGCCCCGAGCCCCGGGGAGAGGTCGTCCCCGCAACGGGGTTGAGACGACGGTGACGACGTGGAGGAAGAGCGGCAGACAAAGGTGAGAGGATTGTGGAGGAGACCCCAGGTGGATGAAGGGAGAACGTTCCTGGAGACGAATGTGACACGGGTACAGTATTGAGGGGTGGGAATTCATACGTTCCAGACGGCACACTCCTTTGTATAAATGTCCAATCCCCCTCCTCCACATAATTAAGTCAGATGGTGTGTTCTGGGGTAGTTAAATGAACAGACGTCTATGACCGTTAAATGTGTAACATCCCTACCACAGTCTTTTTATTGTAACATTCTGGTTTAAATGTATCCATGTCGTTTCGGTGTTCACCTTTTGAGTCTTCAAAAAAGAAATTGAAGTTCTCAATTAGTATAATTTTTTTAATTTTTTCTCAATTAGTATCTTAATAAAATTTATGATTCAAGTGGATAGAAGGTTTCTTAAACTATGTATTTTTATAATAAATGTGTTAAAAAACAGTCCTTGTGTGATTAATATATTTTTCTCTGTGTAGGTGTGGTTTTGGACTCACACTTTAAATTTTCAGCGTCAAGGCTCAGGACCCGATTTTAGACCCTTGAAATGGACGGATTGAGGCCGACGGTGTCCCGTCCTGCGGATGACTCATAATTTTTTTCACTCGCGCGATCGAGTGAGTGTTGAGACCCATCATATTTCAGGTCTCTTGCAGGCACTGAAGAACCTCTTGTCGATGTCGACTTGGGCCTCCCCGCGCCACCGTCTGTTTGTGTCGCTCCCGTCCGAAGAGGAAGTCTGAGTTAGTGGAAGGGACCTTGTTCTCGTGCCGTCCCCGCGAGGGTGGGGACTCCGCGTGGCCCCGGACCTTTAGCAAGGTCCTCGAGGTTCCTCTTTCGACGCTGTTGGGGAGGGAGGGTGACGTCGAACCCCAACTGTAGCGAGCTTTCGCACAAATTAACGCTGCGAAGCCAGTTGTGTACTGCAATGATACGGTCTGCAGGGGGCCTCCTTAAAAGTGGTTCGTAGTCGAAGAAAAAGTCCCCTCCTTAAGTTAGGACGGGTGGTCTAGTGAACACAGAGGTCCTTAGAACTCCAAAGTCCTAAGAAAAGACGAAACGTCATATCTCTAATTACCATCCAGAATATGTTGTCGACTGAACGGTGGATTCTTCCAAAAGGGACTGATACCTGGCGTTTATGTTTTATGTGACCTTAGGGGGGTCTGAATTCCCGATTCTAAGGTGAAGGAAACGGGTTTATCTGGTAAAAGAATTAGAGATTGTGAACACGATCTTTGAATTCTTGTCTAAAAGAAAATTCCAGATTCGAGGTCCCTTAGTCCATGATAGTTATAGGATAAATACGAAAACTGGAAGGGTTACTTAGGGGTATTTCGATTTCTATCTCGTGCTCAATGCGGACGGGCAAAATTCCACTCCCTCGATTTTCTGTTTCACCCCCTTCGGGACATTTTTGCACACCTGTGTGTCTGTGTCACGTACGGGTGTGCGCACTATGTCCCTCCTCGCGGCGTGACAAGAGTGTCCGTCGGTTCTGACGGTCGGTCTCGTAGAACGACGTCTATTCGTAATACAAGGATTTTTCGATTCATATTTAATTTAGTAATATTTACCTTAGTATAAATTTCTCGTAGTCTATTAATAAAAAGTTACCCTAAGTTAGTACCCAGGAGACCGTTTTGTCTTAATAGAAAATTTCATTTAGTGGTGAGGACTGAAAACAGACGTGGTTCCAAAGGTATCTTTGAGGTGTCTTGTGGAAATGAGCTGGGGAGAAGCGGAAATGAGTCTCCGAGATTCATTCTTACTGTCGTTGGCTTACCGACTTTAGAAGTTGCCCGCCGTCTTCAGTTAGTGCGTGTAAGACCCCTTCGGTCTCTCTGTGACAGGTGAGAGAGAGAGAGAGTGTGTGTGTGTCTCTGTTTATGGAGAACACTTATATCTGTGTTTTTGGGCGATGTTTTGTGATCGTTTGACTTAGGTCACACCATGTATTTTTCTTAATATGTGTAATGGGTTCACCCTAAATAGGGTCCTTATGTTCCAACCGAATTGTGGGGTTTTAATTATATTATGTGGAGTAGTTATTTTGTTTTATTTTTGTGTACTAATAGAGGTATTTACGTTTTTTTCTACGGAAAAGTACTAATTTTTATGGGTTTGTGTGTTGTGACATTCCGTTGATGTGAGGTTATTTTTAAGTAAAATTTTTTTAAACAAAATTTCGATGGAACCCTTTCTCCTTTGTGTGTGGGTTTGGTCCTTTTCTTCTTTTAAAGGAGTTAGACTGTTTTTCGTAGATACTTTTAGGGTGTCGATTGAAGTGTGAATTGTCACTTTCTGGTTTCGATTATAAGATCAAATCGTCCCGACGTCCTATGTTCTGATTATTTTCATTCAACATGTACAAAAGTCACTTGTTAGGTTTTGAATTTGATTCCTTTATTAAAAATTTCATCGTGGTTTTTTTTATTTCATACACCCTTATTTAAATTGTTTTCACATTTATATGTAAGACTTTTGTTTTACAACAAATTTTTTTGTTACTTTCTTCTACATTTACTTACCTTTTTGTAAAGTACAAGTACCTAGTGTTCTAGATTATACGATTCCACCGACGACGACGTCGATTCATCACAGTCAGCACAGGCTGAGACACGCTGGGGTATCTGCCGTCGGGTGGTCCGAGGTGGCAGGGACCATAAGAGGTCCGTTCTTGTGACCTCACCCGACGGTAAAGGAAGAGGTTGCGTACTTTCACTTTTCACTTTCACTTCAGTGAGTCAGCACAGGCTGAGAATCACTGGGGTACCTGGCGTCGGGTGGTCCGAGGAGGTTGGTACCCTAAAAGGTCCGTTCTCATGACCTCACCCCACGGTAACGGAAGAGACCGATTTCGTCGTTATGAGGGTTTTAACTAGATGTCCAAGGTCCGTTAGGGATGGTCTTAATGACGACCGAAGGAATACCTTTGAGTGTTCGATCAAGATTTTAAGTATACCTTTGAGTTGCCTGGGTTTTATCGACTTTATTAAGACTTTTTCTTGTTCCAACCTTTTGACTGGTAAAAGTTAAAGTTTTGAATGGTTTGTCAATATCAGCAGTTCTGTCACACCACTACCGAATTCTTGTCTGTGTTTGTTAGTAGACTAGACTTACCTCTCAGGTTTTTCTTTAGGTATGTAACTGTCAACTAATTAAAAACTGTTCCCGCGGCTCGTTTATTTTACCATTTCTTGTCGGAAAGTTGTTTATCTAGTTTTGAGATTTGCATTATCGATTTTAGTATTTCTGGGAAACATTGGAATTTAATCAGTCTCAAAAATCTATGTTGTGCTTTTCGTGTTCTTTGTTTCATTTTTTCAACTAAAGTGGTTTTAATTCTCTGACATGAAGAAGATTCCGATAGTGGTTTTTTTTTTTTTCTGTTAAAAGAGGATATTTGACCCTCTTTTATAAAGTTTGATATGATTATTCCCTAGATACAGATGTTTTGTATCTCTTAAGTATAGAGTTATTATTTAATTGGTTAAATTTTTACCCGTTTCCTAGACTTGTCTGTAGAGAGGTTTGTATATGTCTCGTGAGTACTCGTGTACTTTGTTACGGATTACAGCAATCAGTAATCCTTTGTGTTTAGTTTTGATGTCCCTCTGTGTCGAAGTATGAGTGCTCTTACCGATATTCGTTTTTCTTTTTGTGCACTACCGTCCTGCACCTCTTTGGCATGGGACACGTGGGGCGACCGCCCGATCTGTCTTACGACGACGACTCGGCGCAGTCCGCACAGGCTGAGCCGCGCCGGGGTGTCCGCGTCGGGGGGGCCGCGGGGGCAGGGACCCTGAGAGGTCCGTTCTCGTGGACACGTGGGACGACCGCCTGATCTGTCTTACGACGGTACGACTTTTGGACTTTCCGACTGTGTCTGAGTGGTGCACTAGGTCATTCACACGAGAATTGTAGATGGGTTCTTTTTTCTTTTGAGCCCAGGTGTGTTTTGACGTGTGTTTACGTGTGTCGTCGTCGTAAGTGTTACCGGCTTTCCAGCCTTGTCGGGTTTACAGCTGACCACTTACCTGTTTGTATGTCCCATCTAGGTATGTCACCCTGTAATAGACAGTTAAATTTTTCGCTTCACGACTGTGTGTGCTCTTTGACTACCTAGATCTTTTGTAGCGCAAATCACTTTCTTTGGTCAGTACTTTCTAGTGTGTGGCCCGAAGGGACCGCTGCTGAGACGGACGGTCGCGTCTCCTGTGCCGAGCTAGGGACCAGGTCCTTCCAGGACGTCGGTGCTCCGTCGTTCGGGTAGACGGTGTCGGGGACTCGAACAGGAAATCTCGGACCCTCGGCGTCGGAGACTCGGGCGCAAGGGTCTCGGCCTCGAGGCGCTGGTCTTCGGTACGAGAGACGCTGATCTCCTCTCTCCGTCATCGACGGCTCTGGGCGTGTCCGTCTACACTCGTTCGTGTGTAAGTCTTACTTTTTCTAGTGTCAAATGCTTCAAGGCCTTACATTGTACAGGGATCCGTTTATGTGTCTGTCTTTCGTCTGAATCGTCTACGGGTCCTGACTCCTTACGCGCCACTCTTACACCTCACTGGCTTTTTTCCCATTCTTCAAAGAAAGATCTCACTACCTTTCAAGATTTTAATCTAACACCACTGCCGACATATTGATATTTATATGAACTTTACCAACTTAACATGTGATTTTTGTTCATCTGAAGTATCACACATTTAACATAGAGTTTTTTTCGACAAGTTGTTGTCGTTGTCCCTTCGGGCCGTCGCAGGTGTGGCGAGAAGGGACGCTAGTGGACCGGGTCCCCTCGGCCGACAGTGCGGTCGTCCTGTGCGTCCGTCGGTGCGCCTCTCCCGGTGTCTGACTCCGGGACTTCGTAGGACGGGTGTTGTACGCTCACTCGACAGAACTTTCCCGTAGAGGACTGGGTCTGTTCAGAAGTCCACCTGCGCCAGGACCGGTTTTGGAACTGATGTTGGGGCACTCTCTGGGACTCATTTGTGGTGGTCCGATTCGTCGAGGGCTTAAGGACTCGGCGTCCTTGGTGCCACGGAATTCAGTGATTCAAACCCCTAGTAAATAACGTGTCGTTCTCTATTGACTATGGGGAAAGGACTGGAAGAGGAGTCGCACTCCGAGAGAGGATTACCGCCTGTAGATGCTTTACACATGGGTGGTCAGACAGGAGAACATCCTCAAATCAGAGTGGGGGTAGGTACACAAAGGGCCCCATCGAGAGTGCGATCGTCTTGTCCTGCGGTGAGGGACCGGACTCGACTGGTTTCGGTCCGATGAGTTCAGGAAGGGGTTCTAAACGTACGGACTTGGACTAGGTCATGGATCTCGACATTCTGGACTTCGAATCTCAGGTAGTTGTCGACTCGAGGACGGGTGCACCTTTTTCCGCTCGTCGTCACTTCCCCCGGCAATGTCTCTCTTCGCTTCTGAGTCCTACCTCTGGTGTCTCTGCGTGGTCAGGGACGGAGGTCGCTACAGACTGCGTTGGGACAGCGAAGTCCCCCTCTGGTGTGCACAGGACATTGGGGTCTTATGTTGCACCTTGAGTCGTGTATTCGCCATTGCCTGACGCCTCGTTTACTCTATTGGGCTGCAGGAAGGGTATCACTGGGGATGAAACGACGACGACAGGCTGTCAATCTAAACTAATAAGCTGGGACTTTCGGGATTGGAAGCGGAAACGATAGAAATACGAGACACGTGGGAAGAGAATGTCACACTGTTATATGCGATTGATGACCAAATGGACGGAGGAGGGGCTGGTCGTCTCCGGTTCTATGGAAGAGTAAAAACACGCGGTAATCATGGTAAATCGGATCTTTTGTCTCACAGTCCTTTACACGTAAATTGACTAGATTAGTTAGGGAAAGAGAAGTAAAAATCGAAAGTACCTACGACCGTAGGTAATTGGTTGGTGGATTGTAGATGTTCTATGACCCTGATGTTATTTGTCTAAAACAGGACCTAAAAGTACGTAAGTCACTTAAGTGGGTTGTAAACTCATGAATGATATACGGTCCCCGACTTTTGCCTATTTCCTGTACCATCGTGGAATGTCAGGTCGTCTCTGTTCAATTGATAATGTCGAGACACACAATTTGCGACAACTTCTCTGTGTGTGTCTGACGGTTCGTCACCCCTAGCGCCCCCAAATGTGCGTCGAAGTCTTCCGTTCTGCATGTGCCTTTCTCTCCTGTCGGCTCGTCGTGTCGTGTCCCGCCCGCGGTTTACCCCTGGGACTTGAGCTCGTTGGGTGTGCGAGGTTCCTTTCTGCGACAATAGCCCACTAGAAGCCTGGATGTGCTTGGTTGTCAAGGACTCTCGGATAAGACACGGTTCGTTTGACGAGTCGTGAAAAGGTTGTCTCAGAGGAAGTCCAAAGATAAGACGTCCACTCTACTCACTCAGACTTTCTCACTTCGCTGGAGGGGTTCAGATGTGTCGATCATTGCCCGTCTCGAGCCGAAATCTTGTTTCAGGTCTTAGACGGACGTCACGTCCTCAGCGTTCTCTGAACTCGAACTAGGGACGTAGTGTTTCTGGGGGACCTCCTCCTTTACCGTTGGGCGAGAGTCATAAGAGCGGACCTGTTAGGGTACCTGTCTCCTCGGACCACCCGACGTCAGGTGCCCCAGGGTCTCCCGGCCGGAGTGAAGGTGTGGGTCCGGACGACACGACGAGCCGGGTGTGGTGACCCTGGGGAAGGCATGGAAGGGTACATTGCACACACCGGAAAGACAAGTAGGATGTCGTCTGTCGCGTCACAGCTCGTGCCGGCTCCTCAGTGGCCGACGGCTGGACTCTACTGATGTACGAACAGGTGTAGAACTCTTCGGTCCCTGGTGCAGTCTAGCTCAATGACGTCGCGGAGAATGTCGGGGCACACGACTGTCCTCGGACCGACGGACTCCTACTGACTTGGAGAGTTCGACATAAGATTCACAAAAACTGGTGACATAGACCAGTCAACAAAGTTAGAAGTCGTTATTTAGTTTCACTGACAAGACAAGGAAACTGTCAATTGTCATGATTACTTAAGTCATGTTAAAGTGGTCGGTAGTCTTTTTGGAGATTTTTACGTTCGAACTTCGACTACTAGGTCTCGATCATCGCCTCCCTTTTATTTCGTCATGAGTGACGAAAGATGTTTTGATCGTGACAAACGTTTTGGGTCTTTGACTCGTCAGCCAGCTGATGATTAGTTCGTCCAACGAGGAACCGGTCAGTCGTTTTTCGACGAATAGCGTGACACCAGTGTGCCGGTACTCCTGTGTCCCGGCGTTCGTCGAAGACGACGTGTCGTACTCCGATGTATATACTTAGTCACTTAGCAATGCATTCTTTTCTTTTTCTTTAAGTTTTAGAGGTGTGGTCTTTCGCGGACTGTGACTCGGACCGTGTTTAGTCTGCAATTATCTTTTCTTATTTCATTTTTCGAATACCTTATTTCATAACTTATCGGGACACTTTTGTAGTCAACACATAATTTGGCTCTGTCCTTTTGGTTTGTTCGGGTGTGTTCAATGTAATCCTTGAGGTTTTTTAATACCTCATTGACCGAGTTCTATGTATTGTTTGAGTATAACTGGTTTTTTTTTTTTTAACAAAATTCGGTTACAATTACAACTTTATTCATTCGTACGTAAACTGTAGGGAGAATTCAGTGGTGTGACCGCGAGTCACCTTACGGTTGGTCGTTATTGTTTGGATTTTCTTGTTCGCTGTCTATATTGAAACGTTAGACAAGTTTTGATATGGTTCCACACGACCGTGTGTGGACTTTGGACGATGCATTCGAGACAGGGGTGTGTTATTTTCTTATAGGGTTCTACGGTTTCTTCGACTTAGCTTTAAGAATTGTGAGTGTCTTTGTAAATTATCATTTATTACTTGTTGAGCAATTTTACATAATAGACAAGTCTTTACTTTTTACTAGAGATTGTCCCCTGAGGTGTTTATATTTGGGTTAGATGTGGCTAATCAGCCTTCTTCGCAAAGGGTATTCCTTGGTGGGTCTGGGTGTTCCTTATTTCATTCATATTTCGGACTCAGCTGACCTCTCTGGGGTTTTAGTCGCGCACTCGCGGCATTCCCCCGATTAGTCGGCCAAAATGGGCCTCGAAACTTAAATGACTCGGAGGAGTTTTCTGGAAACTGTCTCTAAGGTCCGGTTCAAGCCATGAAGTGACACGACCGAGCATTTCGGGAGTCACGGACGTCGCGACGCCGACCTGACGTGCGCCGGCCCCGTGTCGGCGGGGAAGGGGCACGGGTCCTGCGGCCGTGGAGTCCCCGGGGAGGTCCCTCCGCTCTCGCCCCCTCGGCGCGAGGCTCGCTTCGCAGCGAGGGGGGCGTCGCTCTTTCCGCGCGGAGGGTCTGCGCGCTCCCCGTCCACGCAGGGGCCCGCCCTGCCCCGCGCTCGTGAGGGCCCGGTCGGTCGCGGCGCCCGGGTCGGGCCGCGCGGCGCGCGAGGGGCCTCCGAGGCCCGGGCGGCGGCCCCGGGGGGCGCGGGGGGCGGGCGGCCCGCGGGGCGCGGCCCGGGGGGCGGGGCGGGGCGCGTCGGGGCGCGGCCCGGGCCGGCCGTCCCCCGCCCGGCGAGTGGGCAGGCGTCGAGCACGAACTGCTGCGCCTCGACGAGAGGCGGCCGCAGGGGCGGCGACGGCGGGAAGAGGAGGTAGAAGGGGAGCGGGCTCGCGCGCCCGACGAGGCCCTGCGGGCCGCGGAGTCGAGGGCGGCGCCGGGGGGCTCGGCCCCGCGCCGGCGAGCCGTCGGGCGTGCGGCCCGGCTCGGCGAAAGGGCGAGGGCGGCGGAGGGGAGCCGCCCGCGGCGATCATGGCGCGTCGGTGAGGCGGGGCGAGGGGCGGAGGGGGCCTCGGCGGGGCGGGTGTCGGTCGTCCCAGCCGCCGGAACGCTCAGCGGCAGCGGCTAACCCGCGCGCCGCGCGCGGCGGCGGTCGCGGCCCGGGGCAACCCGTCGCGGCAGACTGCGCTCCGCTCGGCGGGGCGGGGCGCCGAGCTTGACAACAACGAGCGCCCGCCGTCCGCTCCCTCCTCGCGCACGCTAGGCTAACCACGCCGGCCGAAAACGAGGCGGGTGGGCGCGACGACGCGTGCGCGTCAGCCTCGGAAGGGCAGGGGCTGTAAGGGCCCTACCGGTGCGGAGAATAGGGGGTCGAGACTAGACAATCATTTGTCAGATCATCAGACCTCCGCGAGCCCCGGACACTAACCGACAACGACTTTCTCCGCCCCTCCCGACTAACCTGTCAAACCAGGCGGTTAGTGGTACCTGTCTCCTCCTCGGACCTTCTTTCGCGGAGAGTGCGTGCACAAACGTCCACAAGCTTGGAGTTCCGGAGTTCGTAAGGTTCCAAACGCGGGCGACCCGGAGCCACACAGAGATTTTCTACAACGAGCAGGATCATTCAAGACTTGTTTCATTTCACCTCAAGCATGAACTCATGTCCATCAAGAATCTGTAAAGTTTTTAAGTGTTAGGGTCGAGAGGAACTCCTGAAAACGTCACCTATTTGTAAAAGTAAAACATGACCAAGTCTACCATTTCTTAGACAGACGATACGTCCTCTGGACCCAAGTAAGGGACCCAGTCCTCCTAGGGGGCCCTCTTCTCGTACCGTTGGGTGAGGTCATAGGGACGTACCCTTACGGTGCCTGTCTCCTCAGACCGCCCGACGTCGGCACCCCAACGTGTCTCAGGGGTTGTGCTGACTCGTTGATTATGAAAAAGAAAAGTCCGTGGTTTTCTGATGCATTTAATCATTCTATCTTATGTTTAGGACAGGGAGTCGTCGAAAGTCATCTTGTACTCTTCGTTAGAAACACATATGTGTCCTTTGAAATCTCGTCCTAAACTTTATTTTGTCAATATGTTGGGATCTCTTAACGTGTCTACGGTTATTAACAAGAGTCAATTCCTTGACTCCTTCCCAAAATCCCGTGACTCCGTGAACTCTATTGGCTGAATTTCCTACCACTTTCTCTTCGTGGTCGACGTCTATCGAGTATGTCTCTATCATTGACACTCGATCCGAACCTTCATCTCTTCTGTTCCCACAATACTAACGATTACGACCCACCTCTATACTACAATCCTTGTATCAACTTTTCTATTCGGAACCGTGTTATTCCCTCTCAGAACCGATGTCATGATCCGTCACGTGTAAAACAAATCCTGTCCTACTCCTCGGGGCTTCTCATGGACACTACAGTCTCGAGAAGAGAACCTGCAATCGAAGCCAGCATCACTCTTCTGTCGGACTCCCTCCTCCTCTTTGCACCGGGTCGTTCTTAGGACGCCGTTCCAATCGCGAATGGTCCTAAAGGCCGGCACCCGCACTCTTACCCTTTTCCCCCCTTAATTTCTACCTGTGGATCTATCCCAAGTGTATTTTCACCTGCAAATTTGGTTCGTCCTAACCCAATCCCCCTCCAGTCGTTTGAAAAAGATATTTCTCGGTCTATCATCCATCAATGCAATCCGAAACGACCGCGTCAGAGAAAGTGTCGACAAGTAGAGACGAGAAAGTCACACTTTCGTCGTATTTGTTCGTGTGATCACCTACACTGACACAAGGTTATTTTGAAATACCTGTGATTAATTTAGATTGTATTAAAAGTGTACTAATATATAAGAAAATTAAGAAAAGTTTGTAGGTTTTTATATTTGTATTAAGAACCGAGAACCCGGTAAATTTTTTTTTTGTATCCTTTAGTCTAAACGGACGTCCGGTATCAAACGTCTGAGGACCGAATTTCACGGTGGATTTCTTCGGTTCCGCGGTGTCCTCGAGCAAGCCCACCGAGGGAGTCGAGGACCCGAGTTGACGCACCTTGTGAGGAGGGTGATTTGGACCTGACAGATGAGTGAACAGAAAGAGAAGGCGTTCATCACACGAGAAACCTCGGTCCTTTACTGACACACGTTGACAAGTAAACAAGTGAGTCGTTGAACATACGGCTAATGTTTGGTTCAAGACACTACCTCCGATCTCTGTGTCGCCTCGGTCCGTCTACGTCAGAGAGAGAATACCTCGTCTCTCAGAGTCTTACCTTTCCTCGTGTCTTATGGGTGCATTTCCCCACATTTGAAGGGTTGAGTTAGTACGATATTTCCTTTTGACATCGCACGGTGTTATCCCATGTCACCCCCGTGGACAAATTCAATCTCCTCGAACCTCGAACCTCCGGACATATTCCTTCATAGAAAATTTGACTAAGAAATTTCTACTCATCTAAAATTGGTCCTACACCGTCTCGGACGGGACTACGAGTGGTTAGAGTAAAGGAGAAGGACCTGTGTGTCCTTTTTACATAAAAAGGGAAACGTCGGCCCGACCCCAGTACACGTATACTAGGACGGTCACCCCACACCCGTCTACACTACACGGTAAGGTCCGGACCGGGGCAGATATCAGTAGGTGCGAGCAAGAGAAATGTGTCGTTGACTTAACACCCGTAAGGTGTCAAATCTGGTCGGGGCTTGGGCTCAGAGGTACACTTCTTCTCGGCAGGACTGGAGGTAGTCTGACTCTACACTCGTTATTCCTTTAGAAAAATCCGTGGTGGATAACTCTACTACCCCAACAAACGATGGTTTCGTCTTCGGTCGGATGGGACTGCTAACGTCTTCCCTTAGCGACGCCCCTCTCCTAAGTTTCCTTCTACGTCTACGTTCAAGACTCTGAACGTTCGTCGTCAACACAAGATCTCGAACTCTCTTACGTCTACCCCGAGGGAATTGTCCCATTCGTCCTCTACCCCACTCCCTCCGTCTTTCTCTGAACCACCAATTCAGACACCGTTCGGATAATTACCAAACCCTCAAAAAGGATACACTTCAGTTTTCGCCCTTACTACCTCAACTCCTTCATAAAGGTGTTCCATGACACGCCAATCATAAACCTTTCACCCGACCTCCCTCGTCCTCCCTATGTCCCTCTGGTCAATCCTTCAATAGTGTCATCAGTCCCACTTTCCACTATCGGCCACGATATCTATCCCTTTTCTTTCCCTTCCGTAGGTCTACGTATAGAATCTGAAGTGCCTCCCAACTAAAGTAACTGCTCCCATCTTCCCTACAGACTTTACTGTAGTTTCAAAGATCGTCCACGTTGACGCACCTACCCTCTCTTTCCACCGTGACACATTACTCCCCCACTCGACTTCCTTCCCGCGTCGTGTCTCCCTATGACTCAAATTAAATCTTTCGTTGGTATGACGTTTCTTTTTAATCAATTCTAGTCAGGACCCACAAGTAACCTTCCTGACTACGATTTCGACTTTGAGGTCATGAAACCGGCGGAGTACGTTTCTCAACTGAGTAACCTTTTCTGAGACTACGACCCTCCCTAACCCCCGTCCTCCTCTTCCCCTGCTGGCTCCTACTCTACCGACCTACCGTAGTGGTTGAGCTACCTGCACTCAGACTCACTTGAGGCCCTCGACCACTACCTGTCCCTCCGGACCGCACGGCACTAAGTACCCTAGTGTTCCTCAGTCTGTGCCGACTCACTGACTTGACTTGACTTGACTTACTTTTTATTCCTTTAAGACTGTGTGCGATGTTGTACATACTTGGGACTTCTATACGATTCACTTCATTCGGTCGGTGTTTTCTTGTTTAAGACATACTGACACGAATAGACTTCACGACTCTGTCTTTCACCCGAGCACCAATGTCCGTCCCCACTCTCCTCATCCTGTAATAACAACCTACCCATGTCTCGAAGTCAAAACATTCTACTTTTCTCAAGACCTCTGCCTACCATCCCTACCAGTGTGCTGTCACACCTACTTGAATTACGTTGACTTGACATGTGGATTTCATCAATCTTACCATTTAAAATACAGGCCACATAAAATGGTGTTAAAATTTTTCTTTCTTAAGATTAAAATTTTTTCAAATTAAAACTCTGTAAGTTACGGATATCATGCATCGATACACAGACCTACTCAGACCTAGAGACGTCTCTCCAGATCCCATCTCCATCCTTAAATCCTTAGTGACTGGATATCTACCATAAACTCCGGTCTCCGTAGTTATTCTAATTCCCCCTCTCTTACACTTCCCTTCTCTTCTCCTCGGGTCCTGACTTCAGATCCTTAAAGTTGTTACTGCAACTTTTCCCGCTCAGCCTTCACGTCTTCTTTTTGGGCCTTTCAAAAGATAGAACCTTCGGTTCCACAAAGTTCTTCCTCCTTCACCAGTCCACCCAAGCTACCGGACTCGCCAGTGTATTCTGTTTTAGACCCCTTCTAAAGTATTTACACGGCGAACTCACGGCGACCACTGTTAAAGGATACGTCAAAACCATTTCGTCCACCCTCCGTTTCCTCGTCTTTGACACGTGTTTGGACAAAGAGGTCCTTAGACGAAGACTTCCCTTATTCCTTCCTTCCGGGATCGACCTCCGTGGGTCCCCCAAGTAGACACAAAAAAATGAAAAATCAAAGTCTATTAAAAATGTAACGTTTAGTGAACAGTCCTTCTAGGTGACCTCTTCCTTATCCGACGGGTGAGGTCAATAAGAGCCCCCGGACGTCACGTCCTGTGGACCCAAGTTAGGGACCCCACCTTCTAGGGGACCTCTTCCCTTGTCGTGAGGTCACAAGACCGGACCTCTTAAGGTACCTGACATATCAGGTACCCCAGTGTTTCTCAGCCTGTGATGACTCGCTGAAAGTGACAGTGAAGAAACGTTTTTTTATTTATATAATGTTTCAAAGGTGTATAGGAGGCGGATCCAAAAGGACTCCAATTATACAACGTATGATATTAGGCCAGTAGTTTTGACTCTTTAGTTGTAACCGTGTTATAACGATTTATGTGATATCTACGATGTCTAAAGTGAGAAAAGTATTTTTACCAAAGGTACAAACAATTACTAACTTTTCCCCAATTTCATTCTCCCTGACGGTACTGTATCCCTCTAACACACTCTAAATTTACAGTCATCCGGTCTTCGGTCAGGTAAAAGGATGTGATTGGGACTGGGAAATCAGAGGTGAGACAAGTCAAGTCAAGTCAGCGAGTCGGCACAGACCGAGAGACGCTGGGGTACCTGTTGTCGTGTGGTTCGGAGGGACAGGTGGTGGTTGAGGGCCTCAAATGAGTTCGAGTGCAGGTAGCTCAGTCACTACGGTAGGTCGGTAGAGTAGGAGACGGCAGGGGAAGAGGAGGGTGGAAGTCAGAAAGGGTCGTAGTCCCAGAAAAGGTCACTCAGCCAAGAAGCGTAGTTCACCGGTTTCATAACCTCAAAGTCGAAGTCTTAGTCAGGAAGGTTACTTGTAAGTCCTGACTAAAGGGAATCCTACCTGACCGACCTAGAGGAACGGCAGGTGCCCTGAGAAATCAGAAAAGAACGGAAAGTACTGGAACTGACAAAACTTTTGATGACCAATGCACGAAAACGTCGTACTGGAAGGCAAACCTAAATAGACTACAAAATAAATATCAACTTAACTCCGCCGCGTAAAAACCGTTCTCAGGGTGGCTCTACCTTGTACGACACAGTTAAGTAGTATAGTCCCCATGGGTCCCTAACCTGAACTCAAAGGACGCAACGACTGTCTAAGAAATGGTAGACTCGGTGGTTCCTTCGGTTAGTCCCCATGTTCTTGAAGTATAATAACAACGAACACTACGGTGGGAACTTGTGGCCCAATTCCCACCACAAACGGTCTAAGGAGACTTCAAGAAGAAAAGGGCGACATTAATTATTTATAACCCTTCCGCTCACCCTAGGAAAATCTGATTCGTTTATGCGTCAAAGAGACATTTGGAGACGGGTGACTAAAATCGTAGAAAACCATCTGTAACGAATGTCGTCAATTCTGATACTATAAAGATAACAATTAAAAGATAAGTCAACATAAAGTTCTGCTTTTCATGACCTTGCACAAACCTACCACCACCCTACCAGTACCTCCTCTCCTAGTCGAGTCAAGTCAAGTCAGGTCAGCGAGTCAGCACAGGCTGAGGCGCTGGGGTACTTGGCGTCGTGCGGTCCGGAGGGACAGGTAGTGGTAGAGGGCCTCAAGTGAGTCTGAGTGCAGGTAGCTCAGGCACTACGGTAGGTCGGTAGAGTAGGAGCCAGCAGGGGAAGAGGAGGACGGGGGTTAGGGAAGGTCGTAGTCTCAGAAAAGGTTACTCAGTTGAGAAGCATACTCCACCGGTTTCATAACCTCAAAGTCGAAGTCGTAGTAAGGAAGGTTTCTTTAGGGTCCTGACTAGAGGAAGTCTTACCTGACCAACCTAGAGGAACGTCAGGTTCCCTGAGAGTTCTCAGAAGAGGTTGTGATGTCAAGTTTTCGTAGTTAAGAAGCCACGAGTCGGAAGAAGTGTCAGGTTGAGAGTGTAGGTATGTACTGGTGTCCTTTTTGGTATCGGAACTGATCTGCCTGGAATCAGTCGTTTCATTACAGAGACGAAAACTTATATGATAGATCCAACGAGTATTGAAAAGAAGGTTCCTCATTCGCAGAAAATTAAAGTACCGACGTCAGTGGTAGACGTCACTAAAACGTCGGGTTTTTTTATTTCAGACTGTGACAAAGGTGACAAAGGGGTAGATAGAGGACACTTGACTACCCTGGCCTACGGTACTAGAAGCAAAAGACTTACAACTCGAAATTCGGTTGGAAAAGTGAGAGGAGAAAGTGAAAGTAGTTCTCCGAAAAATCTAGGAGAAGTGAAAAACGGTATTCCCACCACAGTAGACGTAAAGACTCCACTAACTATAAAGAGGGCCGTTAGAACTAAGGTCGAACACAAAGAAGGTCAGGTCACAAAGAGTACTACATGAGACGTATCTTCAATTTATTCGTCTCACTGTTATATGTCGGAACTGCCTGAGGAGGAAAAGGATAAACCTTGGTCAGACAACAAGGTACAGGTCAAGATTGACGACGAAGGACTGGACGTATGTCTAAAGAGTTCTCCGTCCAGTCCACCAACCATAAGGGTAGAGAAAGGCTTAAAAGGTGTCAAATAACACTAGGTGTGTTTCCGAAACCGTATCAGTTATTTCGTCTTTATCTACAAAAAGACCTTGAGAGAACGAAAAAGGTACTAGGTCGCCTACAACCGTTAAACTAGAGACCAAGGAGACGGAAAAGATTTTGGTCGAACTTGTAGTCCCTCAGGTGTCAAGTGCATAACGACTTCGGACCGAACCTCTTAAAACTCGTAATGAAATGATCACACACTCTACTCACGTTAACACACCATCAAACTCGTAAGNCTGGAAAAGGTCAGGACACCGGTGACGACTCAAAAGGTTTGAACGACCGTATAACTTACGTCGTGAAAGTGTCGTAGTAGAAAGTCCTAAACTTCGTCGAGTTGACCTTAAGGTAGTGGAGGTGATCGAAACAAGTATCACTACGAAAGATTCCGGGTGAACTGAAGTGTAAGGTCCTACAGACCGAGATCTAATCACTAGTGTGGTAACACTAATAGACCCAGCACTTCTAGAAAAAACATGTCAAGAAGACACATAAGAACGGTAGAGAAGAATTATAGAAGACGAAGACAATCCCGGTATGGTAAAGACAGGAAATAGCTCGGGTAGAAAGGTACCTTACAAGGGAACCGTAGAGATTAAAAGAACTTCTCTAGAGATCAGAAAGGGTAAGACAACAAAAGGAGATAAAGAAACATAACTAGTGACTTCTTCCGAAAGAATAGAGAAGAACGATAAGAAACCTTGAGACGTAAGTCTACGAATATAGAAAGGAAAAGAGGAAACGAAAAGTGGAGAGAAGAAAAGTGTCGATAAACATTCCGGAGGGGTCTGTCGGTAAAACGAAAAAACGTAAAGAAAAGGTACCCCTACCAGAACTAGGGACAGAGGACATGTCACAGTGCTTGGAGTAAGACACCAAGTAGTCCGTGAGACAGATAGTCTAGATCAGGGAATTTAGATAAAGAGTGAAGGTGACATATTAGTATTCCCTAAAATAAATCCAGTATGGAGTTACCAGATCGCCAAAAGGGACAAAAGAAGTTAAATTCAGACTTAAACCGTTATTCCTCAAGTACTAGACTCGGTGTCAGTCGAGGACCAGAACAAAAACAACTGACATATCTCGAAGAGGTAGAAACCGACGTTTCTTATATTAGTTAGACTAAAGTCACAACTGGTAGACCACTACAGGTACACATCTCAGAAGAGAACACAACAACCTTCTCCTACAAACGATACTGGTCACGCAAAAGAACCGCTTTGAGATAATCAGAAACGGGACGAAGTAAGGCGTAAGGTTCCGGTTTAAACGGACAATGAGGGCCACAAAGAACTGAAGGATGAAAACGTAAGGTCTGGGGATATTACTTTTCCTGTAGAAAAAACCCACAATCAAGATTTTCCAGAACATTCAGAAGTATTTTGGCAAGTTGAAGTCAAAGAAGTCGTAATGACCAACCCCGTATCTGAACCTATTGACGCTATAACTTACCAAACGGAACCTCTGCTTGTCTTTAGTAAGACAACAAAAACTCTAACGTAGGTTTATGGCGTAAAGTCTGAGAAAACAACTGGTACTACCGGTGAGGTAACGAAGACTCCCTAAGGACGGGCGTCATCATTTATATTACCAGTAGACTCAATTTAAGTGGGTAAGGTCAGGTAAAATCAAGTGACTAAATCAAGCACTTACAACTGAAAGTGGGAACGGTAGAGGACAAACTAGTGAAGGTTAAACGGAACTAAGTACCTGGACTATAAGGTCCAAGGACACGTTATAACGAGAAATGTCGTAACCTGGAACGAAGATAGTGGTCAGGGTAGGTGTTGACCCATAACAAAAAAGAAACCGAGGTAGGGAAGTAAGAAAAACCTCAATAAAGAGGTGACTAGAGGTCATCGCATAACCCGTGGATTACTGGACCCCTCAAGGAGAAAACCATAGGATAGTAAAACGGAAAAGTACCCCAAGAGTTCCGTTCTTATGACTTCTCCGAACGGTAAGGGAAGAGGTCATCCGGTGTAAGACAGTCCGGAGAGGTGGTACTGGGCGGGCAGAACCCAACGGGGTGTCTGTACCGAACCAAAGTAACTCAATCTGTTCCGATACCAGGATCACACTAATCTAACTGATCAAAAGACACTCATACCAAAGTCACACAGACGGGAGACTACGGGAGAACGTTGTGGATGACAGAATGAACCCAAAGAGAATGGAACCACACCCCATAGAGAAGTGCCGACGAGGTCGTTTCGTGTCGGCGACGAGGAACGGAACCTACTCCCCATAGAGGAGGGCGGCGACGAGGACTGGAAGTGGCACCCTATCGAGGGGACCCGGGAGGGCACGGACGCGTCGGTGGCGAGGAGCCCAACGAGGAGGGCCGGCGGCCGGGACCGGAGCCCGAGCCCTACCGAGGAGTCCCAGTGACGGGGACCGGAGCCCGTGCTCCACCGAAGAGGGCCGGCGGGGACTGGTGCCTGCACCCCACAGAGGAGGGCCGGCGGTGACCGGAGCCTGCCTCCTCTCCCACCTCTCGGTCACTTCTTTTAGAGAGACTCTCACCTGCCCCAAACCTCGGACTCGAGAGACGCTCCCAGCGGAAACCACCCTCCTCCACTGTGCAGGAAGTGCGCGTCCGTCTCCCCTCCCCGATCTCCGTCCGGACCTGGTCGAACACCCGGACTCCCGTAGAGCCAGGAGAGTAGAGTCGTAGGGACCGTCGAGCGTAACCGACTCGGGTCGTCTCCGAAAGTCACTTACAATTCACCCACTCTCCCTTTCGTCCTTCGTACGGAGATCCCTCATCCGCGTGACACCGGCCAAGTGCAACCGCAAACCGTCTTCTGTCGTTTTAAGGTATTTCGTCAATAGAAAGTAATTTTTATTTGTTTAAAAAATTTTATTTCTCATCCATATTTTTCCGAGCGATCAACACCTATATTAGAGTCATTTCGGCCTTATCCGAGACACTCGACTAGGGTGGACATTTATCGATTTTTGATATGTTAGCACGTGTGTACATCGTTTTTAAAGGTTGTGTTGAGTCTGTCAGGTCGGGACACGACTCCCCGTCCCCTCTACCCTACTCTACCTAAACCCTAAATTCCTATCACCTTTGTCAAACCTTGTCAGTGACATCTTTTAGCTACGACACCCTGTCGAACCCACTAGCGACTGATCGGGTCCGCCGAGTCCGTCCCAAACCTCTGCCCGTCGACCCGCTGTTGGACCAACTCTCCCGTCACGTCGGTCGGGACTTGACGAGTGGACCTTCGGGCCCGACCTCTGGTCGTCGGCCTCGACTGCCCCGGCTCACTCTGTCGGGAAGGACCCGAACCGACGTGTGACCTCAGTCGACCGTACGAATTTTATATATATTACGTAAAGGTAGGGACCTTTCACACTCAATCAACGAGACTTCGGACCTGAAATGATAACAAGAAGATATTCGAGGGCTTACTAATATTCCATCTTGGTTGGAACGTTACACGTCGAGATTGCACGTCGGTAATCCCGTCTCCTGCCATTCGTTCTTGTTCAGCTTCAAACCTTTGTTGCCGTTGAAAAGTCTCCATCGCTACTACGGTCTATCTCATCCTCCCTTTCAACTTTTAGTCACCGACTTTTTACGGTTTATTTCACCCACCCGCCCCGAGTGGACTACTCCGTCGCTGCGCTCTCCCAGGTGTCCGTCGACTGCGTCCTCTGTGCCCTCTGAGCCCAAGCTAGGGTCCCACCCCTCGTGCGGGACCCCCTCCTTCACCGTCGGGCGAGGTCGCGAGAACGACCTCTTAGGGTGTCTCCCCGGACCGCCCGATGTTCGGTAGCCCAGCGTCTCAGCGTGTTGGCTCGCTGATTCGCATGTGTGTCACCCGCCTACCAACCCCAGTGTCCTCCTTCGTACAACTCCTCCTCAGTCTACCACCTGTCCCGAGACCCACGCCGAGAGGGAGGACGGGACTCTCTACCTGCCCATCCCTTTCGTCCAGGCACGTACTGTCCCGACCCTTCCTGTCCCGTAGGCCCTCTTTCAGTTCAGAGACGGTTCCGACCCTTCTCACTGTCTCCGTATTCGAACCTTTATCCTAACAAGGGGGATCCTTACCGGAAGGTGGTCCGAACGACCATGAGCGACGACCTTACCCCGAGGGGCGAGTCGGACAACAGAACACCCGGACGCAGGCACCGTAGGACGGCACACCCGGAGAATGGGAATCTGCCCCGAGCCCTCCTGACTCGCGTCGCCGCCGCCTCTCGGACCGAACACATTCGGGAGTTCTGAATCGCTCGGGTAAAAGTGTGTCACACTCGACGCAGTAGAAACCGAAACATTCTTGACCCTTAGAGGTTAGAGTGGTGGAGTGTGGGAAATACTGGGGTACCCGACATGGGGCGGTCCAAGACGACAGACACCTGTAAAGGTCCGTTCTTGTGATCTCACCCAACGTTAAAGGAAGAGGTCCCGTAGAAGGGTTGGGTCCCTAGTTTGGGTGCAGAGAACCTGGAGGACGCACCCGTCCACCTAAGAATTGGTGACGTGGTGGACCCCTCTTGGAGAAATGTTTTTGTTTTTCACTACAACAGTAGTAGAGCTAAGACCAAAACCGCGACAGTCTTGGAGGGACACACTGGATCTGAGTCCTGTAAATTCCCCGAGAGACACCCGAGTCTCCGGCTGTCTCAGTCCGTCAGACTGTAGGTATGAGAGTCTTCAGCCGGTCGGTGGCGCCCTTACCTATACAACGGCGACAAGAGTCGCTCCTCCAACCCTTCGGTGTGTGTGGACCTCAAGCGTCGATCCTTCCTTTAGGACACTACCCCACTCTCGCAACTCTGTCAAAGAGTACGATGAAGGCCCACAGGGTATAACTTGGGAGGTTTACTCCGGTGATGCCTCCGGAACTGACTCAGACTCCTAGTTCAGACTCTAGGTTGACACACCTGGACACGGTTGGGCACGTGTCGACCCTCTCCGGCATCTCCGTACGTGCAGTGTTTGTCTAGGTCAATTTCAATCGGTTCTGTAAAGTGAGGGAAGGACGAGTGTGTGTGTGGGGGTTTAGGCCTTCGTTGCTTGTCGTTTCGTTTCGTTTTTGTGTCTTTTTCGGGGTGAAAATTACTTCGTTTCTTTGAGAGTTTTGGAGTTTGGTGTTTGGCACTTCACACGGACGGTTTGTGATTTTAAGACATGACTTTAACGACTTTACACCTCTCGGTTGCATGTGACGGAGGTCGGAACTCGGCCTTTGTGTAAAAGAATCCACAACCACAGAATGAGGGTTCCCTGGTTTAGTAATTAGGAACTTAACCTCACCCTAAAGGGTTTCCGGCCCCCCCCCTAGAAGACAATGGCCCCCTTGTCCTCCATTCAGATCCACTATGTACCTCTCAGTAAATTAATATAGTTTATCACATTACTTTCCGCCAGGTAAACCTCGATCCAAAGTAAACACTAATGTAGTTCTTCCGTCAGAACTAAACTACGGTTACCGGAAATTGAATAAAGAGTAAAATGATTAGAGAGAAAGATTGATCTTTTTGTGTCTGGAGTCTGTTCCCACAGATCGATCTTGCACGACACAAAGGTAACGGGACATTATCAATGAGGGATAAATGTCGGTCACTATGACCGAAAAGTAAGTACCACTACTGTACGAAGGTAAAATTTATTCATTCTTGACGTTTAACCAAGTTTTTTCTAACAAATAACATTGTCTCCACTATACTTCTACTCCGCTTTTAACTCTTCACCATGGGTTTACTGACGTTAAATCTAAACTCACTGTTCTAGGTTACCTGTCTCCTCGGACCATCCGATATCAGGTACCCCAGCGTTTCTCAGCCTGTGCTGACTCGCTGAAGGGAAAGAAAGAAAAGAAAGTTGTTCTAGGTCCCCGGGGTCTTATTTGTCCATCACAAGAATGTCTTCGTTTTTGTCCTACTATCGTATCTTCCAGCTGTAATTCCTTTTTGTCCCACTGTGAATGAATAAAGATAATATACACTGGACCGGAGGTTCGGTTTCTTTAGAGGACCTCCGGTCTTCCACTTCGGTCACCTCCCCCTTAACGATCGAGCAACGGCTCTCAGACCTACTTCTCCCGGGACGACTCCCAGAGTCCTTTGAGAAGTCGTGGGTTCGGACTCTTGGGTTCTCTGTAAGAAATACCTATCCTCTGCTTGTCTGCACCTCAGTGTGGTTCATTTCGATGGCTGCAGAGATGCCGGCGGAAGAAGGAGAAGGGCTCGAGAACTCTTCGCGATCAGCGAGCCAGCACAGGGCGGGACACACTGGGGTACCTGACGTCGGTGGTCCGACGAGACAGGTGCCTTAAAGGGTCCGTTCTTATGGCCTCACCCATTGGTAAAGGAAGAGGCCCCTAGAAGGGTTGTGTCCCTAGCTTGGACGCAAAGGGTGTAACGTCCGTCTAAGAAATGGCAGGGCACGAGAAGAAATCGTTCATTAAGGGGTAGAGTGACCTCTTTAATGTCTTAAAAAATCTTCAGAGTTTCTTCTCCAAGACTCCATGTTTATTCCTTAATATACCGCTGTTTTCTCCTATTTCGGTTCACCGTCTTGAGTTCTTTCTTTTCGCACCTCAGTTGGCTTTTATTTTACCTGTTCACTTTTGCGTCATCTTGGTAGACTTCTCCCTGTCTCTTCACGAAGAGTCACAAGTCTTGGCACTATCAACGTCTTTCCCTGGTCGCCTCTGGGTCGGACACTTATCAACCGCACGGACCTCTTCGTGAGCCTATTTACCTCGTTCTCCTCTTTAAATTGACCTTCTTTCTTGACTCAGTCGTGCATTTGTGGAGTGTGACACAGTGGCTCCCTAGTCCCCGGTGTGCGCAGTCTCCCTGTGGACACCCTACTGTCGTTCGGATGTTTTCGGTTCTGGTATCCTTCACCGACCGCTTAAAATATAAGGCGGTTCAGTAGGAAATTCATATTTCCGACAACCGTCAGAAAGAACGTGTAATTTTTGAGCCCGAAACGTGTAAGAACTTTCAAGAAATGTGAGTTTGGGTCAATTGACTTTTTAGTTAGTTTCGTTTAGCTCTTGACTCCTATCTCTTTTTGACGACTTCTACTCAAAACTTATCAAAGTTTACACCTCAACAAAATTGTCGATACCCCAACTTCCACTTCTCTTTTTACATTTAAAAGGTTTGAGATGTCTCATTTTTATTGATACATTGATTGTTTTTACACCCACAACCCTGTTTTCCGTCACCCTCTTGGACCTTCATACGTTCAAGCGAGTAGACATCACCGTTCCTTTATCAGTGAGACTTTTTACCTTACGAACTTAACCTCCGAAAGTTCGTTCGTACTCAGGTTGATGAACCACTAAGAATATAATTACAAAGAATAGTAGAAAGTTCCCCTATGCCGTTCTTACAAACACCATGTCTTTGTAGATCGGTTTCAAGTCGTTAAGGACGTTAAAATAAAGTCCCAAAAAAAAATCTTTTAATTAAAAGTAGTAAAACGAATTTTCATTAAACGTCTTATTTTAGGGCGACGCCGGACAACAAGAGCGAGGAGGCAAAGACTCGTGTGTCTGGGCAACTCTATTATATGAGGTTTACAACTACCGACAAAGATCCTTCACTCTAAACCCCGTACAAAAAAAAAAATTTTTTTTCGAAGGAGAAACATGAAAACGTAATAAAAATAGTCTTTTGTGCACTGCATATTTTCGTTGTCAGTGAGGGGCTCATCACACCACCTTGTCATCTCGCCGGGGCACCGGAAGCAGGAGTCGACACTGGGGACACCAATCCCATACAATGTGCCGTTCTCTCCCAAGTGTCCACACTAGTGCCAATGCTTCGTCCGCTGAAATGGAAACCCTCTACTCGTCCCACCCGGATTGGCTCACCACACTCGTGCCTTTACGACCCTCACAAGAGATTGACCATCGTCTTCTCTGTGCCAAGTTTCGTACCTTTCCGAAGTTACGGTTATCTATGGGACTGCGACCGAAATTCTACCTCCGCCCGTGGACTTTTCCGGGACGGAACTCGGTCGGAGGGTCTCGACTATCGTTGGGAACGGTTGGTGCTGGTCCTTTTCGTCCGGGAACCGGGATCCCGACGTTCCTGGACTCGAGACGGGCACCGCACTTACTTGAGACCTCATCCACAAAACGACCTCGTGGACCCGTCTTCGGGTCGAACCGGACGTCCCGGTTCTCGCGGGCTCGTCTTCGGGACGAACTAAGGTCGGAACACTCCGCGATTGTGCACACCAGACCGTCCACGACGGGACGTCTCGGAACTCTCGCATTGACGGCGTCCAGACACCAGGAGACAATGGGTCACTCACTCTTTGGTCGTACGGGACGGAGCACGTCTTGTAGCGAGCCTTGGGCGTCCCTCGAGTCGACCACGAGCCGCCCCCGGACCCACCCACCTTAGCCCCCACGCCCAACCCCTCTCCGGGTTCTCCTTCCCCTACATATGCACGTATGAGTGTCGACTAAGTCAAGTGACACGCCGGCTTTGGTTGTGTCGCAGCATTTCGTCGATGCGCACGCAGACACGCGTGCGAGTCAGTCCGAACCGAGAAACAGCGGGGCACCTGACATCGGGCGGTCCGAGGAGACAGGTACCCTAAAAGGCGTGTTCTTATGACCGCGCCCAATGGTAAAGGAGGAGGTCCCCTAGAAGGGCTGCGTCCCTAGTTTGGACGTACAGGACGTAACCGTCTCCCTAAGGGATGGCGACTCGGCGGGCCCCTTGGGTCTCGTCGATATGAAGGACAATTTTTCTCTTTCGTTTTGTTTATCTTCGTCGCGCACGGAAAGAGGTCCGGTCTGGATGTCTCGGTCTCAGGGGAAGGGGTCGGGGGAGGCAGAGGCTCGGCACGAGTGAGACTACGTCCCGGAAGGAAACGTAGACGTCTCGGGTCTCCTGGAGACCTTCGGGGTATACTCGACACTCTTTACCGTAAAACATGCTACCGACCTTCTGAGGTCAAAACCTAATCTACAAACACCTCCGTAACCTAGTCTAATACGGAAAACGGGGTCAACCGAACTTTTGTTGTTTGTTTTTAAACCAAAATGTGCCTATTTATCTGTTCAGACTCAGTCCTTCGACCTCCACTTCCCCTCCCAGTCCTTGTGTGTCCCATCTCCCATCCTTTCGTGGTAACGCCCTCCGGTCCATCCGTCCTTGACCTTTTGTGGGGTGGGGTGGGTTAGAAAAAGAGGGTCAAGGTAGGGAGTCTTTGTTAGTAGAATCGAGAAAATTTCTTAAGAAGACCCCAACAGAGATATCGACATTTATTATACGATTACAGTGATACTGACCAAAGTATATAAAAAAAAAGAATACCATGTATGCCTAAATCCAGTAAAAGGCCTCTTCCGTTACCGTGGGGTGAGGTCATGAGAACGAACTTTTTAGGGAACCTGCCTCCTCGGACCATCCAACGTCAGGTACCCCAGTGTTTCTCAGCCTGTGTTGACTCGTTGAAGGGAAAGTGAAAAATGAAAGTACGTGACCTCTTCCTTTACCGTTGGGTGAGGTCACAAGAACGGACCTCTTGGGGTCCCTGCCCCCTCGGACCACCCGACGGCAGATACCCCAGCGAGTCTCAGCCTGTGCCGACTTCGCTGAGTCGTCGTCGTCGTCGTCTAGCAAAAGTGGTCCTGCGGGGAAGACAAATACGGTAACACACTGAGGAAACAAAAAGACGTCCAATGGACACAGTGTCACAATCCGAAGATAAAGGACGAGGCAATTGCTCCCGACACGGAGGACTGACGAGTGAAAGATTCTACCTCCAGTGTCGCAGAGATGTGAAGTGAAGGTGTAGATGGAGGGTTGAAGACGGTAAATGTCAAAATTCCTATTCTTGTCTATGTAAGATGAGAATTAATGTTGGCTGAGAGGGTCTTTGGTTAGGATTTTTTTTACTTTTGATTTATCGTAAATGTAACGTTGAGTCATTATAACAAGAGACTTCTTCGTCTTACAAATACTTCGAACGGGAACGAAAATACTACGTCAAAGAAGGGGACTTAAAGGATAAACGGAGAGAAAGTGGAGCAATGTAAAAAGAAACGGTACCGAGTAAAAGGGGGGTCGCTAACGTAGATTCGTCCACAAGACAACTCGAAAATTCGGGAGGAGAGACTCCGGCCTGTAACAGGACGTCGTCTGCCGCGCCGACCACTCTCCCCTGAAGGGAGGTTCCGACGGAGGTACCCAAAGGTCCGAAAGGCTCTGGGTGCAAGAGGGTAAAGAATCTACTACGGAAAGAAAAGGACGTCGAGTAAAAGGACATGGAAGGATTCTTTACTACGTACTCCCCAGTTAAAAGACCCGGGACAAACAGGGTTTTCTAGAAGTAAGACGTGAGGGTGACCCTACAGTCAGACCGGCCCTGTTGGGACACCCAACTTTTAGTAAAAGAAGGTCTAATGACTTCCGTGGTGTGAGAACGGAGAAAGCAAGAAAAACGGGAGTCGACACACCGAATACCCTGGGATCAAGGGGTCGGTCCCAAACTTGGGTCTGCGAGCTGTCACCTTCGCACCTCAGTATGGTACCCGGCGGTCCCTTGGGGGGTGTGAGAATGGAAGATTGTGAGTCACGACGATTACTCTTCAGATAGAATAAAAGTAATAATAAAAGTGACGACATAGTTAATGAAAAAAATTTAACGTTTAAAAATTTTAACAAGAGAAAAAGAAGCCATAAATTTCAGTCTAATACACTAACCCACCCAGAAAAAAAGTTTGAGACGCAAATGGGGAGTCACCTGCGTGACAGACCTCGACGCACTGGGAGTCACGACGTGTTGAGAGCACCCTAAAGAGACTGTGACAGGAGAGGTGACTTTGAAGAAGGAGGGAGAAAGAGACAGATGGTAATTAACCCGCAATTTTGAAGAGATAAGAGATGTAGAATAAGAGATGAAACATTTCTGAGTAAACGAAAACCGAGACGAAAGCCTGTCTCACGACATCAGAAAAGTAGAAGGTTTACAAAACAACTGGGAAAATAATGAGACAACGCGAAAATGGAAGCTTCTCGAATAGAACACACGAAAAGAAATACCTACTTTAGCGAAGAACTCAGAAAGACTTATTTAATTAACCCTTCGACTACCTCTCGACACCGCAACTCGAATGTGGCTCAAGATTAAGTGGACTCGGCGGTCTTCTCGTCCCTGGAGACTCAAAGAAAGCCAACTCCCCAATGCCGGAGGAGGGGTCCGTCCCAGCCGAAGCAGTGACAAAGGACTAAGGATACATGTAAAGTGTGACTTACCAAGTTTCCAAGGACACGTTTATGCTATCTTCGTTAAAAATATTCTCGTTTGGGAGACTTTTACTGCATAAACGAATTGTTATCTTACCCATTTATTTAGTGCAAAATACTACATCCCAACACGTCGTCGATACTCACATAAACGCCTCACTAAGCGGGACCCCCCACCATTGCCGTGTCTGCACCACCATGATTGGACCCGGCACCCGCTTGGGGGAAGAGGGCCCGTTTCGGTCTACGCTCGTACTGAAACTTGGAACGTCGTGTCGACTCGTCCCGGTCGACAAGGGTCGCCGTCTGTGTCGACGGTGGAAGCTCCCCTTCACCTACGGTCTCTGTGACGGATTGGGAGCGTGTGGACGTGAACCCTTTTAGGGTCTTCGGTGACCACGCACAAAAGGTTCTTCCGATGCACACCCCTACAACAGGGGCAAGTACTGACAGTAAAGCGCACTCTTCTTGGTCCAGTGGTACGTTTCTCTAGGCCCTCCTTGAGTCGACATACACAGTCACCTTCGGCCCAAGACACTCGATCTCAAATTCTACAGGAAATTACGTTTGCTTTCAACTCAACTCAGTAACGAAAATAAGAACTGGGACCCTGAACACACCCCGGTCCCCTCCCTCTCTCAGAGTCGCGTTTAGTCTCAATTACCCGACCTAGCAGAGTTGTCTCCTGACTAAAGTCCCGGTCGATTTCTCGGAAGCCCTCACGTCTAGGGTCCTCTTCGTCGCCGGGTCGGTCCGTGTTTCTCTAAAGGGACTATTCTTACAGTCCCAGTAGGCTCTTCGACTCGTCAAGACTGCGACCAGAGGACCGACCTCCGAACTCCGTAAAAGACCGAGTCGGGGGTCACTACAGGAGGGACTTGAGATGTCCCACCTCCTCTCTCCTAAGAAAAATGGTCTTTGTGAGAAGGCATACCCCGGTCTGCACCTGCCGAAACCGCGAAACGATTGTCACTTGACACCTGCCCTGTTGCGTTAGAAGAAGGGTTCAGTAGGTCTGCTGATTGGTTTGGCGAGACTAGTGTCCACCCTAGACCTGGGTCCTGTAATCGCTCTCCACTCTACCGTCCCCTGCCCGCGCCCCGCGTCGTACTGGGGTCTTCGACGACTCCCTTCAAAACTATCCTTTATGAAACCGGTGGACTACGTTTTTCGGTTGACTGACCTTTTCTGGGACTACGACCCTTTCTACCTTCCGTCCTCCTCTTCCCCTGTCATCTGTTAATCTACCGACCTACCGTAGTGGCTGAGTTACCTGTGCTCAAACCCATTTGAGGCCCTCAACCACTACCTGTCCCTCCGGACCGCACGACGTCAGGTACCCCAGCGTTTCTCAGTCTATGTTGAATCACTAACTTGTCGTTGTTGTTGTTCCCGGGACATACTCTTCCATCCCTGCTTGTGATCCCTTTGACCACTGAGGCAGAGACGGGCATCGTACAACTCTGAACTTTTGGTCAAATGTAGGTCGATCCCTTTAACTCGGTCTCTCTAATTTAGTCAACGGGTTTTCGTGTTTTGACACTTCACTTCCTTAGGCGTAAACTCGGGTCTAGAAGAACTAGGGACGAACAAGACGAAAAGTATTCTGGAAAGTCCTCGTTGGTCTCTTACAGGTTCCTTACGACCGTCAGGTCGACCTATCTTTTATTTTCACTGACGACACGGCACGAATCAGCGAGTCAGCACAGGCTGAGACGCTGGGTACCTACGTCCCTCCGTGTGGTCCGGAGGGACAGGTAGTCGTCGAGGACCTCAAATGAGTTTGAGTACAGGTAGCTCAGCCACTACGGTGGGTTGGTAGAGTAGGAGACAACAGGGGAAGAGGAGGACGGAAGTTAGAAAGGGTCGTAGTCTCCGAAAAGGTTACTTAGTCGAAAAGGCCACGGTTTCATAACCTCGAAGCCGTAGTCAGGAAGGTTACTTATAAGTCCCAACTAAGGGAAATCCTACCTCACCAAACTAGAGGAACGACAGGTTCCCTGAGCGTTCTCAAAAGAGGTCGTGTGTCAAACTTTCGTAGTTAAGAAGCCGTCAGTCCGAAAAATCCAAATCTTGGACTACGTGAGGGGACGTGCCCCTCCCCATCCCTCCCGCTGTGCACCCAATCCTAACTTTCTACTCCTCCGTTCCCTACCTCCTCCGTGAGGTCCCTTTCCGTCGCAACTCCCTTTTCGTCCCCTCGTCGTCTCATCGGACTTCGAAACGTCTTCGGACCTCGGTCGTTCCGACGTCCGTCCCTCCTTCAGTGCGCGACCCGGTGTCCCGGTCCCACTTGGCGGGGGGGGGGGGGGGGTCTCGACCCTTTAATGTCTACCGTCTCATTTTATTTAGAGAAAAAGTATTGTAGGACGGTTTGTCTCGGACAAAGGTCACGGAAAGACCAATGTCATTTGCAACTGCTCGGAACTTTGTGACTCGATAAAACAAAATTAATTAAAATTTCCATTATAGTTACAGTTATTTTCGATGAAATTCCTATACGATTACTCGTTAATTTAAGTCAAGGGGAACTTTTGACTTAAAGTATTACGACTGGATGTACATGACAGTCCCCTGAACCAACAGACGAAAATAGGACTTGTACTTTTGTTCACAAAATCTCGGATCGAAAAATACCACTCCGGCGTCACCCCTCTTACTTTGTCGAACGGGACAGAGGGTGGTCGGGGGGGTGGTCGGGGCCCCCAGAGAAGGAGGCTCAGGAAAAGAGACTGTTAGGAAAAGTAGGAAAGTAAGGGATTTGACCAGTCACACGGAAAGACGGTTCTTTGTCTACGAGAAAAACTTTTGTGATCTAACTGGAGTCGTCGATCCTAGGCTCATCGTCAACAATCCTTTCCTCCAGTGGACGTGGGGCCTCCCACACTGTCGGGGTTCGTTCGTTCTTGGCCCGGTGTGACTTCAAGACCCGAAAAGTCGGAGACCCCGAAAACCAAAACCAGAAGTTTCATTTCGCACAAGAGACTTCTCGCGACCGTCATGTCTCTCATTGTTCCTCTCCCCCTTACTCGCGCAAAGGTCGGCAGGTTCCCGTCGCAGCCGACGATTACACCTTAGCGAAGAGGATCGTGAAAAGAGGACAAAAATAGAGGCTCCCTTCAAGCACAAGCCATATCCGAAGAGACAGGGGTCGTGTCCGGAAGTCACCCAGTCATTCTCCCTGCCCAACACGAATAAACCTTTTTAGACGTCCGGAACGTGCAGGGCAGGGACGAAGGCTGGTTTGGAGGGAGCACACTTCTCGTCCTGTCCCCTCTCCCGGAGGAAGCACCCGGTGGGGCTCGTGCAAGTGCGGAAGTGGTGTGCGTCCGGACACCAGACGGTGTGTGCAGGCGTCCCTCGACCTCTGTGCACGACCGGCTCGTGGCTCGGGACGCGGGGAGTCGGGAGTCCCGGCTCGGGCGGCGGGAGCGGGAGGGGAGCAGGGGCCGACATTGGTGGAGACGGAGAGGCGGGAGGGAGCGGCGCCGGGGTCGCAAGTCGAGGACCCTGTTGACGTCCTAGGGGCGCCGACCGACGACGGTTCCCAGGGAGGGCGCGGCGGGGGACGGCGAGGGGGGAAATATTGGGTGGAAGTAAGGGGAGGGACGTTTAGGGGCCCCGACTAAAGGGCACACCACCTTCTGTTCCCCGCGGGGACCTCAACGGAACCTTAACCCCCACTCTCACCGCTTCGAGTCTGACTTTGGCTTCGTTACCAAAAGGGTGGTCGAAACGAGACAAGGTATGAGTTTTTAGAAGTAAAAAGGATAGTTCATGATACCTCCCTCCCGGACTCTAAGACAGGTAGCTCCTCCACTCCCACGCCGGAAACTTTCAGCTCTCTCCGCACTCAACTAGAAAGAGGGTCTGCCCGGTGCCTAGCGGGAGGAGACACAGAGGGGCGCACCTGCGCGGCAGGGCTGGAGGGTCAGGAGGGGTGCCCGGCCAGTTTCCGGCGAGGACGCTGCGGACGGGCGGAAGGAGGAGAAGGGGACTTCGGGGCCCCTCGCACAGGCGTCGGGACTGCCCAGTAATGAATCGTGACCAAGTCTAAGGGTAGTCTGACACCGCGCGTGCTCCCGTTCCGTGAGTCCTAGGATCGGTCGGGTCCGGCAGCGTCGCCCCGCGGCGTGATCAACCGAATTGTTATCGGCAAACAGAAGGCCCCGAGGGGACCGGCAGGGCCCCCGCGGGGCTCGGGCGCGGAGGAAGGGCCCGTGCCGGTGACCGAGGCAGGGGTCGACCCCTTGACTCTCGAGTGACGGCGCGCCAGGCCGGGCTTGTGGGGCCGCAGACAAAAGAGCGGCAAGACTTCGAGCCGCAGACTTCGGTCGCCCGCCGTCCGGACCCCGACCCGCCCCCGCGGGGAGGACCGACCGCCGCCGCGAAAGACGCCGCGGGGAGCACGACCTCTCTCCGCCCTTCGGGAGAACCACACTCCTGCGATTAGGGCGGTCCGGTCCCCGGGTGCGAGGACCAGTAAAGGGGCGTCGTGGCAGAGGTCGAATACTTAGCCCCCACTCCGTCCCGTGTTGTAAGTCAAACACTTTGAGTCACTTGCAGAACGTCGCAGATGAACCGGCGCGACCCGCAGTCGACGGCGCGCGCCCCAGAAGCGCGCGGCACACCTGCGGGGTCGCCGCGTCACGTCCGGGCCCCCGACGTCGCGGACCCGAGGCAAGAGGCACCGGACACTCTCGAATCTAGGGACTTGGGTACAGGGGTCGTAACGTTTCGCCCAAAAGTTGGTAACCCAGTGGTCCCTTCAGGGGGAGTCCTTTGTAAAAAATTTGTTCAGTACTTGGATCCGGAGGAAGTCAAGGGGCACTGCTCCCCGTCCTAACCAGGGTCCCAGGTCAGGTCGCGTCCCGGCATGATTCTCCGCCGACGTCAAGGACCCTCGGTGGAAACTGTCTCCGCGACTCCCCGAGGTCGTTAAACGCTGTCACAGTTAGGTTTGGCTAGAACAATGGACTCAGGAAAAGTGTCCAGGAAAAGTGGGGTTTCTTCAAATTCCCTGAACCAGCCACAGAGTAAGTAGACTAGACACGGACCTTGCAACGAATGTTTTAGTAGAAGTAGGCAAGTCTTTCACAAATAACTAGACACGACCGGACGTCTGCCGGAGACGGGTCACACCCCCCTGGACATGGGTGTCACTCCGGGCGTGGAGGACGGTCGAGCCCGCCTCGGAGACTGGGTCGGGCCACCAGGTTCCCCCGCTGGACCCATCGCCCCTGGCGGCTCACCGAAGGTTCCTGCTCCTCCTCGACCCGTTTGCTCCCCGGACCCTCCTCTGTCACTCGTCCTCCGGTCCCTTCGGTCCGGGACGGCCCTCGACGGTCGTTACTGGCTCTCGACACGCACACACGACTCACGACGGGGGTCCAGGTCCCGAGGTCGTTTCGTCTTTTGTCCCCGGGACGGGTGCTCCTTAAGTGTCGTTTTCTAGGTGTGTTTCACGTCTTTGTGTCAGACCCGCAACACAAGGTTGACTGAACCCAAGTCGAGTCAGCGAGTCAGCACGGGCTGAGAAACGCTGGGGAACCCCACCTGTCCGCGAAGTACTTTGCTGCCAGACCAGAGGAAGACTCGGGGTCGGGTGACGAAAATCCCTGTAAAGAAGGGAAGCCCCCGCAGAGGAAGGTGTTGTTCGGGTGTTGGGGTCGCGGAACGCCCAGGGACCCTCGGCGCCACTGAGACGTCAAGGTCTCTTTTGGTCCCCTCGACCTCGGGGTCCCCGAGCACGGGGGAGTCGCCGGCCGTCCGTCGCGGAGCCCCGTGCACCCGTAAACCCCGTCCCGGGGAGGTTCCGTCTGGCGCGGAGGTCGTACGTCCCCTCCGGGCGGTCCCTATCCCCCGTCCGGACGAGGTGTCCCAGTGGCACCAGTGTCACCTGGAGTCGGGGGTCTCGGGTCGGGGCACTTACGTCTGCCCGCGTACACTCGTGTGTGGGTCCGTCCCCCGAGGAGTAGGTTCCGGTGCTCGTGAGACCCTGGGGGTGGGAGGTTTGGGGAGTAGAGGTCCTGACGGGAGGGGGCCACTTACTGTGGGGTAGCACCCTTGACTCCCCCTGCTGTCCACATTGGGCCCCTGAGACACACTTCGACCCTCAGGGGCACCCCCACGTCCCCCCGGCACCTCTACCCCCGGGGGTCTCCGAGAAGGAGGGAGGGACGACGTGTGGCGCGAGTGAGTCGAACCTCTTCCTTCGAGACGCAGGTCGCGGAAGACTTTAGCGAACACCCCCATCCCCTGGAGTGTCTAGCCCGGGATCTGACCAAGACGGGCTCGACACCCAGGGCCCTTTCTGGTGAGTGAGGGAGACCGGGGGTCAAGGGCACTGGTGTCTACGACTCCCCGTCCTCGGCCGTCTCTGGTGCGACAGGAGGGGTTCGGAGCCGAGAGACAAAGTCTGCGACGGCAGAGGACCCGGTGGTGGACGGAGCGGAAAGACTATGGAGCGGAGGGTCAAGGAACCTGGTAGTCGAGACTGAAGAGCAGGCTCGGCTCCCACCACTCCTCCAGGCCTTCCGGCCCGCCGCCGAGGACGGACCCGAGACCCCCTCCAGGCAGGATTAATCCTCTGTCCCTCGGAGACCGTCCGGACAGCTGACGTCTCTCAGGCGCCCTCGACCCCACACACTGAGTCGGGGCTCTGGTGCAGACGACAGTGACCCCTTAGCGGGTCCAGTCGGAGCCCCTGTCGCCCGTACTCCCTCTAGGGCCCTCCGCGGGTACGGGAGGACTACCTCGGTCCGACAGGAGTGGTCTTAGGGTCCTTCACACACACGACCCCCACACGTGGGCAGGAGGTCTCAGTGCCTCCCACTCGACAGTCCCGGACCAGGTCCACTCGGGCCGCCGACGCAGGAGACGCATTAATGTGGCCACTGAGACCGAAGCGATTCGTTCGGTCGTAGAATCAGAAGATGGGATTGGGAGTCGTTCGGACCCTCCTTCCACCCCGGTCACACCTGAAATGGTGTGTTTCGCGAAAACGAAATTCGTCGTACCTCGCACCCTTCTACAGACAATTTGGCCGAACCATTTAAAGGTCAGGTGAACGGGTAAAGGTCTCCCGTCTCCGGAAAAGGACTTGGACCTTCAGTACGTTTTTCGAGACCGTTGAACCGTTTCCAGGTGTCGGACGGACCTGTTAAGTCTAAACGTGAAGGTCCCGTCTTCTATTTCTGTGGGTCGAAGACGGCACTCTCTGGTGAGAGTCAACTCTGGAGACGAGGCAGGAACCACCCCAGGGACATCACTGACGTCACACCTTATTTACGGGAGCCCAGGGGTCCGAGGTCCGAGAGACCGGAGTCGGTCCGACAAAGGACCCTGTGTCGAAAGTAGGTTGAGAGAAGACGAGCCTTCGGACTCACCGAAGCCGGGGTAGTCCGGGGGAACGCTGAGGTCGCGTGACAGGAGACTGGCTGGAGGTGCAGAGGGCTCCGAAGGGGACACCGAGTCGACCATCTCTCGGGTGGACGTTACGCCCTCTGGACGCGGGACCGACGGTCCGTCCAACCATCGGCAGTAGGACGAGAGGAGTAAGTGAGGACGGAGACGGACGGACCTCAGGGAACGCGGACGGACTGAAGGACAGGAAGTTCCATCTGAGAAGGACTTCGGAAGGACTCCTGAAGACAGGTGGACCTAAAGTAAATAATAGGTATACTGATTGAATTGCTAGTTAAAGTACACCTGTGCAAAATTTCTATCAAAACAAATTAATAAATCGGTCAAAACCGACGTCACCCCAGAGCAACGACGGGCTCCCGAACGGGACCGACACCGGTCGCCCTCGATGAGGTCGGTGTCACGCCCGAGCAGAGGGTCGCCGAGGAGAACGCCGTCGCGGGTCCGAGTCCTCAAGACCGTGCGCCCGAATCACCGAGGTGACGTACACCCTAGAAGGTCCTGGTCCCTAGCTTGGTTACAGGGGATGTGACGTTTCGTCCGAGTCGGTGACCTGGCGGTCCCTTCGCCTGTGAGAAATGCTAATGTGACGGGTGTCCAGATTCGGAGGGTCTAGGTCCTCAAAGAGTCGCTGTCTTTGACGGAGACACGCAAGTATAGGGATGAGGGGGTAGCACCACGAATCCTACCATGGTTCGAGTGGCATGCTTAAGTTATTTGAGAACGATTACCAAGCTAAAGGTGTGGCTCTACTTTGCGAAACCGAAGACGATCAGAACGACAATCACCAAGGATTAGAAGAGGTGATACTTGTGACGGTGCACCTCACTCACTAACGACTCATGGCAATCCAGTTCTGCGTCCTACTCTTTTCCGAAAACGTACTGGATGGAAAACAAGGCGGAGAACTACTCTCACTTTCTCCTCTCACTTTTTCAACCGAATTTTGAGTTGTAGGTCTTTTGATTCCAGTTCCGTAGACCAGGGTAGTGAAGTACCGTTTATCTACTCCTTCGTTACCTTTGTCACAGTCTGAAATGAAAGAACCCGAGGTTTTAGTGGCGTCTACCACTGACGTCGGTACTTTAATTTTCTGCGAACGAGGAACCTTCTTTTCAATACTGGTTGGATCTGTCGTATAATTTTTCATCTCTGTAATGAAAAGGTTGTTTAAAGATAGATCAGTTTCGATACCAAAAAGGTCATCAGTACATACCTACACTCTCAACCTGATATTTCTTTCGACTCGTGGTTTCTTAACTACGAAAACTTGACACCACGACCTCTTCTGAGAACTCTTAGGGGACCTGACCTTTCTCTAGGTTGGTCAGGTAGGATTTCCTTTAGTCAGGACTTATAGGTAACCTTTCTGACTGCGACTCCGACCTTGAGGTTATCAAACCGGTAGACTACACTTCTCGACTGAGTAAACCTTTCTGAGAATACGACCCTTTCTAACTTCTGCCCTCCTTTTCCCCTACTGTCTCCTACTCTACCAACCCACCGTAGTGGCTGAGTTACCTGTACTCAAACTCATTTGAGGCCCTAGACCACTACCTGTCCCTCCAGACCACACGACGCCAGGTACCCCAGCGTTTCTCAGTCTGTGCTGACTTCTGACTTGACTTGACTTGATTTGGAAAACAAGTAAGGTTGTTGACGTGTGTAAACTCTTAGTCGGTGCGGATGTACAAGCCCTCTCGCCCACCGGTGACCCACGACCCCCACGAACTCCGTCTATGTCGCGTCCTCGAGGACCGACACTGAGATATCGTCTCCGGGGTGCCGAAGGACCGTGGGTCCGACCCTTGGAGACCCCATACGCAAGATGTGTCAGGAACGTTCATGGATTGGGTCCGTGGAAGAGACACGACGACACTTCGGGACTAACGGAAATTCCATAAAACATTTTGTTTACCGACCTATGTTGTCCGTTCTCCAATCTCCTCAAACATAACAGTACTACTATTACAATCATTGTACACTAACTCGTGATTAACGACCCACGGAAACCAGTGAAGTGGATGACACTACTAAATTGGAAGTGGCTCACGACACTTGGTCGTAGTCAGGGAGATCCTCTGACACTCACCCCAACAAACCTTTACGCCTTTCTCCGGTTCGAAACGAAAACCCATCTACCTTAAATTTCGTCGTTGACGGTATTTGTCTTACACGAGGGAGGCACGCTACCTTCTAATGAGCCGGTATTTTTCCTTCCCGTGCGACGCTGTCCTCCCCGGAGCGTCATCGTCCGACTCGCTGTGCTCCGTCTTGGCTTCCGGCGTCACGCGTGAGGGCGAGTGTGCCCCACCGGTCCCCTCCGCGCGGACGTCTCTGTCCCGCGCCCGGTCACAACCGGCCCACGATGTGCCTCCGCTGCCTTCACGAAGAACCAACGACGACCTCATATCAACTAAATGTTACGACCCAATCAAAGTTCACGTGTCGTTTCACTAAACCAATATGTGTGTATAGATGAGAAAGAGTCTAAGAAAAGGTCCTATCCATTAAAGTTCGGCAACCCATCTCAACGGATGCGATCTGTGCTCCAGGAACCACAAATGAACAAGATTAAAATCGTCACCCAAACACCTCACGAAGAATTATAGATGCAAAGGTAGACCTCACTACTGCTCAAGACCTTGACCTGTCACGACCACCGGCACGCCGCGACACGCATACGAATTACCGTGACTTCAATGTTTGAAAGTCTTCCGTTTCAAGTACCATACTCATCCAACAAATCGGTGACTCAGTAAAGACTGAGAAACGTTGGGATCCCTGACATCGGTCCTAGGAGACAGGTACCTCGAAGGGTACTACTTGTGACCTCACCCGACGGTAAAGGAAGAGGTCCCGTAGAAGGGTCGGGTCCCTGACTTGGGTGTAGAGGACGTGTCCGTCTACCTAAGAAATGACGACTCGGTGGAAGTGATGTTAAATTTTTTTGTCGTTGTTGTCGGGTACTGGTCCTACGGTCTGTGCCCCCACTGGTAAACCTTTCTCGGCAACCTTCGAACGTCTGTGTCGACTCTCGCGAAACCTTAAAGAAGTCCGACCATCACTCTCGAGTTCGGCACTAGAGTCCCCTGACCCGACAGTAGGCCCGCACTATATTTCCTACACATTGAAACACTTTCGTGGGTGGTGTTCAACGTCACTTACTTTGGGTGAGTGAGACTCGGAGGTAGCGACCAGTGGAGAGCAGAGTGTTTTGAGTTCAGTGGAAGGGGGGAGGGGGAAGGGGAGGGGAGGGGAGAGGGGGGAAGGGAGAGCGGAGGGGAGTTTAGAGGGCAGAGGAGAGG
>SJYO01034137.1:412938-531712 GCA_006410555.1 Capra ibex | reverse complement strand
GAGGGGGGGGAGGGGAGGGGCTACCGGGGTGCTCTAAGGGAGGGCAGGAAAGTCCTACTGGAACCGGGACTGTCGCGGGACATGTGCACGAGTGAGAAGAGCCGTCGGTGCTCGTCTACAGTGAGGAACCACCAGGACGGAAGGATTCGTTAGGTAGGTGACGACGGGTCCACCCTTTACGACAAAGGACGCCCCTCTCCTCCTCTACCCGACGAAGAGTTCCAGAACACCCGACTCGTGCGGATCGGAGGGGAGGGACCCTGTTCCGTTCTCACCCGAGCGTCGGGGAGAGAGACGTACTTCTATTACCTGACAATCTGTGTGAGGTGTGAAAGAAAGAGGTCCCTCATAGAAAGAAAAGGATTACTTTAGTTCGGAGAGTAGTTTTTATGTGTTCCAAGTTAGTTAAAGAAAACAGCTAAAGTTTTCTCTCCGAAATAAGTCAAGTCTTTATACCGTCGTCGACCCCTTATTTCCGTTTCTTGTTTCGGACCGTTAATAAGCATCTCACCCTTCCCGCCCACACCTCTACCGTCTTTGACTCCCGACTTCCCTGGCCCCGCCCCACCCCGCCCTTGTTTACACGGGGTTATAAAGGAGTGTACGACCCGGGAAAGGAAAGACCTAGAGTAGTCACCCTGGGGGTGGGGTAAATAAGTGTGACGGGAGGGGTCGGAGAGTAGACCCGGGCACAAAGGGGGTCCGTATAGGAGAAGGGAAAAAAAGAATTATAAACGGATAAGTAAAAAGTAAACAGACCTGACCTAGAAGTCACACAATACGTCCTAGGTCAAGGGACTGGTCCCCAGCTTGGACCCGGGGGACTCCACCCCACGTCTGAGAATCGGTCACCTGGTGGTCCGTTCGGGGTGCGGGAGAATAGAAGTGTTGGATCTTGTCAGTGACGGAGACGTCGGTTTGGAGCCCAGGGTCACCGGGTGCCTCCGTCCTAGGCCAAGACGGAGGGTTTGATTTCAGGACGACGGGACTCTGGGACTGGCCTCGGTGACACAGGCGTCCGTGCCGACAGGACGAGGTGAGTCCGGGCGGGGTGTCCTCGGAGTGGACACGGTAGGCCTCTCTTACAGCATTGAGCTCTGTCCTACCCCTAAGTCTACGAGCTATACGACCACGCACGATTCAACGGAGTCAGCACAGGTTGAGAAACACGGGGACATCTGACATCGGCGGTCCGAGGAGACAGGTACCCTAAGAGGTCCGTTCTTGTGACCTCACCCGACGGAAAAGGAGGAGGTCCCCCGGAAGGACCAGGGTCTAGCTTGGACCGTCCACCCAAGAAATGGTCGTCACGACGGACCCTCCGGACACAAGAGAGATGCGTGGATGTCTATGTTAGGCAATGGCGGACCGCTATCCGCCCTCCGCTCGCGTGACCCTCTGCCACTCCAGAAGTGGTGCGGAAGGCCGATTTGACGTGCTCCCCGGGCGCCTTCGTCACGCCGTCGCGTCACAACCTTGGACTTCGCGCTCGGGGAGCGAGGGCGCGGGACCCTGGCGGTCAGTCGCAGGTCCGACACGAGGGCGCCACCCCGAAAGAGTCTTCACGGACCCCTGACTCGTGTCGGGGGGACCCTTAGGAGAGACGGGAGCCTTTCGAGACCCAGAGGTGGGACTCCCGAGACGACCCCACCCGCGAGGGAGACCGACAGAGACTTAAGAAGTCGGTGTCCTAGTGTCGAGTGTCGAAGTCGGACCCCGGCGGAGACTACTGTCGAGGCGAATGGCCCATCTGAAACGGAGGAACGAGGAAGACCCTTTGGTCGACCGGGTGACCCTTCCCTTCCCGGGCCTCTTAGGGTCCCTGTCTCCTCGGACCACCCGAAGGCAGATACCCCCAGCGTGTCTCAGCCTGTGCTGACTAAGCTGAATCGTCGTCGTCGTCGTCGTCGTCGTTACCAGTTCATTGATAAAATGACTCGAGTAGGAGGCCTTTAACCTATGTAAAGACCTGACCGTGTCTCGTACGACGGGTACTTTGTTAGACTCTAATTGAGTGGTAAAGACCAGAGTACACAATTGGATTTTTTCTTTGTCGGAGTGTGGACATCTACAGAAGTAGTATTTTGCTAATCCTTCCCTACTCCAAACTGATACATGGTGGAAACAGGAACTACATTAAATAAATTAACATTCGTATACATTAAAATAAAAAACTTCTAATATCGACATGTTATAAGTCTGCATATCTTGTTTTATGTTAATGGTCTCCTGTCAACGAGATGGCATCACACGGTCGGAGACGGCGTGTAGTTGTGTTAGTCGGAGTCCATATGTCTGCGGGGAGCGAGGCCTTGGGGGAGGGTCACAAGTGACGTCGTACGAAATGTTATCGATCCTGTGCCTTCGTTGGATCTGCAGGTGGCTGTCTGCTTACCTATGTCTTTATCACCCGGTATATATATTAAATGAAAATTATTACCGCCGTAAATCGGTGACCGTGTGTTTTAGGGACTTTTGGCTAGTCAGTCAAGGACATTCGAACTTGCTCGGTCGAGGTCGGACAGAATGGGACTGATACGGACAGGAGAACGACTTTTCTGCATTAATGAACCTTCCGTCGAACCCGTAAGAGGTCCCGTCCCTCTCGTGGGTCGAACACCAGTAGCCTGCCGGGTAAACCGGGCCACCGGGGCCCGTAAGCCACACGAGTCATACTCGAGCGACTACCTGTCGTCTCTCGGTAGAGACATTGGTCTCGTCGTTAAGTTCTTACAACCGTTTATTGTCCAAAAACTTTTATAACCGACAAACCCTAGTCTCTTTTGCCTTATTCTGTTTTAAATTACGTTTGTCCAAAAACCGAATAAGTAGAAAAATTCAAATTATTTTCATTTTCAGCAGACAAGATAGCACCCGGGGTTTGTTCACGGAAGACGTACACCCTACATTACTCCTCTTACTTTCTTTTACCCCTCATCCCCCGCAGGGACCACCAGGTCACCGATCCTTAGGTGGAAGGTTACGTCCCCTTGATTCTCGGGTGTACGGCGTGTCTTGGTGCAGATCTCTCGGGCGCGTGTCGCCTTGCCACTCGTGTCGGGGGTCGTCCCGTAATGCCGTTTCCCGGACTAGACGGAAGAGTGGGGCCTTCTCTTTTTGTTTGACTCCTCCCTCCGCTACCCCACCCCGAGTCATAAAGCTCTAAATGAAATTGTGTGTAAGAAGGGACTCTTCGGATTCTGAGAGGGCCGCAAACCCGACACACCCGGCCCCAGAATGACGACGGAAGACGGGAGAAGAGGGCCCCCGAGTCCGGCGCCTCTGCTCGGGTCCCGCGGCGCGTCGGGTGGCCGGAGCCCGCGTCGGTGCTGAACGTGAGGAGAGACTTCCCCGAGCCCAAGGAGTGGAAGCGGACCTTTCCTCTGCCAGACCTTCAGAGAAGAGTCGAGATCGTAATATAGTCGGGCTCAAGTAAGGGGTGAACTGGATCTAAAATTTCTATTACATGAATTTTATAATGTCTTACACTTTCACTAGTCAATAGAGGAGGTGAACCTTTACAGTAGGGACCCTCAGTGACCACCCACAAACCCCGATAAAACCACGGACCTAAAAGTCTTCTCCTCCTTCTCTCCCACCTCTCTAATGGCTAAGTCAGTGGAAGAGGCTGAGGGCTCCGGGTCACACGAACAGAACCCACAGACTACACAACACCTCCACACAGTCTTTCGACCGTTTCTTTATCGACGGTGAACGGAAAGGACTCCCGGAGGAACCTCGGAACCTGAACTGCACTAAAGAGAGGACAAAAGTTTTGTTCGAGAGTCACACACGTCGTGTCAAGGGTGAAATGTGCACTCGTCGCCGCATTGGACGGGTCCGAAGGCCTGCCCCGGTCCTGAATTGCGTTTCCGAGTTGTGGTCGCGGGCAGAAGAAGGTGACCACACACGCACGCGCGTCAGGGCAGGCTGAGACGCCGGGATCCCTGGCATCCGAGGACGCAGGAACCCTACGAGGTCCGTTCTTGTGCTCACCCAGCGGTGAAGGAAGAGGTCCCCTTAGAAGGGCTGGGTCCCACACTTGGGTGCAGACTCAGAGGGCGTAACGGTCCACCGAAGAAATGGCGACTCGGTGCCCCTTCGGGTCGCCCGTGTTTCACACCGCGACTGCGGTCGTCAGAGGCGCAGCCGACCGTCGAGTCTTTCCGTTGGAGGGACCCGGATCCATTAGTCTTCCAGACCTCCACCCGGGTCATTAGACACCCAAAAAATTTATAGCAAATTGACAAATAAACCGACGGGGCCAGAATCGACGCCCTGTGTCCTAGGAGTTGACGTCGTGCACCCTCGACCAAGGGACTGGTCCCTAGCTTGGGCCCAGGGGACGTGTCCCTTACACCTCAGGACTGGTGACCCGGTGGTCCCTTCAGGGGTCGGCAGATCAAGTTTCGGGAGCGTCTCCAAGGCTGCGTGTGAGTGTAAACTCTTGGAGCAATTTACAATCCGACGGAGAACCGTCATCGAACCAGTCGACAGAGGGACCCTAGGGGGCTTTCAGTTACAAAGACTACAAGTATAGTGTACAGTGTTACTGTGTAAAGGTGGTCCTACAACTTTTGGTGGGTGGGAGACCGTTCCGTCATTGTGGGATTCTGGAATCCCTCCAAGGTTTGCGGTGCGCTTAGCATTTCAACCGGGGAACTTCGTGAGAACTTAGTTCGGTCTTATCTGGTGAAGAGACGCGGGTTCGAGAACCAGACTTCCACGTGTCTGTGGGGGTCGGAAGGGACGCCACCTCCTTCTTGGTGGGGCAAGGACGCGGGCGACGAGGCACGACAGGGGGTGTCTGCTGAAGACGTCTTTTAGGACTGTGGTACGTCGGACCGAAGTAGAGTCTAAGGACCGGAGTCCGACGTCTTCCCGAGTGTGGCGCGGGTCGTGCGAGGGGAGGAGGGAACTCGACGAGGGGAGTAGGAGACGGGGGGCCCTGCGTGTGTGGAAGGATGCCGACGAACCCGTCGTCCGGAGACAGACGAGGCTTGCGACCTCGTAGAGTTGAGGAAAGGTTCCGTTTGGGACGTCGAACACTAGACCTAGGATAAGGAAAATACAAACAGGGTCTTTTAGCGTAGATGACAAAGAGAGACAGAGAGAGGAAGTAGGTGCTCCTCTAAAAGTGAGAGGACCTAGGTACGGTAGTAGGATATATATAGATATATACGTATACATATATGTCTTTATATATATGTGTGCGTACGTATGTATTACTCAAATTGAACGAATATATACATACGTACACACACAAACGTATACTTACATATAAATATGTTTGTAATTATACCCTGAAGGGTCCACCATTCCTTAGGTGGACGGTCACGCCCTCTGAATCCTCCACACTCAAGCTAGGGACCCAGCCCTTCTAGGGACCTCCTCCCGTACCGTCACGTGGGGTCCTAAGGACGGATCTCTTAAGACACCTGTCTCCTCTGACCACCCGATACCAGGTATCCCAGTGTCTCAGTCTGTACTGACTTCACTGAATCGCAAGTACTTGCGTATGCAATATCTATGTCGATATAGGGTATATATATCTATACTCAAAATTTCGTCGTTCGTAGAGGGACCGGGACGGGTGGTGGACGTCGGGGGTGGGGTGAGATCGATAGTGGGGGAGGGGAGGGTAATAGAGGAGATTAATGAAGTCGCGAAAGACGGGAGGGGTCAGAGTCTCGCCCTCAAGGGTCGGTCCTCGTGCAAACCTTTGGAAAAACCAGCAGTGACGGGTCCCCTCCCCCGCAGATCGTCTACCCCCGGCTCCGACGAGGTCTTGTAAGACGCCCCGGACCCCGTCGGGGGACGTTGTGTCTTGACACATCGGTACCGCAGGCACGCGTCGTGAACTCTTTGGACGAACTCCGGAGAAGAACAGTTTCAGCGGTTCCCGAGGGCACTACGGCGCACACTCTCTGACAGAACGCCCGGGTAGTGTGCCCCAGGAGGCCCGAGGGTCTGAGGAGAGCGAGAACGAAACGGGGACACGACACCCGGTGATTGCGGGCTCGGAGCGAAAGACTGAGTCAGGACCGGAAAGAAGTGAGTCGTCGAGTCTAGTGCCGGTTCGACTGAGACCTCAGAACAGATTGCCCTCACGGTCGAGAGTCGGAAGGTTGATCCAGGTGTCATTGTTAAAGAAAAGATAAGAAACCGTCGGAGTCAAAGAAGAAGTCAGTTTACCCCGACTATTTTTATCGTGAAAGAACGAGTCTCAACATTATCGATTTACTCCTTTAGGTTTATGTACGTGTTGTCTCTCAAATTAAGTACAATCGATAATGATAAAAATGAATACTGAGATTCAGTATTTTTAACGTAAAAAAATTTGAAAAATAGTCTCTCGAATTTTTGTCTATGACTCCTGAATGGTCTGGTTTAACTCTGACCACAAGTCAAGTCAGTTTAATTTCGTTTCGTTTGTTTGTTTTCTGGTGTTAGACTCCTACTTGGTACGCTGTCCGTGGTATGGTTCTGATCCCTAAATACCACGTTCTTTCCTAAGGAAAGAATTTTTAAATCTATATTGACTGTATATTCTAATATAATCAAAGTTCACATCTCACATTACAAAGTTATAAGTTCAAAGATAAGACTTCACATAAAATTTAATATTAATTTTTAAAATTTACCATTATAGTTATACATTTCGAAAGTAAGTCCAACTATCTAAAAAAAACAGGTCCGACACTACTTCGTAGAGGAAGGTAAAGAAAATTGTTTCCTTTCGAGGTAAATAGATTTATTCTGAACGTTCTTCTTGATAAAACAAAGTCAAACAAATTGTCGAATAACTTGTATATTAAGTGAGTAAATTACCGACCCACAGAAAAAATTTATCAATGTCTATCGTTGACGAATAGAATTACTTAGATCTCAGAGAACTCAAACACCTTAGTGTCTTTTACGTTTATATTTCACTTTATTTCTATGACGTTCCACGGTGGACTACGGGTGTTCATAGTTATTATGGTCAAAAGTTTAAAAATACAAGTTCGGTTTGTTCATAAAGGAGACTGACGGAAAGAGTCATTAATATATTCAAACTTTCATATATTAACAAAGTAGGATTTATCTTTTGAAGTAAATGGACGAAATATGTCACTCCTACATGTACTCAATCTGACCTTACTAAGCTAACATGGTTACACTCAGCTCAGACACGGTGTGTGGTCCGAGACCTTGAACCGGTGCCTGTCTGTCTGTAGTCCGGGACGAGAATACTTCGAATCTAAGATCGCGTTATTGACCTCTCTTTATTTGGCTTACCTTGTAGTCTACCACTACCTTCACTCTCGCAATCGGCGAATCAGGAGTCAGCACAAGCTGAGAAACACTGGGGTGCCTGACATCGGACGGTCCAAGGAGACAGGTACCCTAAGAGGTCCGTTCTTATGAGCTCACCCAACGATAAAGGAGGAAGTCCCCTAGAAGGACTGGGTCCCTAGTCTGGGTCCAGAGGGCGTGACGTCCGTCTGCGAAATAGTAGGCTTGGTGGACGACACTTTCTCGGTCCGTCTGTCTCTCCTCGACCTCCGCTCGGCTCCCTCTGCGCCTCGTCCGGCGCTCCGCTCGCGCCTTTCACGTCCAAGTTAAAATTTTAAAGTGGAGACACACTTCAAAACCATAAAGCGAGTAGCACCTACAAAAGCGTAGTAAAAAAGATAAAAACTCTCTTAGTCATGAATCAAGGACTCAGCGGACCACGGGAACATGTCGACCGCAACCAGGGCGGGCCCAAAGTCGGGGTCTTCGCCCCAGGCACATTTACCCCAGTGCCAGTGCCTCCCCCCGAGACCCGCGACCGGTCCCGGAGCCTTAAAGGAGGCACCAGACGCCTCCCCGGTGACGTCCCAGACCTAGTTTGTCCCCGACACAGGCTTCGTGGTGGACCCCGACACCCGCGCCTCCGCACACGTCGCGCCCCCGCGTCCCGGCGCCCCCGGCACGGCGCTCCGACCCCGGCGCCCCCGGCACGGCGCTCCGACCCCGGCGCCCCCGCCCGGCGCTCCGACCCCGGCGCCCCCGGCACGCCGCTCCGACCCCGGCGCCCCCGGCACGCCGCTCCGACCCCGGCGCCCCCGCCCGGCGCCCCTCTGCGCCCCGGGCCCGGGAGGGCCGGCGACGGCCGGACTCTGGCGGCGCCCGGCCGCAAGGGGTTCGTCGACGCCCGCAGCGCCAGAGAACGGGGGCAGACCGAAATTACGCCCGCCAAACACGTTGCGTCCTTCACGAGGGCACTGCTCGCGTAATGAGCACCGACTCTTTGCACGAGGGCTGTGAGCCTTTCGGCGCCCGGGGAGCGCGGGTCCGAGCCGGCTCGACCGCCCCGGGCCGGCCGGGCAGGGCGTCGCGGCACCGAAGGCGCCGAGGCGCGCGTCGACCCGGAGCCCTCGGCGGGGCGAAGGGCTCGGCAGGGCCGCGAAGGTCGCCGCGCCCGGCCCGTGGCGCCTCCCCCGGGGCCCTTCCGGCGCCCCCTCGGAGCGGACTTCGGCGGCCAGGATCTGCGAAGTCAGACCCCCCCGCCGACGTCCTGTCCAGTGAAGGGCTCTGTCTCCGTCGCCCTTCCACGCCCCCTGGCGCTCGACCGACCCCGCGGGCGGCGGAGTCGTCCTTCAAGGTCGAGGACAAGCCGCCTAGCCTAGAGAGTAAAACTAAGTGTGGGACGGCCGAGTCAGTGGACTTGAAGTAAGTCAGTGAAAGGTTTTCAGTTTAACGGTAATTCGGAACTTCTCTCGCCGGAAAACCTTAGTCTCGGCCTAAACCCCGGGCTGAGACGCCGAAGGACCGACGCAGTGAAGGCCGCCCAAAGAATTGGAGAGACTCGGAGTCAAGGGGGACCTCAAAGCCATTCCTACTTTACGTCAAAATATATATTTCCTGGGTCGTTGTCAGTCTAGGGACGAGGCTGTGAACGACAGACATACCGGTGTCCGTTCTGGGAATCGGTTGGGGAGTCTCGAAGTGAAAAGAGGAACCACACCCTTATTGTTATCACCGATGAAGTCCGTGTCGACAGACGTAGTTTACTCTGTCGGGGGACTTAATGTCTTCGGTACATGTACCGTATGTCATCCTCGAGTCATTTACCAGTGATATTACTGGTCATACCAACCTTTACCAAAGAGAATAATTGTATTGACACCCTATGACACCTTATTTGCGACCTCGTTCAAACTAAGAGTCCTGGAGTTACTTTGTGAAGTCTTCAGGGAAGCGTAGCGGAGATCAAGGGAGCTAAGTAAGTAAGTTCTTAAAGGACTCGTGGACGATAGGCTCCACGGTCAGCGAAACGATCCGTGTCCGGTGTGCCGTCGTCCGTCTGCCCGTATAAACGACGAGAGTGCGTCGGATTACAGATCACCGTCTCAGTCTGTCAGTTTATTAGAACACCTAAATCTTAAGGGAGTTCATTGCACACGAAACGTCCTTTTCGAACCGTCGAAACTCTTAAATATTGCCCCACGACCGAACCAGACCCCCCAGTCCCACTGCAGATCTCGTTTCCTTCGAACTAGACTCCAGACTTCTACTCCCTCTCCTACTTCCGACAGTGAGCCACGGAGGCCCTGGGAGCCCCCGAGATTCCGGACCGACGGAAGTACGCCGACGGCGCGAGACCCCCGAAGTGGGCGTCCCGAACCCAGTCGAACATGACGAGCCACTGGACGGAGGGAGGAAAGGAAACCACTCTGTCCTCGTCCGACCTCTTCCAGTCGCGACGTTCGCATGAAACGTCTTTCCCCTTCCACACTGGGGACTTTCCCGCCTCCCGACCTACCTGTGGGGCAGACTTGTCCTTCGGTCTTAGGTCCAGGAAGGGACGATGGAAATACGTGGGTCGTGTGTTTGGGGACGTAAAAAGGACGGGACTGAATTTGAAAGAACACGACCACACTTCTGTTCGTTTTACTACGATTCCTACTTTCACTTTTAACGAGCCAGTACATCCTGAGAAACACTGGGGTACCTGATACCTCAAGAGGTCCCGTCTTATGACCTCACCCATGGGTTAGGGAAGAGGTCCCTTAGAAGGGTTGGGTCCCTAACTTGGGTCCAGAGATTGTAACACCCGTCTAAGAAATGGTCGACTCGGTGGTTCCTTCGAGGGCTACGACTCCTCCGACCGACGATTAAAGAGGAAGGTCCGTCGCGGATCTCTGAGGTCGATCTACCTTGATTTTGACTTTTACCGAAACTAGAGAGAAGTCACTAAACGACTTTAGAACTAAGGTTGGTCTCCGGATTAGGGAGTCGGAACGCAGAGAGTCTCCGTCAGTAAAGACCTTCGAAGTGTAGAGTAAGTCCAACTCCACAGAGAAATCCTTTTCGTAGAATTTAAGGTTAAAACTAGTGGGTGACTTAGGGAAGTCAACGGAAGGGAAATGAATTGAAAAAAAAAAAAAAAAACGGTAATTGAAAATTTATCGATGTTAATGGACCGTAGGTTATCAATGGATCCAATTTTTTTTAAAAAAAAAACTCTTCCGGAGTAAAATCGATTCGTTAACGTTTGTTATCGACTAATATGAAGATTTAAGAAAACTGTGTTCGTTAACGAAGAAAAGGTGTCGTACGAGACTTATGACATTATAAAGAGAGGAAATCGTCAAAACGGAACCTAGAGTGGGTGACTTTTGGTCGACGTTTATAGACCGTAAGGAACGGGGAGACCAGTAGGTGTGTCAAATTGGAAGACCTCGAGACATACAGCCGGAATTCGGCGGTCCTTTTACTTTTCCGGTCCTACACAAAGACCGCGACTTAGAGACGAAGAAACACTTTAGTAGGGGAGACCCCACATCCAATCCCACAACGGTGTCTATTTCAGAGGTCATCAAACACACACACGGATACTATTTTTTCTGTACCAGATTTTACGTGGTTCAATCGGCAAAAAGTCCCACTTTACGTAGCCGTAATTCGAATAAGTATTGCAACAAGTTGGAAGTGGGGAAACGACAACAAGTCGACGATTCAACACAGACTGAGAAACACTGGGTTACCTGAAGTCGTACCGTCCGGAGGGACAGGTAGTGGTTGAGGGTTTCGAGCGAGTTTGAGTACAGGTGTCTCAGTCACTACGGTAGGTTTGTAGAGTAGGAGACAGTAGGGGAAGAGGAGGACGGAAGTTAGAAAGGGTCGTAGTCCCAGAAAAGGTTACTCAGACAAGAACCGTAGTCCACCGGTTTCATGACTTCGACTTCGAAGTCGTAGTCAGGAAGGTTACTTATAAGTCCTGACTAAAGGAAATCCTACCTGACCAACCTAGAGGACCGTCAGGTTCCCTGAGACTTCTCAGAAGAGGTTGTGGTGTCGAGTTTTCGTAGTCAAGAAACCGCGAGTCGAAAGAAATACCAGGTCGAGAGTGTAGGTGTGTACTGGTGACCCTTTTGATAATACCTTGAAACAGTGAAGAAGTGGTGACAGGGAAAGGTCTTGTAAAAATAAAAACAATTCACAAATAAAATAAACATGTCCCACAATCAACATCGTATACCTTAGACCAAAGGACTGGCCCTTAATTTGGGTCCGCAGGACGTAACCTTTAAGTCTCACAATCGGTGACCTGGTGGTTCTTTCAGGGGTCTTACAAAAGACAAAACAACAACCCCTGGTAAAAATTTCAGACATAACTTAAACAAAGTTATAACGAACGAAATAAAAACCTAAAAAGTGGTACTCCGTACACCCTAGAACCGAGGGGTCGGTCCCTAGTTTGGACGTGGGAGACAAAGCTTTCGTTTCGGAATTGACGACCTGGTAGCCCCTGCAGGGGATCTACAAGAGAAGTAGGACTTATCTTCGAGGCATAGGGGACCTGCCACAGAGGGCAAGAAGAGACGGGGTCGGGGACCACAGACGATAGGACGGCAGAGATGCTTAAGCGGCTAAGCTCCACAGAGTACGTTTCGTCTTAGTCTGTTCTCGACAGGAAAACGCTAACCGGATAAAGAGTGCCGTGTCACGCGAGTTCGGAGCAGGTGCGACCGGGCACAGCCTTACAGTAAAGAAGAATACCGTCTCATCCAAGATGACCGCAACCACGGCGAACGAGACACGGGCAAGCAGACAACAACCTGTGTCCAACAAAGGTCACTGAAAACAGATTATTGGAAATGGTAACATCTGCCCTGGAGGAGACACTGAATACGGGGTAACTTGTCGTGGAAACTAAAGGAAATAAAACAAGAGACCTTGATCCTACAGTTTGTCCCATCGGACCTGGTCCCGACCCCATCCATTCGATCCCCGACCGCTCCCCTTTCGCACCTATCGAGAACCAATACCTACCTGGAAACGTCTCGACCACCCTCTAGCGTGGGACCCACCTACCCCGACGTGCTGCGTCCCAAAGACTGCGATATCATTGTCTCTGAAAAGGAAATTCGAGTAAGTGAGTAAGTATGAGTAGGGTTGTAATAACTTGCGTCGTCACGCGAGTCGGGAGGGACTTGAAAGTCGGGGATCTCCGCTCTCTGTTCATGGATTTAGTGGTGACCCTGAAGAGACTCCGGGTCACCAATTCGGAAGTCGAAGGTCATGTCCTCTACACCCGAACTAAGGACTAGGTCCTTGATCCTAGGGCGTACGGAGTACCGGTTTTTTGTCTTGTCTTTTGTCTTTGCCATAACATTGTCTAAGTTATTTCAGAAATTTTTACCAGGTGAAGTTTTTTTTTTCTACAAATTTTTTGAAGAAGGAGGACTGTCGTGGGTTCCCAACTCCCAAACCACTCCTTTTCGTACCACCAGACCCCCTGTGTCTCCCCCGGGGGGTGGACATGAGCCCTTTCAGACACCTCCTTCAGTGTGGACACGGTTCCCCTCCCGCCGTCTCCCCGGTCCGGACGTGGGCCTTCTCTTCGTGACGCCACCCGAATCGACCCACTGGACACCGACCTCCACCCCTACGAAATTCTGAGGACTTTTCGTCCTTTTCACTTCGGTCTCCACACTCGGTCCCGGTAAACCCCTCCCAGGAACATACCACAAACCCGAAGTAGGACCCCGTTTTCTCTTCAGGACTACCGAAACTTCATCCTTTGTCCGTCTGGCCTTCTTTCTCTAGGACAGGAAGGGAACGTCTTCCGGAGATGACCTTTTGGTGTCCTCGGCGGCAGACGTCGTGTGAAAGACTCACGCCGAGACCGAAGTCCGAAGACGAGAGTAGTCAGGAGTGTCGCCGACTGGTTCCACTCACTGTCGCTCTGTCCGGACCTCTCTTTGAGTGGTTCCGGAGGTTCGTCCCCACCGTCCTACGTCTGGGTCGGCGGTGGGTCCGGTAAGGCGAGCCAGGTCCGGTAAGGCGCTCCAGATCCGGCAAGGCGTTCCAGATCCGGCAAGGAGCTCCAGGTCCGACAAGGCACACCAGGTCCGATAAGACGCTCCAGGTCCGACAAGGCACACCAGGTCCGATAAGGCACACCAGGTCCGATTAGGTACTCCAGGTCAGATAAGGCGCACCAGGTCTGATTAGGTACTCCAGGTACCTGGTCTTCGTTGGCGTAGAGGACCCTCGAACTATCTTTACAGTTCGGGGTCGGGTCTGAAGACCTAGTCTCGGACGTAAAAGTGTCCCAGGGGCCCACTAACAGTGACTGTAGAGTCTTNTCCGGTAAGGCGAGCCAGGTCCGGTAAGGCGTTCCAGATCCGGCAAGGAGCGCCAGGTCCGACAAGGCACACCAGGTCCGATTAGGTACTCCAGGTCCGATAAGGCGCACCAGGTCTGATTAGGTACTCCAGGTACCTGGTCTTCGTTGGCGTAGAGGACCCTCGAACTATCTTTACAGTTCGGGGTCGGGTCTGAAGACCTAGTCTCGGACGTAAAAGTGTCCCAGGGGCCCACTAACAGTGACTGTAGAGTCTTCGTGCCTACCACTAAGGGGTCCGGTCGGCGTACAATCTAAGAGGACCCGCCAAGACTTTTAGGAACCACGGGTAGAACGTAAGGGACTACTTAATGTAGTCTTAGAGACCCCGGTAGTCGTCCGCTGACCGAATTCTTCTACCCCGTGTACGTATGTCACCTTACAGTGAGTCGGCGTCTTCCTGACTTTAAGACGGCAAAAATCGTTACACCCACCCGGACCTCCAATAGTCTGACCCGCTTCATTCAGTCTGTCACTTCATTTATGCTGGTGCTTCACTCACTCCTTCTGTTTATGATACTATGGTGAACGTACACCTTAGGTTTTTTCATTGTGTTTTCTTAGATGTATGTCTTGTCTTTGTCTGAGTGTCTGTCAATGGTTTCCCCTTCCTTCCTCTGCCACTCGCCCCTCGTACCCCGATTGCCTGTGTTCGCGGGTACGTACCTTCTCCGCTCGTAGCTCCCAAGTGGCACACGTGCCCCTCGACATCAGTTATGGAACATTATTGACACTACCCTTATTAGATTTTTACACATGCATACATTGACTTAGTGAGACGTCATACGGATTTTGATCGTGTTATACCACTATAGTTAATATAAAGTTCATTTCTTTGTTCCTAAAGACCCCGTAGTCTTAAACAGTTTCGAGGGACCTCGAGGTTACACACAGGGACAAAGGTCCCTCCCGTCCGATTGAGGAGGTCCCTTTGACCTGGGTTCGGACGTCGTGGGTGGGTCGTTGACGCCCGAGACTCTGAAATTCTGGGCCCCGACCGACGGCCGGACCCCCCGGTGGTCCCCGCGGGTCGGGGCTCGTCTCCGACGAGTAACCACCAGACACGACCCCGACCGGACCCGAAGGCTGGGGTCGGGACGTCTCGTCGGGCATCGTGCCCGTTCGGCTTCTTTCCCCCGGAAACACGGAAAAGACTCCCTTCGTATGTCAAACGTTCACTCACCTTTGTTTCTCTTCTAGACAACCATCGGGAGCAGGTCGGCGCGGTTCGTTTGTCCTCCAGTCCTCCCGCGCCCTGTGACGTGTCGGGGCGACGGGGTCCGCTACAGGTGTGCGGGTGGCGGCGGTGGCCCTCGACTCCCAGATGTCCCGGACGGGACCCGTTTCGGTTAGTCGTCCCGCGTCTTAAGGGACTTTCAGGGGGCCCCCCTGGGGTTAGACAAGAAGAGACCTTTCGACCCGAGTCGGTGGGGACCGTCCACCGAGGACTACGGACTGCCTGGACCCCCGGGGGCAGGGGGGCCAGTCCAGTCCCGGTCCTCCTGGGGGCCAGGGCACTCTCGTATCTGACTTCGGACAGCACCAGTGACGACCGGAAGCCCGGTGTCCGACCACTACTCTGCGCTTCAATTGCCAGTGCCAGGGCCCCGCCCCGGCCCCCACCGTCCCCCACGCCGTCTGCCCCGACAGTCGGCGTCCGAAGGACCCGCGGGCGCCCCGCGTCCGTCCCGGGAAACCCTCTCGTTCGTCTGTCCGCCCTCGGCCGACGGGGTAGGGCCGGCGCGGGGAACCGCCCCAGAGGTGCCCCGGTCCTCGTGTACCACGTCCACTGGGGCACGACCCGAACCCTGGCTCGCGGTCCCTGTCTCGGACACGGACACCTCGCGGGGGCCTCGTGGTGGACACGGGGAAGGGGCCTGTCAGCTCTCGGACGACGTCGGGTGGGATCCACCGCCCGGTTTCGCCAGTGCACGACCCCCGTCCAGCGTCCAACTCTATTACAACCGTCTTTCTTCTTGCGACCGCAACTAACCGTCCGTCTCCTCCCTTCGATAAAAGTTCTATTGGCCCATGTTCCCTTTCCTTCCCTCCCGCTCGAGGTTCTCGTCTCTCGTCTCCCCTCCGCCCGAGGGGCTCCCACCCCGCTTGACCCCGTCTTCCTTCTCCGTCCCCGGGGCCCGCCCCCCAACCGATTTCCCGTCTGACTCCGAACATGTCTCACTTTGTAGAGTTGGACAGTCTACGCTGAAGGGCGGTGTCCCGAACCAGGGCCCTGTAGTCACCGACCGGGCACCGCACAAAATAAACATTTGGACTCGTAGAAATCTTTTACCTTCTTACAGTGTGCACTGGGACTCGCAAGACTCTGCGGTCGAGGCGACGTCGACCCGACGCCTTCGGCCTCGACGGACAAGCGACGTCAAGGGGCGTCAAGGGGCGAGTGCGACGGTCGTAAGACGGAAGGGGTGGGGTGCGGGGTCGAAGGCGCGGGCGAGGGGTATCTGTCACGTCTAGCGCCGACGAGGACGGGAGCTACTACCACCAAGAGAAGACAGCTCTCGGACACTCACACACACGCACAGACACACGCACAGACAAGTACGCGCGTGTACGGTCCGTGTACCCATACGGTCGAAAGAGAATTGAAGTCAATTAGAGGGGGAGAAAGTAGACTCCTGCTGTCGACGTGTTTCGGTTCGTACGGAAAAGAGGACTTGTCTCAAACGTCGGAAAGGTCCGCTAGACGGTTTAACGATCTACCATAAACGTAATTTTTAAAAAAAAGTCACGTGAAAGAATAAAACCAAAATTCCCAAAGGGTCGGACGGACTTCCGCTATAAAGGAAATGGGGTGTCAAATATCGAACGCGTCGTAAAGAACTTGGGTACACTTAAGTAAAATGAAAGGGTCGTCGACGCACTCCAGTCCATCGACCCCAGAGGAAGGACGTGAGGGCACCCCTTTAGTCGATCGGTTCTTCGGTTACTGAAGGGAACCAGGACGCCACTAAAACTTCTTTACACCCGTGTCAAGAGACCTCGGGATTCGACTCGGGAGGCACACCTGAGTACTCTTCGTGCCGACGCTCCGAGACCGGAGGTAGGTCTCGCGCACAGGCTGACGACAAGGTCGGCGAGTCGTCGGTGCTCCGAGACCTGTGTCACGAGTCGGATGGACGCGAAAGAAAGGGCATTCTACTATTATCGCGAGTAGGTCCCTCGCAGCACACCTGATTGACACTATTGTGCACCCTTCATGAATCTGGTCACGACCGCGTGTCGCTCGAAAGTCATTCGCACACACGGGCGACGAGCCAGAAACGCTGGGGTTCCTGACGTCGGGCGGTCCGAGGATAGAGGTACCCTAAGCGGTCCGTTCTTATGACTTCACCCGACATAAGGGAAGAGGTCCCCTAGAAGGACCGGGTCCCTAGCTTGGACGCAGAGGACTCCGAGGATATAACGTCCGTCCAAGAAATGGACGATTCGGTCCCTTCGGGGGTCATTCATAATGATAGTCATGTCTTACTAGCGGTAGACAAGGAAACCCTTTACGAGGTATAGTAAACCTCATGTCCGATTCAACATTGTCTTTCTGGGGAATTTCCTATCTTTACATAAAGAGGAAGTGGAGTATCGATTCTCCTCCGATCAGTCAGGTCCTGTCCACTTGTCGAGACGAGGCGTCCCAGTAAGTCCTCGGGTCCGAGGGAGGTAGTGCAACAAGGGATAGGGGGTACTTCGGGAGGGAGAAGACGTGGGGGTTTCGACCGAGTCGAAGTGCAGGGGGAGGACGAGGGCGGATCTCTTTCTCCTCCTTTCCACCACCTGTCGGTTGTCGGGGGAAGAAAAAACAATTATTAATGAAACCAATAAATAAATTAACTGACTAAATAAGACCGGTACGACGGCCGTACGCCCTAGGATCAAGGGACTGGTCCCCAACTTGGACGTGGGTGTCGGCACTTCAGCCCCTCAGGGTAGGTGACCTGGTGGTCCTTTGAGGGTTGGGGGAAGATTTCCGGCAATGAGTCTCCAAGCACAGGAGGGTAACAGGTCTTGAACCGGGACCTTCAACGTCCACTCAAGACCCGGTTGATTTACACGAGTTGATTTCGAATGAGAGAATAATTTTCCTTCTTTCCCTCTCACCCGGAACCCTCGTCGAGTGGCGGAGACCCGGCACAACGGTCTCGACGTACGGGACTTAAACTTCAGCGACCGTAGAAGAGACGGGTAAAGAGTCGGACAGCCACGGGACATAGAATAGATGACCTACGCACGAAATGAGAACTCAAAGAAGAAATCGTTTTAAGTCCCCACCGAGAACCGAGACACAAGGTCTATTTGTGGAGACAACCGTACTCAACGACAGGTCGTCCGACCAGTCCGGCTGACTGGGGACTTAACCCGTTGTCGGACAAGGAAGCGACGGGTTTAGAGGGTCGTTCTCACCGCGACCCGAGACAAAATTTACAAAAAAGGAAGACCTAAAAAGCTTGAGAAGGAGTTAAACGATTCATTTAAGGTATGAGGGAACAGAGATCTCTCAGTGATAGGGAACCTAGAGCTCAGAGACCACCGACCATTCCTTCCCACGGACATACGGAAGGTAAGGGGTCCTCAGGCAGAAAAGCACGCAGCTACTTACTTGGTATAAGGGTGGTGTAGTCCTTAGTAGACACTCGGGTGTCTCGACTTGTTTCTTCGGTGAACAGCCCACCTACCCACCCGTCGGTGTACCAGGACTTGGAGACACTAGAATCTCAAGTTGGCAGTACTACATGTGAAGGGACTGCAGTTTCAATCCCTTGTTGCTCCGGACTACTTTCCTTCACACCCAGTTGTAGGGCAAGAGCAATGACGCTCGTTGACTCTCACCTGCCCAGTTCCTTCCCTTCCGGTCAACAGAGTCCCCTCGAATGAGGTCCCGGCCTCCTGCACGTTACTACTCAAAACGGATTCTCTCCTTCTTCCTTTAAACATAAACAACTCCCGGATGATACACGGCCCGTGGATGCTCTTCGTCTTCAACCGTGTCATTTGTCATTCCGCCGATAACCTCAAATGTCGGATTCTTAATAAGTCCCGAAGGGGCCACCGACTCGACCATTTCTTAGACGGACGTTGCACCTTCTGGTCCCAAGGTAGGGACCCAACCCTTCTAGGGGACCTCTTCCCTTTCCGAGGGGTGAGGTCATAAGACCGGACCTCTTAGGGCACCTGACACATCAGGCACCCCAGTACTTCTCAGCCTGTGTCGACTCGGTGAAAGTGATTAGTAACACAAATTAGGAAGGTTAGAGACGTTTCCTAATTATATTTCCTAAAGTAGGAAGTGTCTGTTTTCACAACTCGAGTCTCTCTCTTTGTCATTTCTGGGTGTAGACAGACTCAGATTTTTAGGACGAAGAGGTAGGTATGCGACAAACGGGGGCCGGGAAAGGACAACTTCTCGCAGACCAGACGTGCCTCCTCTGGCACGAGGGAGACGATTTCCGGACCTGCCTGCTGACGACGACGGAGCCCCCAACCGGGCGAACTGAAACGACCAGCCGCAGACAGAGATCAGACGTAGCGAGAGACCGGTGAGCAGGAAGGCGGGCCGGCCTGGGGTGAGGGTCCTGCAAAGACGGTTCGACGAAGGGCCCCACGACTGACCCCACGGCTGACGACGGCCACCCTGACGAGCTGGTACCGGAAGACCCGATAAGGGAGGGACCCGGAGTTCCTCTGGGAGGGTCTATAGGGGTCCAGGAAGGGACAGGCACCGGCGACCGTAGAGGAGGACTGACAGGGAGAAGGTAATTGGGAAGAGGAAAAATCCTAAACGAACGGCAATTGGACAGACCGACCACGGACCGGCTACGACCGGCGCCACGGACCCCGGGAACCCGAGAAACCTACAATGGCACCCCATCGAGGCAACGTCGTACGTCCGAGGTCAAGGGACCGGTTCCTAGTTTGGGTCCGGGGGACGTGACCCTCGAAACTCAGAATCGGTGACCTGGTCCCTTCGGGGGGTAGTTACGAAGAAGAAGAAATTTTATCAGAAGATTTGCATAAATAAAGAAGCAACGACAACGAGACCCAGAAACAACGACGAGCCGAAAAGAGGTCAAAGCCGTTCCCGCTGGTGAACACCGACTCCCGGAGAGCAAGGCCGCCGAAGAGACTGACACCTCGTGCCCGAGACCCCGCGAGTCCGGAGTCGCCCGCACCGAGGGCCGGCGTGTCGGGTCTGAGTCATCAGTACTGGGTCCCTACCCGGGCCGCCGAGGCTCGTGCACCCGCGGAGGGCCGGGCCCCTAGCTAGGGCTCCGAGGCCGTGACCATCCGTCCAAGAAGTGGTGACTCCGTGGTCCCACCGGGGGATCGGGAAGACTCGAAGGCAAAGTGAGCGACGGTAACAGCCTCTTGGACAGAACAGGTAACTATTCTCACTCGTCTTAATTCCAGGGTCCTTCGAGAGAGTTTCAGGAGGACGAGGTCGCGTAGAGGACCAGCAGGAGAGGAGGGGGTCACGGTTCACTCCCGACACGGGGTCGGGTGCCGGAGGAGGGGAACGTGGGGACCCCGGAGGTCGGAAAAGAGAGGGTGGGGGTCGGAGAAGAGGTGGTGCCGAAGTGTGGCCATGTACAAGTCAGAGAGGTCGGACTTTTTATGGGGCAAGAACTAGGGTCTGAAGATTGGAGAGAGAAGTCAAAGGGACAGAGAGCGGGCAGCACCGCTTGGAAGGACTTTCTTAGTGGACGCGACGGACCGACCGACCGGTCGCGAGGCGGCGGGCGACGGCGGACGGAAGACAAGAGTCCTAGTGACGGGTCTGACTTCAGTGATCTCTCTCGGTGTGAGGTCTAGGTCTGCCGCGACGAGGCACGACTGGGGGAGAAAGACCCTCGTCTCCACACAGGCTCCGCACCGTCGCCGTCGGACTCACCGCCCGTGGGCCCCTCACTTGCACCTCTCCTCGACCGTCCCGTCTGTTCTTCGCCCAGCCCTTCCCACGGCGCTACCGACCTCTCGCACTTGAAGTAGGTCCCCAAATCCCGCCTCCAAGGCTCGTCCGAGGGACCCGGCAGGGCGGCCCCACAGACGAGTCTCGGGGGAGGGCGAGGAGTCACGGGGGGTTTGCGAGCCTGTCCCTCAACGAAGCCACGGGGGAGGCGGGAGGGCGGACCCCGATTGAGGGTCGACAGTCTCGTCGAGCACGCCGTGGAGGTCTGGTATTGACGGACCGGGACAGTAGTCACAGCGCTTGGAGAGAGGTGTGACCGTCAACGTTCCGAATTCGCACAACGGTCGTGTGTCTTCCGCGAGATATTTACCGGTCTCTTTGGGTAGAAAAAAATTTAATTACTTAGGTGAATACCGACGCAGGACGACATCAACGCCGAGAGACCCAGAAGACACCCGCCCGAAGAGAGGGCCACTCCGGGGACCTGAGTCGGAGACACCGAACAATGGGACGCCGTGCCCCCGAGTGAAGGGGTCGGTCCCTAGTTTGGGTGCGGGGACGGGACCTCCGTCGAAGGGTCGTCGACCTGACAGTCCCTTCAGGGTTGGGTGGTACAAAAGTCTTTGGAAATTGAGAATGAGTATTTCGGGTTGTGTAATTCACCTCCACAGAACATTGTTGAGAGGACTCACACAGACTAATTATCTCCGTAGCAAACCGAAATTATTGGTCTGCAAACCCTTGCCGTGTCGGTCGACTGGGTCCTGTCTGTCGTCGGGACTGACTGTGCTAGGGCCCCCAGCTCGTCTCCCTGCGCGGTGTCCGGGAAGAGTGTCGACGAAGGAGACCCGAGCCCAGGGCGTGAGCACACCTTAACGTAAACTGAGTCCCAAGTGTATGTCGCCCTGAGTTCCGGGTTCCAACCTTGACCCCAGGGCCACGCCCATCGACACATAACCAAACTCCGTCTAAGCTCAAAGGCGGTTGTCAGACCGAAAACAGTCGGTCCTCGTAGGACTCCGACCGGTTTCACGCCGGCCTTCCGCTCCCTCCAGCCGGTCCCTTGGGCGACACAGGGTCGTCCCGACCAACGTTGAGTGAGACTACGACACCAGTTTGTCTTCGTTCGAAGTGCAAAACGTCTTCTACCGGAACAAACAATAATTATGCTGCGTTACAATGAATGACACGAACTTTACGTGAACGAAGGGTTATGTGAGACGTCACGACTCAGTACAGGTTATTCCGTTGACCGACAGACAGGTCGGGCCACCTGGTCCGTCCAGGTCACCGGGTCTGGGGCTCTTCGGAGTGGGGTAGTGGAGGCCGTGGAGACGAAGAGGAGGCTCGGACCCGAAGCGGGACCGACTCTCGCAGACGACCCTGGGCTATGGACTGTCACCCGCGCAGCCCTGGACCCTCCAAGCGTTCACTGTTGAGCCTGAGTCTGACTGAAGACGTCTTCTCTACCTACACGACTGAGCCTCCGGATCTCCCTCTGGACACAAATTTGTGCCAAGAAACACCCAGGTCTCACCTGTAGGGACCCCGGGCCGAGAGGGAATGTAGGGACTCAGACGGAGGAAGAGACGACCGAGAACGTGCTCGGCCGAGAGAGGACCCTGACAGAGTCAGACAGCCTAGGTGATTTTGTTTTTATCGCGTCTGCTCCACCGAATTCGTCACTTGTAGATGAAGAGTGTCAAGACCTCTGCCCCTTCAGGGGCTAGCTCCGCGGTCGTCTGAACCACAGACTACTTTCGGGTCGAGGGTCAAACACTTACCGACAGAATAGTGACGCAGGAGTGTACTGTCTTCCCCTTCCTCTCAAGAGATCACAGAATAGTCCCGCGACTGACTAAGTACTCCCGAGGTGAGAGTGCGGGTTTAGTGGAGGGGCTCCGGGACGGAAGATTGTCGTAGTGTAATCCCAATCCTAAAGTTATATAGTTAAAACCCCTGTGTCTTTGTAAGTCAGGTAACATCGCTGGTAGAGTTTGGTTTGCGCGGCTAGCACCGCGACCCCGTAGAACCAACCGGCGGACCCAGACTCTACCACTAACTGTCGTGGTGGCTCAGTCTCCGTCGGAGCTCGGAGACCCGAACACAGCCGGAGCAGGTCGACGACGGTGTGAAGTGGTGTTTTCCCCGCCGATTTTTGTCGTCTTTACGTGGGAGAGTGTCAGGACTTCCCGTCTTCAAGATTTAGCTCCGTAGCCGTCGCGGTGTGAGGAAGGCTTCGGACTCCCGCACTGAGGCGGAACGGAGAAGGTCGAGGAAACAACCACAAGCAATGAGCAACGACGACGACGACTCAGCGAAGTCAGCCCAGGTTGAGACACGCTGGGGTATCGCCGTCGGGTGGTCCGAGGGGGCAGGGACCCTAAGAGGTCCGTTCTTGTGACCTCACCCAACGGTAAAGGAAGAGGTTACGTACTTTCACTTTTCCCTTTCACTTCAGCGAGTCAGCACAGACTGAGAAGTGCTGGGGTACCTGGCGTCGGGTGGTCCGAGGGGGTGGGTACCCTAAAAGGTCCCCTCTCATGACCTCGCCCAACGGTAAAGGAAGAGGCAGAAATGACCGATCCAGCACAGACTGAGAAACACTGGGTACCTGACATGTTGGGTGTGGGGGGGGGCGGACGGGTCCGAGGAGACAGGTACCCTAAAGGGTCCTTTCTTACGACTTCACCCAACGGTACGGGAGGAGGTCCCCTGGAGGACTGGGTCCCCGTCTGACCGTAGAGGACGGGACCGTCTTCCCAAGAAAGGACGACTCGGCGACCCCTCGGGAGGCCGCAGAAACCGGGGTCCGGTACGAGTCGAAGGACGACGTAGCGGGGTTAGGGACGGAGGTAGAGGCGTGCTGGTAGGGAAGACCCTAAGAGGACAAGAAAGCAGAGGAGAATCTTCGTATGGACAGTAACCTAAGTCCTGGGTCACCTAATTAGGTATTACTAGAGTAGAACTCTAGGAAACGAACTAATGTAGACATGTCTAGGAAAAAGGTTTATCCTAGTGTAAGCGTTCATGACCAACAATCCTGCACTTGTTTAGAAACCTCTCCTCAGCTCCGTATGAAGGGACCTCCTCCCGTACGTTGGGTGAGGTCGTAAGAACGGACCTCCTAAGGTACCTGTCTCCTCGGACCGCCCGACGCCAGGTGCCCCGACGTGTCTCAGCCCGCACTGACTCGTTGATCCGTGTGTCTCCGTATTTGTCGGAAATGTCCCGTCCTCACTACCTACAGGCGAGCCGAGACGAGGAACTGACCGGTCGTAGGTAGTGTGGGAAAAGGGTATTCTTGTCAAAGTCTTCACGTGGGGTGGGGACAGGGGTAGTACCTCATCCAACGAGTGTATTTTCCGTTCGGTCGCCTATATGGTAGAAGACCTAGTCCAGACTCATTACGAGAAGTATCAGACAACTGACTGTCGATTTACTAGTAAAATTTGTGGGAGCCATAAATTATCGCCTCCTTTCATTCTATGGACCTTATTTTTGGTGGACGAAAATCATTTCCCCCCTTCCCCTGGGCCGTGGGACGTCCGTCGGGGGTCACAGGACGCCTTCTCGTGGCCGGCCCTCGGCGTCGTCTAGAGGACTTCACGCGCTCGAGGAGGCAGGCGGTCCCGGTGGACCCCGAGACAGTGACCCTCTGAGAGGACGCAGGTGCCGGGAGGAACCACGTATTCTCTCTTGCAGGAAAGACCTTTGACATCTGAGATAGTCCGGTGAGTGACAGACTCCTGCAGTCAGGTCTTCAGACCCAGACCGAGGTCGCCAACTCGTTAGAGCACGGCGCCAACGTTCTGACTCTACAGAGACCGTCAAACCGAGAGACTCGAGAATCTGTTAACGATCCTTCAATCACAGGACTACCAAAGTGCTCGACGTGGGTCTCGGTCTTGGGTCTGCCCGGCGCGAGACCTTACCCCTCGGACTGGAGTGGTGCAGGCAGACGACTGTCGGCGGAGACACGGGACGGAGCGGGCCGAGAGGAAGGTTGAAGCAGACGAACCGGAGACGGGACCTGTGCGACCCGACCCGATCCCTCCGGGGCACGGGAGTCCGACCCGGCGACCCCGTGTTCCGCGAAGGACACCCGTCCCTCACGGGCGTCCCGTCGACCTCCCTCTTCGGGGGTCCGAGGTGAGGGTCGGGGAGACAGAGGGAAGAGGTCGGACACGAACGTGGTCGTAGTCGGATCCCGTCCTTGGGCTGACAACGTTAGGATTTTTTCAATAAAAGACTGGGAGTCGAGTCAACTTAAAGACCGGGGTTCGTCTTTCTCCGAAGCCAAAAGGGAAAGGGGTGAAAGTCTTTCCGGGCCGACATAGAAAAGAATATCTTGGAGTGATATCCAACCTCTTTAACGGTTGTGTGAGGTCATTGGACTGAAATCCTTTCCTTTCTTTTGTCCAGGAGATTTAAAGGTTGGAGTGGTCTAAGTTGACCTCTCTCAAATGGCTGAAACGAAGCGAAATGTCTACGTCGACTGCAGGACCAGTCTCCCCACCGATTGTGACGGGGCGAGAGGTGGGGTTATGTCGGTTAAAGGTTTTGGGACGAGGACCATGTCTTCAGACACGACGAGTCCTGGGCAATCTAACACGAACCTAGACGTCGAGGGATGAATTACCCTTGGCCCTTCCCGATCCACGTCTGTGAGTCCCTCCTGAACAGAGAGAGGGAGTAGGGGAGAGAGACGGGAGACACTAGGAGATCAGGAGGAAAACCCGAACGGACCATAGAGTCTACCACTTCTTAGACGGACGTTCCGTCCTCTGGACCGAAGCTAAGGACCCTGACCTTCTAGGGGACCTCTTCCCTTACCGTTGGGTGAGGTCATAAGAACAGACCTCTTAGGGTGCCTGACTCCTCGGACCACCCGATGTCGGGTCCCCAGCGTTTCTCAGCCTGCGCTGACTCGCTGATCGTGTCAGGAGGAAAGACGAAACGAGAGTCGCACCGAGATAAAAGTTCGACTAAAAGTGTCCCGGACCCGCCTGGCACGCAGGTAAGTGTACATCATCTTGGTGAAGAAAGGACCAACAAGGTCGGCTTCCCGTCCTTACCGAGACTAACCCCGATCGAAAGCTGTAGACGATTAGGGACATTAATCGACGACTCCGGTCTGTTGATCTTTATGAGATTAATCGACCTGACTCAGTGTCACTTAACACACACGACTCCGGGTGTCAACTGCATTGACCACTACGCGTCCTTCCTGTCGGGGAGGCTCTACCCCCTTTCCCTCCAAGACTTTCCGTCTTTCAAGACCCCTCTGTGTTTCGTCACAACCCCCGTCCAGAGACGGGTCCAAGAACTAGCCGTAAAGGGACCATCAGTCCTGGAGCGTCGGACGGAACGCGGAAACGGAAGTCGGAGTCCCCTAAGTCGGGACAAGAGTAAAACTGGGCAAGAGTCGGTAGTTCCTCTTCGAAAATTAGGCAAGAAAACTAAAAAATTTTTAACACGTTATATAGTGTGTATGTGTATTTGGCATACCAGTCGAATTCTTGTCTTTTTCTTTGTGGACATAGGGTGGTCTCTCCCGTTCTGCATCTTGCCACAGTCAAGGAATCTTTGGAGACTTGCGAGGAGGGGCCAGTGCACAGGAAGTTAGTCGCCCTCTGATCTCAAGACACAAGTAGTAGTGCTCGAAAAGAAATCTCAAAGAGACGTTTGTGTGTGTGCACGCGCGTGCGTACGTGTGTTTGTGCGACTTTAGAGATTCGTCACATCACAAACTAAACCGTCTTATGTCTATGGATAAAAATTACGATATAAATTCTTATATTGTATATAAGACACTGAAGAAAATAACCTGTAATACGAAAACTCTAAGTGGAGACAACTACGCTCATCGACGTCAAGTGAGCAGCGACGACATTTAGTAGTCGGGCGCAGCGCGCGTAATTAGGGTGAGAAGTCTCGTGTGTGGGCTCACCCTGGATACAAGTTTGCACGAGGGTGGAAGACGAGATGGGTAACAGAAGGGTTTCAGTAGTCTTGGTAGATGTAAGGGTGCTCGTCAGCTACTATCACAGACCAACCGGAGCAAGAACAGTCGAAATTAAAAACAGTAAGGTTATCCATACCAGACACAGAGTAGTGTCGGTGCCAAACGTAAATGAACTATTGATAACTTCTCAGAAGAGAACAAATGTCTGGACCAAGAAATGGAGGTGACAGTTTACGGACAAATCCAGAAAGGGAGATAAAAGCTTACTCGACAACCATAAAAAGACAACTAAGTATTCTTGATGAATATATCAGACCTAATATTGGGACATAATCACAAAAAATTTATTCTTGTAGACGAAAAAGTTTTTCAACTAAATAAAAATAGGCACGACCCAGAAGCAACCACGTGGGTCCGAAGGAGGTCAACGCCACATGTGCGACGAGCAACGCCCTCGAAGAGAGGGACGCCTCTTGCCCGAGAGCCGCTCGTCCGAAGTCTTCGGCGTAGAGAGTCCGAGGCAGCCACACCGGGTGTCCGCATCAGCGAGGAGCCGTCCACACTAGAAGGGTTTGGTCCCTAGTGTGGGCGAACGGACCGTGACCGACACCCTAAGAATGGGTGACGAGGCGGTCCCTTCAGAGCATTGCCTCGAGGTATACAAGTCTCTAAATGACGTCAAACCCTAACAGAAACGTAAATACCACTGAAAAGTTATCTTCAAGAATTAAAAGTACAGTTTACATGAAACAGTTTCTTTTAAAAGAGTTGAACTCCAGTATTTCTATTAAGAAGTACACAAGATTTTTAAAAGAGTAAAATAAGAAATATACATCATAAATTAAAAAGTACAAATTCGCAAATTAGATGGACCTAAACTAAGGATCCTGACAACATCTTACTAACTGGAGGTAAAAGTAGAGAGGGGAGTGAATGGCCGTCGCGGAGACAGTCTGACACTCGAGATTATGCTCACAAAGGGCGACTCGACTTGAGCACAAAGGAGATTAGGGAACGTCTATATATAAGAACATCTATATTATTTTTAATTAAGTCAAGTCAAGTCAAATCAGGGAGTCAGTACAGGCTGAGAAACGCTGGGGTACTTAGCGTCGTGCGATCCGGAGGGACAGGTAGTGGTAAAGGACCTCAAGTGGGTCTGAGCTCAGGTAGTTCAGGCACTACGGTAGGTCGGCAGAGTAGGAGACAGCAGGGGAAGAGCAGGACGGGGGTTAGGGAGGGTCGTACTCTCAGAAAAGGTTACTCAGTTGAGAAGCGTACTGCACAGGTTTCATGACCTCGAAGTCGAAATCGTAGTCAGGAAGGTTTCTTTAGGGTCCCGACTAGAGGAAGTCTTACCTGACCAACCTAGAGGAACGTCAGGTTCCCTGAGAATTCTCAGAAGAGGTTGTGGTGTCAAGTTTTCGTAGTTATTTTCTATTTTAACTTTTATGCGTATTTTGTTTCCGGAGTAAATAATAATCTAAGTTATCCGTATTTGAGTGAAACATCTTAACAATGTTTTCAAAGATTTGCGAACGGCAGGTGAAGACACGACTAGTACCCGGGTACTGTTCCTTAGGTCTTTACCCTTGGTCACATGTCTGGTGGACGGAGGACTCTTTGGACACACACCAGTCCTTCGTCGTCAATCTTGACCTGTACCTTGTTGTCTGACCAAGGTTTATCCTTTTCCTCACGCAGTTCCGACATATAACAGTGGGACGAATAAATTGAATATACGTCTCGTGTAGTACTCTTTGCGACCAGACCTTCTTTGTGTTCGACCTTAGTTCTAACGGCCCTCTTTATAGTTAGTGGAGTCTATACGTCTCCTGTGGTGGGAATACCGTCTTTCACTTCTCCTCGATTTTTCGGAGAACTACTTTCACTTTCTCCTCTCGCTTTTTCAACCGAATTTCGAGTTGTAAGTCTTTTGCTTCTAGTACCGTAGACCAGGGTAGTGAAGTGCCCTTTATCCCTTTGTCATCTTTGTCACAGTCTGAAATAAAAAACCCCGAGGTTTTAGTGACGTCTACCACTGACGTCGGTCCTTTAATTTTCTGCGAATGAGGAACCTTCTTTTCAATACTGGTTAGATCTATCGTATAAGTTTTCGTCTCTATAATGAAACGGTTGTTTCCAGGCAGATCAGTTCCGATACCAAAAAGGACACCAGCACATATCTACACTCTCAACCTGACACTTCTTCCGACTCGCGGCTTCTTAACTACGAAAACTTGACACCACAACCTCTTCTGAGAACTCCCAGGGAACCTGATGTTCCTCTAGGCTGGTCAGGTAAGACTTCTAGTTGGGACCCTAAAGGGACCTTCCTTACTACGACTTCGACTTCGAGGTCAGGAAACCGGTGGAGTACGTTTCTCAACTGAGTAACCTTTTCTGAGACTACGACCCTCCCTAACCCCCGTCCTCCTCTTCCCCTGCTGGCTCCTACTCTACCGACCTACCGTAGTGCCTGAGCTACCTGCACTCAGACTCACTTGAGGCCCTCAATCACTACCTGTCCCTCCGGACCGTACGACACTAAGTACCCCAGCGTCTCCCAGCCTGTGTTGACTCGCTGACTTGACTTGACTTGACAAGTCTAGTGTAATCTCAGGACGATTAGACTCCCGAAGAGGGTACCGAGTACCCACTTCTAAGTGGACGTCAAGTCCTCTGTGGCCTCTGCATCCAAGCAATCCTTCTGGGGGAGCTCTTCCTGTACCGTCGGGGGAGGTCACAAGAGCGGACGTCTTAGGGTCCCTGTCCCCTCGGACCGCCCGACGTCAGGTACGTCAATGTCTCTCAGTCTGTACTGACTCGCGCGCACGTATGTGTGTGTGCGTGCACGTGTGTGTGTGAGTGTGTATGTCAGTGTGTCGGTGTGTGTGTGCGTGCGTGTGTGTGTGAGTATGCGTGCGTGTGTGTGTGAGTATGTCAGTGTGTCGGTGTGTGCGTGTGCGTGTGTGTGTACGTACGTGTGTGTGTGAGAGTGCGTGTGTACGTGTGAGTGTGTGTACGTGTGTGAGTGTGTGAGTGTGAGTGTGTGTGCGCGTGTGTGGCAGGCACGACGGGATGCCTATTCGGACGAGTAAGGACGACATGGCAGCGAGTTAGACGAGATAACACCGACTTCTGTGTCGCGTATGTTAAGTCGTAGAAGTGACACGAATTCTCGAGTGGAGTCGCCGTCACTCATGCAAGTGTCACAGCGTACTGGGAGCGGTGGTAGGTAGGGGCCTTGAAAAAGTCGTAGGGTTTAACTTTGGAACAGGAAAATTTATTATTGTGAAGTAAGAAGGGAGGCAGATCCGGGACGATTGGTGGCAACATGACTTCTTAAAAATTTCGTAAGTAGTACATAAACCGACGCAGCCCAGAACCAACGCCGTACGCCCGGATAGAAAATCGACGTCGCACACCCAGGAGGGTCAACGTCGTACATCTTGGACGTCGACACCACACACCGTAGATCAAGGGACTGGGTCCCCAAGTTGGACCCGGGAGAAGTAACCCCCGTGTCTAGGCACCGGTGGACCGGTAGTCCCCTTAGGGGGTCGTAAGATGAAGACGGACGTGTCTGCCCTGACCAGGTCCGTGAAGTAATTCGCCGTAGCGCAGCATAGACAGGAAAACACAGACCGAATAACGTGAATTGGGGGGACCACCGAGTCCGCCATTTCGCAGACGGATGTTACACCCTCTAGACCCAATTTAGGGACCTAACCCTTCTAGGGGACCTCTTCCTTTGCCGTGGGGTGAGGTCATGAGGACGGACCTTTTAGCGCACCTACCTCCTCGGATCATCCGATATCAGGTACACGAGCGTTTCTCAGCCTGTGCTGACTCGCTGCAGTGAAAGCGAAAGTGAAAGATAACGGAATCGTATTATAGAAGTTCCAAGTAAATGCTACGTTGTGGACAGTCTTAAAGAAAAATTTCGAGTTATTACAATGTAACATACGTACTCGTCAACGATTCAGCAGAGGTTGAGACACTAGAAAACCTGACCTCAGGTGGTCTGAGAAGACAGGTACCCTAAAAAGTCCCTTCCTAAAACCTCACCCAACGGTAAAAGAAGACGGTTCCCTAGAAGGGTTGGGTCCCTGGTTTGAGTACAGAGGACTCAGAGAATGTAGCGTCCGTCTAAGAAATGGACGACTCGGCGACCCCTTCGTGGTAACACGTGGTGTATAAAGAATAAGTCTTTCGCTTCTCGTTGATTTGTCGGAGAACTACTTCCACTTTCTCCTCTCACTTTTCCGACCGAATTTTGAGTCATAAGTTTTTTGATTCTAGTACCGTAGGTCAGGGTAGTGAAGGACCGTGTGTCTACCTCTTTTTCACCTTTGTCACTGTCTAAAATAGAAGAACCCGAGGTTTTAGTAACACCTACCACTGACGTCGGTGTTTTAATTTTCTGTCAGGAACCTTCTTTTCGATACTGTTGGGATCTGTCGTATAATTTTTCATCTCTATAGTGAAACGGTTGATTCCAGGTATATCAGTTTCGATATCAAAAAGTCATCAGTACATACCTACACTCTCAACCGAGTATTTCTTCCGATTCGTGCCTTCTTAACTACGAAAGTTTAACACCACGACCTCTTCTGAGAACCCTCAGGGAACGTTATAGTTCAGTCAGTTAGAATTTTATTCAGTTGGGACTTATAAGAAACCTTCCTGACCACGACTTCGACTTCGCGGTTATGAAACCGGTGGACTACTCTTCTCGACTGAGTATCTTTTTCTAGGACTACGACCCTTTCTAACTTCCGTCCTCCTCTTCCCATGCTGTCTCCTACTCTACCAACCTACCGTAGTGACTGAGTTACCTGTACTCAAACTCACTCGACACCCTCTACCCCTTCCTGTCCCCCCGGACCCCACGACGTCTGGTTCCCCAACGTGTCTCAGCTGGGTGAATCCCGCACTTGTCGTAGTTGACTATTTGCAAACCAAGCGAAGGTGGAAAACACTTACTTCGACGACATTCGCACCGAGGTGGTTATAGACGAAGGCAAAGACGAAAAGTCAGAAAACCCCACATATAAGTCATCAAGTCACAGATTGAAAAACTCTTTGATAATATGATAAAAGTGCCTTCAATGTGGTAAAATGCGAGGGTGGTCGTTCCTTGTATCCAAGGTCAAAGAGGTACAGAAACAGTTACGAACAATATATAGGCCACAAAGAAAAAGGAAAAGTTTTTTCATTATCGGCAGGATGATCCGTCCTTCAGAACAGAGTAACACCAAAATAAACGTGACGACATTACTGGTCACTATAACTCGTAGAAAAGTGCATGAATGGTTGGTAAACACATAGAAGAAGCCCCTTCACAGGTAAGTTCAGTAAACGGGTAATAGATTAACACGAACAACCAAAACAGCAACAACCCAAACCCCTCAAACAGGTTAGAATCAATGATACCATTATCTTATACAAAACTATAGACCCTTTCCTTTACAGGGGACGGAGGGGGGGGTTGGGGGCGGGGGTTGTGCGCGCGCGGACAACAAAAAGAAATTTTCACTGAACCGCAAAGAACCTAGAAACGAGAAAGTTTATTGGTCGAACAACTCAAGGAAAATTTTTTAGGACAATCCTCAGACTAACCTTAACGGATCTTATATATGAAGTCAAACCTCTCTTTACTATATAAGTGTCCTAGTTTAGAAGCACAGTACTTGTAAACAAACAGAAAAAATTTTTTGAACGTCATTGCAAAGAGAGATCTTTTCCGAAGGTGTACAAAACAACCCAATGAGGACCTATAGACTATAAACAAGTACGATAATACCCGCAGGGACCATCGAGTCGACCATTTCTTAGACGGATGTTAGGTCCCCTGGGGTCAAACTAAGGACCCAGTCTTTCAAGGGGACCTCTTCCCTACCCGATAGGTGCGGTCATAAGAACCCGAAGGGACCACCGAGTCTGTCATTTCTTAGACAGACGTTACGTCCTCTGGACCTAACTTAGGGACCCGGTCCTTCTTAGACGGACTCTAAGTCCTCTGTGTTTAAGTAGTCCTTCTGGGGGACCACCTCCCGCACCGTTGGGTGACGTCACAAGGACGGACCTCTTAGGGGTCCCTGTCTCCTCGGACCGCCCGATGTCAGGTCCCCAGTGTTCCTCAACCTGTGCTGACTCGCTGATCGTACGATAGTATCCCCAATAGAAAATTTTAATCCAAGAATCGTCAATGACCACTTATCTTTATGTTAATGAAAGGTGTCACCAAAACATAATTATGGATCTTCTAAAGAACTTAAGAGATTAAAGTTATTAAATAAAGGTTTATTGCAACCCAAAAAGGTACGACTGCTAGTGCTCTCGACGTGCAAAAGGGGAAGGACAGGTTAGGAATGCGTAAAAGTAAACGAAAGAGAAAGAACAAAACGATGTGTCCGACCATATTACACCACAATTACCCTGGAGGACTCAGAACAGAGTCGAGAATTTCCCTCACGAAAGTTGTAAAGTGGTAATTCACACTACGTTCCAAAGCAGGAAGAACAGAAAAGAACGATCTACGAGAAATAGTTCGAGATCAAATTTCATTGACTCAAGAATTTTAAAAATTACCTACTATTTATGAAAAAAAAAGATTAAGATAACTCCACAACGCACAAAACCGAAGTTAGACCATTATACTACTTAAGATAATTGGCGAGAAGATTGGGATTCGGTTGGCACGCGAGGACCGCAGCGGGGTCGAACCAGTACGGCATAACCGCTAAACCCACGTGGCGACCTGATTCGGACGAGCGTAAGACGGACCCCAAGCCGCAGAAACAAGTGCTCAATCTAACCGGACCGTGAAGGGATGGGACGAAACAGGAACAAGACAAAACAGGACTCCCAAAGAAACTGGGACTATCTGAAACAAAGGACTGATTCATTCATATCATTAACCACTGAAAACAGTTGAATCCTTGTGTAGTCGTCGTATACTCCTAAACGCAAAACTACCTGGTACTAAAACTTAATATAAGTCTGGTACACGACTCATCGGTCGAGGACTCGTCCGAACTACTCTCGAGTCGTCTGAAAATACATGTCCTACTATCACTTATGACATCCGAAACCCGTTGTACACACAGAGACATAATCAGTACTAAGAGGTCTCTTTGTTTTGGTTGTCCAATAGATATGTACACATACATACACCACCAAGTCAGCGAGTCAGCACAGGCTGCGAACGCTGGGGCACCTGACATCGGGCGGTCCGAAGAGACAGGTACCCTAAGAGGTCCGTTCTTGTGACCTCTCCCGACGGTAAAGGAAGAGGTCCCCTATGTGTGCGGGTCTGTGTACCTCGACTGAGCACCCTGCCACCTCCGCCCCGTCATGGCTAGACGACAGCCACTCGACCTCCGGGTCCTTTCGGGCACCCCACCAGGGTCGGGTTCAGACGTCCGAACTCTTGGTCCTTGCGACTACCCGTCCAGGAACGGTCTCCGGTCTTCTCGTGTCGGGGTCGAGTCCGTCGACCCGTCTCTCGTCTCGGACGGACGGAGACGGACAGGCAGGACAAGTCCGGTAGTCACCTGACCCACTACGAGAAAGTGTGACCCCTGCCGTCGGACGAAGTGAGTCGCACAGTCAAGTGATTAGAGTAGACCTTTGCGGGAGTGTCCGTGTGGGCCTTTATTACAGATCGGGTGACAGAGCCATGACACACTGACGCGGTTCGACTACGTATTTTAATCGGTAGTGAAACAATAAGAAAGGGGAGGGGGGAGGAAGAAAAATTGTTGCAAATTTTTACATCTGCAACCCTCTACAACCCTTTCTAACTTCCGTTCTCTTCCCCCACTGTCTCCTACTCTACCGACCCACCGTAGTGACTCAGTTTCCTGTACTCAAACTCATTTGAGGCCTCAACCACTACCTGTCCCTCCGGACCGCACGACGGCAGGTACCCCAGCGTTTCTCAACCTGTGCTAACTCGCTGACTTGACTTGACTTTTTATGCTTTTGGTAAGAATTGAGTGTCCGATATGGTTTTATAAACGGTTGGGAACCAAATATGATAGAGGATTATAGATGTAACGTTAATTCAAAATAACAAAAGATGTTGTTTCGGTACGAACACACTGACGGATTTCATTTATCAGATACTTTTGGTCCTCAGTCCTATCTGTTGGTGGTGGGTGCCCCGATTGTATGTGAGTGAGTCGTACACTAGTCATAACGATCTGACATAGATGGCCGGAATCAGAGAAAACTTCAATCATGGTCGGACCTGTACGGCCCATTTACGGGGACTGCGTTTGTGTCACTAAGATTCCCGATGCCTCAAGTGGAGACCGAGAGCAAACGACGGGGGAGGACCGACAGGGCAACGGCTCCGAGTCTCCTCTCAGGACCACCGTTAGAGTGCCGAGTGTCACTTGTGGCAGTCCAGACCAACGACTAGACATCTGGAAAGTTTTGAACGTGGTCATCTTCGTGTTCGTCTCTGGATTGTGACCAACACTACAGTCAAATAGTACAAAGTGTCCCAGGATTCTGAAAAACTTCTCAATAGTGTCTCACTCATAAAGGATAGGATATACGGTTAATAACGATTTATACAATAAAGTACAGTGGGAATATTGTCGGTGTACTCGAGGTACAGGAACCTGCCAGCGCGTAAGGGAGACATGTCCACTACTTTGACTCCGGGTCGCTCCGACTGGTGAGACGGGTCCGCGTGTCAGTCGTCCGCCATCTCGACGTCGAGTCTCGATCAGGTACATAGACTCCGACTTCGGGTACGAGAATTGACGATGGATCCCGAGTGTCATCAGTGCCACCTGGCATTCCTTCCGACTCGAGGCTTCTTGACGAAAACTTGACCCCACAACCCCTTCTGAGAACTCGTAGGAAACCCATCGTTCCTCTAATTTGGTCAGTTAGAATTTTTTTTCGTTGGGACTTATTCTCGACCGACTGTGATTTCGAGGTTATGAAACCGGCGGACTACGTTCCTTGGTTGAGTGACCTTTTCTGGGACTACAACCCTTTCTGACTTCCGCCCTCCTCTTCCGTCGTTGTCTCCTACGCTACCGCCCTACCGTAGTGACTGAGCGACCTGTACTCAAACTCACTTACGGTCCTCGACCACTACCCGTCCCTCCGGACCACACGACGTCAGGTGTGTCAGTGTTTCTTAGTCTGTGCTGGATCACGGACTTTTCTCGTTTCCAAGAGGCAGAAAGTGTCCCTCGGACTGAGTCTCCTTTTGATACCTCGGTCTGCAAACGCACGTGAGGGCCCACGACTGTGGCCACGGGGTTGTAGACGTGAAACTCCCGTGGCGGAGGGTGTTCGTCCTTGACTAGACGAGGGTCACCTCCCGGACTGACAAGTTGTACCCTTCACCGTAAGAGCCCACTCGTCTCTGCGTCCGGGTGGGTATAAGAAACCCATTTTCTCCTCTACTCTTCTCCCCTATTTTACCTTTCCTTAGAGAAGGACAGGGAGTCGGTTCGGGGTCTCTTCGTGACGAGGGAGTTCAAGTGGACCTCTCCACATTCAGTGGAGAGTGGCCACGACTCTTCGTCGGGACTCGCTCATCTGTGACCGACGCGCTGCTGTGAGGTGTAGGCTCCCCTCGGACCGCCGAGACTTCCTGCTAGCGTGCAGAAGTAACTTTTACACACGGCTCGGAGGGTCGTTTGGGGGAAGGGGAAGAAATGACTCCGTCTAGACCTTGACGAACGCCGAGTGCCGACGACGACGACGACGACTCCGCGAGTCAGCACAGGCTGAGGCTCGCTGGGGTACCTGACGTCGGGTGGTCCGAGGGGGCAGGGACCCTAAGAGGTCCGTTCTTGTGACCTCACCCCATGGTAACGGAAGAGGCACCGAGTGATCCGTCTCTGTCTTCCCTTTGCGGAAGCGACGTTAGATTGGTGTCACTTAAGCGTTACCTTGGTTCGTCGGACCCGATGTCGGTAAGGACCCGCACGAGAGCGAAAGATCGTCGTCTAGACACAAACCGTTTCTTACCCTACCTTTGAGGGGGTGTGTGTGGGGACCTCCGGTCGCAAGAGAACTTAAAGAAATAGAGAAACCGAGGACCCACCCCAACCGGTGGCAGGAGTCTCGACCCCACCCCTACCCGTCCCCGTCCTCCGACTTTCACGACTCGTTCTTCGTTGTATTATCCCTTTTTCGTTTTGACACGGTTGGTAACACGACCCGTAAATTACGCTAAATTAGAAGGTTGTTGGGTCTCTCCACAGCCCCGATATAGAAGTAAACTGTTCACTGTTTTGTCTTCGGGTTTTGAGTTTCATTGAACGGATTGTGGTGAGTCTAGTGTTCTTCATCTTGGTCTTCAGCTGTGGTCTCAGGAACCGGAAGGACGGAGCGGAGACGGGGACGGTCCCTGGGACGGACGACACAGACAGGGAGCCTTATCTCTGAGATAAGGTTGGGATTGTCCGAGGTGAGTGTCCGGAACCGGTTTCCGGTGAACGGACACCCAGGTTCTTATTGCATTTATGTTACTGGGTAAATTTTTTTACTCTAATGTATGCAGTGCGGGAATCGAGTCACGGGGGACGAAAAAATTCATGAGTCGTCTGGAGGCCCATAACAGTCCGGGGACTCGGTTCACACAAGGTCCGACGTCCTCCGAGGGACTGGCAAACCATTGTTCACGTTCACTAATGTTCTCTTCCTTTTTATCGGAACCTGAAGTCTTTAAATATTGGGTCGACCCCATGACTTCTTAACTGACAAATCTTTTTCTTGCGTCTTGCATCATCATCAAATATCTGGTATGTCTCAACTATAGTAAGGACCAGGACTAGAATAATAGGTGATGACTTACACAACGGAGTCTCTTTTACTAAAGTGTGGAAAGACCTGGAGTCGAAGGAGAAACCTTTTCACCTCTGTGATGGTCAGAGTTTCCTAAAATATCAACCCCCGTATATATACTGGTGGTGAAGTATCGGCACGTGTGCCCGACCTCTATTTCCTACTTTATCTTAATCCGCTTGAAGGTAGTTCTGGATTGAAACCTTAACCGAGACTTACTTCACTTCCCAGACTTTGATCATCTCTCCTTCATTACAAGGTCCTTAAACAAAAAATTAGGAGTACAATTTCCTTTAGGTTGACTTTGACCAAATTTGTGTTTACTTTAGCTAACTGAGCTTTTTGTTTCTGTGGGTCTCCGTCCCGGCTGACCCCTCCGAGGGCAGTCCCGTTGTCTCGAGGACCGACACGAAAGACGTCGAAAGAGAGACGCAGTCAAAGTGGACGTCCGACCAAGGGTGGGGTGCATAAAGTTTACACGTTACGAACTGGACGAAAGGGAGAAGTGGGACCAATTCCACGCCGACTGTTTGCGAACTAGACGAAAGGGAGAAGTGGAAACAATTTCACGCCGACTGTTTACGAACTAGATGAAAGGGCAAAGTAGAAACAATTCCACGCCGACTGTTTGCGAACTAGACGAAAGGGAAAAGTGGGACCAATTCCACGCCGACTGTTTATTTTCGACCAGTAGACATCCAACAGAGACACCCGAAGGGATCACCGAGTCTACCATTTCCCTCCGCACCCAAGTCAGGGACCAACCCTGCTAGCGGACCTCCTCCCGTACCGATGGGTGACGTCAGAAGAGCGCTCGGACTACCCGATGTCAGTACTCCAGCGTCTCAGCCTGGGCTGACTCGCTGATCCGTGCATCCGACACGCGAGTCCGCCGAAACGAAGACTGTCAGTCCACCGACCTCCGCGTCGAAGGTCCTGTCCTGGAAGAGAAGGAGTCCTTCACGGGTCCTCGGCAACTAACCTGGTTCGACCCAGTGCACTTGTGTCTTCTACCCTAATACTCTGACCGAATCGAATCCAGTGTACAAGGGAGGTGGAAACTCCTCCCTGGCCAAGGAGGGTTCGTGTACTGAGGGGTGACCCTCGAGAACTGTGTACCTCAAACAGCCCCTCTGCGGTGTTTCGACCCTTCGACGAAAGCCTACCTCCTTCGACACCGACTCTCGCTCCGGGGTCCGGACAGCCCCCCTGTCAACAGGGACCCCTCGGCGCTCGAGACCTCGGAAACCCCGCTTCGCCGGGGTCCCCCGACGCCCCCGGACGCCCCCCGACACGGTCGGACACCCCGGGCGGAGGGACTCGGCCCCAGATCGACGCCCGTGTGGTCGTTCGAGTCCCTCACCCGGGAAGGAAGACGCTATTTCCGATTGGGAAAAGAGTAATTGGTCATCGCTGAGGAGGGCTTTTGCAAGTCACACCTCTAATCTGCTCGTCCCTCGGGACACACACTGAGACCCATCCTCCGGGAAAGAGGAAGTCACGGGCGGCTTAGGGGCCCCTGTCCTCCGACGCGGGGCGACCGTCCGCCCCGCCCTCCCTTCGCCTCCGGGACTCAGCGAGGCGACCCCCACCGTCACCCGTCGGACGTCCCGGGGTCGGCATGTTTGTCCCGGGGAGCGACCTTAAAGGGGTCGAGGCCTCTTCAGGCGACAGGACCCAGTCGTCAGGGGTCCCACTGCCGGAGAGGCGCACCCCTCGGACGAGAGTCGATGTGGCCGGCACGGGCGCCTGTGGCGCCCCGGTCCTCCGACCCGCCGACGCCTTGGCCCGAGACGAACGCGGGGGTCCGGGGGTGGGGCCCGCTCTCGCCCTGCGCCGCGCCGACTCGTAGGGCCGGCTCCGGCACGCAGGGACAGCGTGCGCGGGAGGCCGTCGTCCCTCCCGAGACGAGACGGCAGTCGTCAAGGCGCTACCCAGTTCGGTCTCGGTCGCGCTCGCGGCTCCCGTGTCGAACGGGGCCCCGGAAAGATGTCTGCTCCTGCCGCTGGAGACCCTCCCGCGGCACCTAGAGTGGACCGACCGTGCACTGACTCAACCTTAGATTTGGGTCCAAGACAGACTTAGGTCTCTGACCTTATCTGCGAGCCGACTCTTCCCCGAAGAGCCCACCGCGATCACGACTTCCCGACCGGCCGGCTCCGTCCTCCGCATCGTCTGCGCCCAGGGTCGGGGCCCGCCCCCTCTAGCGGACCTCCTCCCGGGCCGTCGTGTGCGGGCACAAGAGCGGACCCCTTAGGGTACGCGTCTCCTCGGACCGCCCGAGGCCAGGTGGCCCACCACTTCTCGACCTGCGCCGACGTCGCTGAATCTGCTCCCCATTGGAAGGCGCCTCGAGACTCCGGAACACCCAGGGAGGGGTTTCTCTTACGGTCCTCGTACGGACTGGGGACACCGCCCTCACTTGTGTCAGGAAAGGACCGAGGGGGCACACTTGACCGCCGTGGAGGGGGGAGGGGGTTCTGGACTTGCTCGGGGTCTGCTGAGCAAAGGACCGACCCGAGGGAGGAGGGGTCCCTAAAGTGTAGACGTCGCTCATCTGTCGTTTGAAGGACCTCAGAGCCCTGTGTAATGGGGGTTCTGCAGCGTCTACGGCTGTCGTTCGGAAAATAGAAAATTTCCGGTGCAGGTCGCACCTTTGACCCTTCGCTTTCCGGGCGACTCGTCGACGCCCTCTTCCCGTGACGTCCCTCCACCGAGGCCCGAAAGGACATACAAGACAAAATCGGGCACAAAAAGTCTAGCTCATCCACGGTACCACTGTCCAAAGTGTCTTTATCTGTTCGTGCGCGGTGTCGCAAGGGTACCTTTGTGGCGGCTGCCGGAGAGACACAAGGCCACCGTCGAACCTCGTCCTGGGACTTCCTGGCCAAGGCGGGCGGTGGGAACACCGGTTCCCGTCTGCGACGCAATCCCACCGGGGCCCTCCGAAGGTCGTAGAGGGGGGTCCCCGGAGGGAGACTCAGACGGGCTCTGAAGATTACCTCGGGACCGAAAGTAGACCCGGTCGACACGTCCGAGTCAACGAGTCAACACAGGCTGAGAAACGTTTGGGTACCTAACATCGGGTGGTCCGAGGAGACAGGCACCCTAAGAGACCCGTTCGTATGACCTCACCCAACGGTAAAGGACGAGGTCCTATAGAAGGCCGGTGTCCCTAGCTTGGGTACTCAGGACGTAGCCGTCCGTCTAAGAAATGGTTGAGACGGTGGACCCTTCGTGAGACCCGGTTAGCCAGTCAAGTCGGGTCGGGGAGTCAGCACACCCTGAGAAACCCTGGGGTACCTGACGTCGTGTGGTCCGAAGGGACAGGTAGTGGTTGAGGACCTCGGTTAGCACCGAAGATTTGATATGAGACCCGGTTATCACTGGAGGTTTCATTGTGACGGTTCCAAGGGCACGGGTGACTACCCCGCCCCTTGTCACGGACCAAAATACGTTACCATTATTTCTCGAAAATGTTGACCCTAACTTAGGGTCTGTAAACCACCGGTCCTCATGAGTCTTTTACTTTAGAGTCTCCTAGAGTTTGTCTTTCGTTTCGCCCCTCCCTCATGACTGCAGTGTCCAGCACGGAAGTCGGACACTTGGGAGGGGGCCCGTCAAGTCTGCGACGGGTCCGAGTCGACAGACACCTACACGACTTTGCGGGAAACTTCGTAGACCAACTCGGTAGGGCATCGCAGGAGACTGGTGGAGCCGTAGCGACAGACACTTCATGAATGGTCCAACGAAGTCAGCACAGGTTGAGAAACGTGGGGGCACCTGACATCGGGTGTCCAAGGAGACAGGTACCGCTCTTATGACCTCTTCCAACGGTAGGGGAGGAGGTCCCCTGGACGGGTTGGGTTCCTAACTGGGGTCCGAGGACGCCGAGGACGCCGAGGACGCGGCGGCCGCGAAGACGTGGCGACTCGCGCGCCCTTCGGGTAGCGACAGACGTCTACGTACATCTGCTAGGAAAACCTTGGGTCGAACAAAAACAAACCTAAATCTAGTCAATACGTAGAAGACTTTATGTTGGGTATACATGTGTACGGGAAATTTGGCTTGACAGAATATAACCTGGACCGTATTCTCCTAATTCGAATTTCCTGTATGCAATATAAACAGGGCAGCACAAATGAAAACGACATCCCGAGAAAATGCAAACAAAGGTACGTAAATGTGACAGTCTACCGTATGTAGGACGTCCCGTCGTACTCCTATCAAGACCTGGTTTCACATGAAGACTCTGCTCAGTAAGATTCATTACTGGTCAAGTTTAATTAAAATGAGAGTTTCTTTGTGTGTGTATGAGAATTGTTTCCTTAAATCTTTTGAACTATCAGTATGGTGATAGTTGAGTGCTTAACGACGGATCCATCGATGTCTAATACTGCCAGCAGCGTGACCCCCTGAAGGACCGGCAGGTCGCTGACCCTGAGACACGAGCGCCTCGTCCCTCGTGTCCGAGCCAGGGACGAGTCCCTTGATTCTAGGGTACACGGTACGCCCCGCCGGTCTGTCTTGTTCCTCTCTTAGTGTCGTCGCCTTCCGAGATTTCGTCACAGACAGGACCGTATAGACCCCGAACTGCACTTCTCCGACTCGGGGTCACTTAGCTTCTCGAACCGACGAATCGAGTCGTACAGAAGATACCTACGTCCGTCTCGTAGTCCAGTAATAGTGAACCGGTCAGGAAGGGGGTCGTGACCTGCACGTACCTCGGAAGACGAGGAGGTCGATCGCTCACCACTGGAACTTCATCCGAACATCCAGTACGGTGACCACCTCGACACGCCACTTTCACATCGGTCTGTAATTTCGTTGAAGAACCAAATAGGGATCTGAGTAGGTACTTTAGTACACTCAGGTGTGAACGACAAGCATTGTAGTACGTACACTGACGGAGACCCAGGGGACACTGCACAAAGCACCGACGTCCTTAAACCGCACCGACGTGTGACGTCTTAGAGACTCGATTTGTCCGTTTGAACGCACGAGATCAAAAAGTCCGGTTCGTTTGATACCTTGTCTGCCCGAACGAAGAGAGTGGGTGTCGCGACAGCATGGAACCTCAAGACGGTGACCCAACCTAACGAAATAAACCGAATCATTGATGTTCGTCTAAACGAAACTCCTTGTTCCGAGAGTTTAGAAGATTTTGAGAGATTCTTACCTGTAAGTGTCCGTCCAAACCGTCTTTCTCAAAAGGGTTTAAAAGTGTCTCGGTATTTGAACTACAGACCGGTACACTTTGTTTGTACCTTTGGAAGGAAAGACTCTAGTCTGAGAAAGATACCACGACCTTGTCCTTCGGACTCAATCTCTGACAAACTGAAAATGAAGTTCTGCGTATTTACGACCGCAGTAAAAAGGGTGGTTGTCAAACTTTGATTTGTAAATTTCACTTACATTGAATTGTTAACCAAAGGAAAAAATTAAATTTTAAAAATAACACCATTTTATATACATATTGTGTTTTGAATGGTAGAATTGGTCAAAATTCACACGTCAAGTCATTGTCACTCGTATGTGTGTGCAACATGTCGGTAGGGGTGGTAGGGGGAGGTCCAGAAAAAGACGTAGGGACAGAATTTTAGGCAGGGGTAATTCGTGATTAAGGGGTAAGGGGGCATGGGGGTGGAGATACAATGGTTGGTCTCAAGAACCGAAAAGAGTCAGTTATCTTTAACTGTTACCCCTTTTTCACCTTTGTTATCGTCTGAAATATAAGATCCCGACGTCTTAGTGACGGCCACCACTGACGTCAGAACTTTAATTTTCTGCGATCGAAGAACCTTCTTTTCGATACTATTTAGATCTATTGTATAATTTTTCGTCTCTATAGTGAAGAGGTTGTTTCCAGGCAGATCAGGTTCGATACCAAAAAGGTCCCCAGTACATACCTACACTCTCAACCTGATATTTCTTTCGACTCACGACTTCTTAACTACGAAAACTTGACACTACGGCCTCTTCTGAGAACTCTCAGGGCACCTGACGTTCCTCTAGGTTGGTCAGGTAGGATTTCCTCTAGTTAGGACCCACAAGTAACCTTCCTGACTACAACTTCGACTTTGAGGTTAGGAAACCGGTGGACTACGTTTCTCGATTGAGTAAACTTTTCTGGGACTACGACCCTTTCTAACTTCCACCCTCTTCCCCTGCTGTCTCTTACTCTACCGACTTACCGTAGTGACTGAGTTACCCGTACTCAAACACATTTGAGGTCCTCAACCACTACCCGTCCCTCCGGACCACACGACGTCAGGTACCCCGGCGTTTCTCAGCCTGTACTGACTCACTGACTTGACTTGACCTGACTCTTCCGCCTCCACTACCTCTACCACCGCCGGAGGAAGTCCCCCGGGGCAAGACCGGACGCGCGGTGACCGAGACGAGTACGACCGACACGGCCAGGAGCGACACGGCTCGCCGGAGAGGCAGCGACGCCTCTCGTCCGGAGGATCTCTCGAGAGACGAGGGGCGACGTCTCGAGGAGACCAACGCCTCGTGTCCGAGACCCGTGTGCCCGAAATCATGGACACTCGACGCCCGACATCCCACACACCCGACGTCGCCCACACGCCTTCGAAGGGTCTGTCCCCGAGCTCGGACACAGGGGTCCTAACCGTCCGTCTAAGAATCGACGACTCGGTGGTCCCCTCAGCGTGTAAAATTACCTTTGCCTTCCAGACCTGCCGTCCACTCGAGTAAGGGCGACTCTACGACGACGAGGGTCCGTTTCGACTCCTCCTATGCGGTCGGACACGCGTACGTGCGTCTCTGCGAGGAATGGGAGACTACGGTGCACGGTCCGCCGGTAAGGAGTCGGGAGACTCCTCAGACGGGGAGTGGGACCAGTCGCCCACCGTCGTGTGCAGGAGGAACAGGGACCCCGAGACTGGGGCGAAACCCGGAGGTACCGGAGGACGGGAGGTCGGGGTGGCACTTACGGGTGGAGACACGAGGTGGACTACGGAAACCGTGACTTAGCAAATCCTCCTTCTTCATTTGCCCTGGCGATGAAACCGAGTTTCATAGCTATGAACAACAATAATTGTCAGGAAACGTATGACCCACATGAGCATAGACTGGATAAGACAAGTCAAGTCGAGTCAGCGAGTCAGCACAGGCTGAGAAACGCTGGGGTACTTAGCGTCGTGCCGTCCGGAGGGTCAGGTAGTGGTTGAGGGCCTTAAATGAGTCTGAGTGTAGGTAGCTCAGTCACTACGGTAGGTCGGTAGAGTAGGAGACTGGATAATCTGTTATGATTAAAACTGACGGTCGTAAAGAGGTTAGAAAACAGAAACGATAACATTACTTTTTAAAAATACTTTATAAATATGTCGATCCTACGGAAGAAGGAATACCGTTGTAGATAAAACGTTTAAACGTCAACACAAATTCGTTGAGAGAACCGTTTGTGACTCGTTGAGGGTGGAGTTCTTAATTGCTCACTTCTGTTCCGGACATTTGGTTAAATAGGGTACGAAAGTAATAGTTCTATATTCTGAGATCCCTTCACTAGGTCCCCTCTCGAGGGCTTTGGTCTTTTCATCAAGACATTATGACACTTGACCGAGACAACACTTACTGCTCTGGAAGGACTGACCGGACACGTGCAGTTCCCTTACCCGACACAGAGGATGACACAGACACGGCGAGTTCCAGTCCGGGATTCACGTCGGACATGCATGCCCTACGAGGGACTCGAACGACCGACTGTCTCGACACTGTAGCAGTCCCACCATCGATGTTTGAGACTGCCCACGGAAAGCCTACATAGGAGGGACAGAGGAGGAACCGACACGACCCTGAGACGACACCGTTCGTCCGGAGATCAAAGTCGCTCTCGGAAGAGGTCGACCCCACGTGGTCCAGGACTCGCGTCCGAGTCATTGACGTCGGACACCCGAGAATCAAGGGACTGAGCCCTAGTTTGGCCGCAGGGGACGTAACCTTCCGTCTAAGAATTGCTGACCTGGCGGGCCCTTCCTAAATAGGAGGAACTTGAAGCACCGCCGTTTAGCGAGGAACTTCACGAGCGCACAGACCGACGACTCGGCACACCAAACAGAGGTCGGACTGTCGCACGGTCCGAGACGACGACCGTGACCTCTAGGTCGTTCCTCTCTTCGTCTGGGTCCCCGGACAGGGCCGTCTTGACTTCCCTGTGTCTTTCGGAGAGGACACGCACGCTAGGGAGTGGGGAGAAGTGTCGTCATTGGAGGCGCCTCGTGCCCGACCGGGCCGTCCGTGTGCCTCCAAATCCGTCAGAGAGGGGACGTTCCAAGAGAAGACCCTCCCTCTGAAAGATCTGCGAGGAGAGAGGCTGGACCGCCGGAGAGAGCAGACGGGCGAAGGTTGAAACGGGCGGGACGTCCGGTACACGACGGACGTCAGTCACGGCAGAAGCATTTCCCGTTCAGAAGGGCTCAACGACTTGCGGAAACACCCAAGGGCAACGAGACCCCTACTTGGGTCTAGGGAAGGGCTCGGCCGGAGACGAACGGGAGGGACGAGGGTCGAGTGGGAGGGAACGCAGTGTGTGAGACTGGGCCTTCGAGCAAGGGAGGCACCCGGACGGACGGAAACGAGTCGACACGGGACCGGACCTCGTGGGAAGAGGGGTGGACGACGATGACTCTGGGCTGAGACGGAAATCCGAGTCGCAGAAAGGAGGAGGTGGACGACAGGAGACCGAGTCCTCACGAGTCGTGCACCCCACTACCAACGGATAAATAAAAGACAGAGAGGGACCCTCTATCTGTGTTACTATTAATACACAAACGACAGACGGAGGTCCCTACCATTTGGGAGACACGCGCACCCGACCCCGACAGAGTAAGGGCGACATAGACTTCGTACGACCCGACCCGCCCCTCATTCTTTGTGTGTGCTACGGGCGTGCCACTCGGGTCGGTCCTTAACAAGATTCTTGGAGTGTTCACAGTCGATTAAGGTAGGAGTGGTGTCGAGTCACTCCTCGTTTGACAATAATTAGGGACAAATGTCTACTCTTTTGTCCGTGCTTCCCAATTACTAGGGGGCAATTCTCAGCTCCGTCCGAAGCGTAGGTCTACCCGCCGGGGCTTTTACACGAGACACGGTGTCAGGACAACGAACCCCGGACCCGAGGGTCGTCCGCGAGTCACTCACTGTCGACTACCATACGTGGGAGGGTCCGTATGCACGGAAAGTGTATCCGGAGTCTAGAGAAAATGAGTGGAGACACATGAGTCGTATGGGGTAACCAACCCTGATTTAGTCATAAAGGACTTACTTACTTTTTTTATTTACTGGGCTTAGGAGTCTTCATATTCCTTATTGCATAAAATAGTATTATTGGAGTAAGATGGAAGGATTGTATACAAATTTGAATTTAAAGTAAAAGATAATGTATTATGCACAACACGATCAGTTCCAACGTCTCGGGAATAAGGTGGTCCTGGCGGAGTACCGTGTTGAGGTCTCCCGCGGTAAGTGTTTTAAAACACACCGTCGGTGACTAGGGTGAGTCCGGGGGTCCGTGGGCTAAAAGGAGAGACGTCGGTGGTGACTATGGTTTCCGGAGGTAGGAAGGGCTCGACCAGAAGTACGTAAACTTGACTGGATAACATACCCACAATAGGTTGTACCTTAAGAAGTAGACCGGAGCAAGTAAAATGTCGAAACCCTCTAACAAAGTAACACATATCTCAAGTCAAGTCAAGTCAGCGAGTCAGCACAGGCCGAGAAACGCTGGGGTACTTGACGTCATACGGTCCGGAGGGACAGGTAGTGGTCGAGGCCTCAAGTGAGTTTGAGTACAGGTACCTCAGCCACTACGGTAGGTTGGCAGAGTAGGAGACAACAGGGGAAGATGAGGACGGGAGTTAGAAAGGGTTGTAGTCCCAGAAAAGTGTACTTAGTCGAGAGGCGTAATCCACCGGTTTCATAACCTCAAAGTCGAAGTTGTAGTCATCCGAGTAAGAAAATTGACAACGTCTAAACAAATCGATAAGGAGACAAATTGGTCAGGAGGTACATAAATTAGTAGGAGAGAACAAAGCTTTAACAAAATAATGTTTATCACGACGGTATACGGTAATGATAGGGTGGGTGAAAGATTTGTGTAGACTTCCAGTATAAACGTCTTCCGTTTCGTCTCCTTACCGAAAGATAGCCGTCTCAGGTTAGTAGACACTATCCGTCCCTACTCTGTATAAACAGGACCCCGAAACTCATACAGGCTAAGACGATCCTTAACTAACAGGTAGGGGGGCGGGGCATATAAGGTACGACCCCTTACTATAAACACCTAAACTACCAAACAATAAGTAATTTCTCTTTTCTCTCGAGAGTGTCTTTCAGTGTCTTTCCACCGAAGAACCTCAGACCGGTGCCGAGTGACCAACCCAGGGTAGGACGGAGTAAAGATCTCATTCTGGAACGATCCGTCGTCTCGTGGGCCTGGTGAGTCGTCACTCAAGTGACGTCCAGGACTCTCCGGACTCAAGTCCCTATTCAGGTGTTTCTTTGTACAAACTTGAGACTGGGGTCTCAGTGGAACACCCCTTCTCCCTCTTCCAACAACGGCAAGGACTCAGAGTCCTACACTGGGGATAATGGTGGTGCCCTGTCTGCTACCCGTCCATCTACGCACCTACCCACCCTCCACCCGTGCGTCTACGCATCCAGTCCCTTCGTCTATAGCTAGTCTGTCCGTGCTTGAATCCGAACGAAACCTAGGCACTCGACGGTGAAGGGTAAAGACCCTGAAATCCACTGAGGAAACTAGCGAGACTCGGACAAAGGAACAAACATTACCCTAACAGAAGAGACACTTCGCCGTGGTTGCCAGAGTTCGGTTACTCCCATCCACCGGACCGTGTCTCGGACCGGGTGCCACCAGAGGAGACACGCTGACGACGACGACAGCAAGTAAAATACTGACCTGCCACAGACCTACCATATGACTCCCGTAGAGAAACCGTCGTCAGTTACCCGTACATGAAACTCGAGATAAACCGGGGACGGAGACTTCCTTACGTGGACGTCCCACACCAAGGACCGGAAGAGAGGGAGGGTCGCACGAACCGGGCGGTCGCACGAACCGGGCACCGTAAACTCACGCGCCGTTCGAGGGTCGTACGTAACGTGTCCCGTCCCAAAGATTAAGAGACGTGAGTAGACAGGGGTCCGATCCTTTCATTGCAACAATGTCCTTAATGGGTCTAGGTGACCTTAGACAATTTTGTTATGTATTTTTTCCTTTCCGTCACTAGGAGTCTAAACCCAGAGGACCGATGTCAAATGTTATAACTCGAACGTGGACGACGGAATATCTGGTTACTACCCCCACTTCCGACTGTCTGTGAACACCCCACAGAGTAAGGCAACCCAAACCCATTTGCGGTAAGCGAGAGGTCTACACTTCACTCCAGCCAATAGCGTCCCTAGGCCGGTGACAAGGGTGTACTAACGACTTACAAAGAGAACATTCTCCTGTGAAACGACTCACGGACCGGCTCCACGATTGGCGGGGGGTTGGGGCTGTCCCTGGAGTCCCTTGGTGTCTGCAGTCCCGGAATCGACCATGTGACCGACAAACCGATTCTTCAGTCCGGACGGTCCAGGTCCGCCCGACAGAGTCATGTCGTCCGTTTGTGCCCGAACTGGACGGTTTCGTCGGCGTAATTCGAGGACACAGAAGTTGGTCCCACACCTCTGGTCGGAGTGGACTGGGAGGGTCGTGGGGTGGGGTCGGGTGTCCCTGACGGACAAGAGAGGAGACACTCGAGTGTCGTACAACAAGGGCGTCGACAATTTCATGGACGACATTCGAATTTATGTAGAGATGTAGTGAAACGGCTGTTTCGAGACAGATCAGCTCCGACACCAAAAGGGTCATCAGTACCTGCCTACACTCTCAACCTGGTATTTCTTCCCACTCGTGACTTCTTAACTACGAAAGCTTGACACCACGACCTCTGAGAACTCTCAGGGAACCTGACGTTCCTCTAGGTTGGTCAGTTAAAATTTCCTTTAGTTGGGACTTATAAGAAACCTTCCTGACCACGACTTCGACTTCGAGGTTATGAAACCGGTGTATTACGTTTCTCGGTTGAGTAAACTTTTCTGGGACTACGATCCTTTCTAACTTCCGTCCTCCTCTTCCCCTGCTGTCTCCTACTCTACCAACCTACCGTAGTGGCTGAGTTACTTGTACTCAAACTCATTTGAGACCCTCAACCACTACCTGTCCTTCCGGACCATACGACTCAGGCTGAGCGTTTCTCAGCCTGTGATGACTCGTTGACTTGTTGTGGTGGAAGGTTCCGTCATAAAAAATATAAAACAAACAATCTCTAAAATATTTTAGAGTTTAAGAAGTACTCTTACCGTTACCCCAAATGTACTAGAAGATAGACCCTCCAATCTCAACTTTTGTTGAGACCACTAAACCTTAAGGTGACCCAAGAAGAGATATCTATTTCTCTTGACACCCTTCAGTTCGAGTGTGCCTGGGAAGTGATGTCTGCGACGAGAACTTAGGATGAAGGTAGACAAGACGTCAGTCAGTAAGGTGTTTGTGGGTAGTTGAGAGTGAAAACACGGTCTACGATACGATCCGTATACCAGATTAGTACACTCCTTCTGTACCCGACACGGAACCTCCGGTTGTGTCACATCGATAGATCGGGATTTAAAACGGCTGTGTAACTGTGGAGAAAGGTCCCATATTCTTCAGTTAAACGTCTTAATGAAAACCCCGTATTAAAGGACCTCGAAACTCTGATAAAAATTTAAATGTCATACATAAGTAAGTGGTTTTTTAGACACTCTGTCATACAGATATCGTCTCCACTCTTCCCCGATATTTCTTCTTTTGCATCTTAGAGACGAAAGATCCTGGGTCTAGATGCATTCCCTTCAGTGCACATCTGTCTTTCAGGCCGGACAACTAAGGTCAAAGAGTGTTCACGCACACCACACACGACACACGACACACGAACCCGACACTATTCGTGAAGTCCGGCCACCTTCTCAGGATTTCACATCAGAACGGGGGAGCCTCGAGCCGCCAGAGGGACCCTCTCTTTTCGTCCTAAGTCTCCGTTCATCTTGTAGGCCGCCTTTGGCCGCCGAACGTCTTGCGAAACCGTCGTTCCGTCGGGTCGTCGTCCGTCACTCTCGGACGCCTACGAGGCACCTCCGTCCTCTAAGGCTTGGGCAAGACTCCTTGTCTTTCCGGAAGGCCTCCCTCCGTCCCTCCTGTAAGGTCCGGTCCGGTTCCCGTGCTCGCTTCGAGAACTTCACAGTCCTCAGAGAGAAATCTTTGACTCTGTACTCCCCTATCGCATCCCCCCTCGACCGACGTCTGTCGACGGTAGCGTCTCGTCGCGGTCCTCGTCGGGACCCGACCGACGCGCCACCAGGACTACGACCGGGACGGGGAAGACCCGTCACCCCCCGAGAGGGGACAAGGAGACACAGGAACGGAGCCCAGGAGCCACCGGGTAAGTCCCTGGCGCGTCGCCGGAAGTGGTAGGTGGACTTTGGGACGGACGGGAGACGGCATCCCTCAAACCAAGATGTTTTCTTTGGTTTGCAGTCTTTATACAGGTAGTACTCATCCCCAATCACCACGACCCACAATTTTTTCTTAAGGGACCTTTGTGGTCGGTACAGGCAAGGGTCCTTGAGAGTTCTGAGGGTCGAAGATTGGCCCTCTGTCTTTCAGTCTCGTCTTCCTCTAAGAGGAACCAGTGACGAACTGAAAGATCTTCCTCGACTACGGAACCCGGTCTGAGTCCACGCTTCAGAGCATGGCGCGTCGAGACGAGCCCCGGGTGTCTAGGTGCCCCTCTTTCTTGGGGGCACCGGAGACTACTATTCCCAAAGGGAGCACCCTCTTCAAAGGGATCTAATATGATGTAAAATCAAATCAAAACTAACTCTGGCGCAGACGGGTGCACCTGACCAGAAGGGATGTGATATACGGTCCTCACTGTGAACTCCGAGGTTTTCAAGGTCGTGGTCGACCTTTTGTCTACAAAAGAGGTTGGATTCAGGGTCGTTTCAAAGTGTTATTCTTTCTACAAAGACCAATACCACCTTGGCACCCGTTATGTCTAATTTTATGACTTCACCCTGTCACAAGTAACAAAGACCTGTATAGACAGGAGACAACGACAAACACCCGGTTGTCTTAGACAACAACGGATACTTTCGTGGGGGTTTGAACCACCGAAGTTGGCAGTAAGGGCATTAGATGTGACTCCGACCCGAGTCGCCGCACGAAGGAGCCGACGTGCACCACAGAGGACCCGATCGGGTGGTTCGACCATAGAGGGCGTTTGCAGACCTGGCAGGTGACTGTACCGACCCCGGTCGGAACGTAGGGAGAGAGATCCTTCGGAGAGGTCGTCACCTCCGGTCTTAAGAAAGTCTCGTCGAGTCCGGAGGCACCCTTTGTGAGGTCCTCTTGTTTGGGATTGCGTGTTCGTGCACAGGTCGGAGACGAACGAAGTGTGAGGACTGTAGGGTGATCGTTGCGTTCAGTGTACCGGGTCTGGTCGCGGTGCCACCTCCCCAAGTCCACACTCGTGACCTTCGAACGAAATCTCAGTCGTACGTTGTCACCTGGGGTCGGGAGGAGACCGTACTACCCGGTCGTTTGTCGTCGAAGTGGACCAGCTGGAGGTGGGTGACTTCGGACCCCCTCCCCCCGGTCCCCTTGTCGCGACGAGGAATGACCGGTGGAGACCCCCGTCTGGCAGACTGGAGAGATTCGGAGGGGACGATCTTTCATTGGTGTCTTGGAACAGGTACCTCGACTACCTCCACTCCACGACCCGGGTGCAATCGGCGGTGCACACCGTCTAGGCGGTGCTCCTTTCGTCGACAAAGACACCCGGTCACTCTCAAGAGGTCGAACCCTGATACAGAGGGTTCCCAAATTTAGTTTAATCCTTACAAACTTCCGAAAACGAAAAAGGAAAAAACAGAGAGAGCAATAATTTGAGTTTGTTTTCCTTTTGTAACGGGAAACCCATTTTCCTGGGTCTCCTGAGTAAAACAAGGAGAGACGTTTCTTTTCCGACAGTACTGGAATCTACCTCGGGCTCTCCCGTCTGGGCTCGCGGGGACGGAGTGCGCAGGTTTCGGGGAGGTTTTCCCGCGGCACGTGCACGGCAATGACTACCCCTGCCGCGTCCCTGAACGATACTGGCCGTCAGCTCCACTTGTTTTGGTTTTGTGGTTGGGAATCTTTAAGCGAATTAACTTTTCCTTTGTCTCCTCGAAACACACGTACATAAATGGAGCACTAAATACCATCAGTAGGTCAAACGAGACCTTTGTCCGAAGTCTCCAGTCTTTCCCCACCGATCCCCGACCCTCCGAGGTCCGACCGACTTAAGGGAAGGTGAGTGAGAACTAATGAAAACCTCATGCGACCCGAGCGAACTCGGTGCGTCGGTCGAAGGAACCCGAAAACCGTCATCCCCCACAGGAACAGGGGGAAACCTTTCAGACACCGCGACCGTCCGTGACGTCCGAAACCTCATTACTCAAGGTCCGTCAGTCTCACCCTCGGTCGGGGTCTGAGAGGGACGTCTCCGGACGTAGACAGAGTGCTGAGGTAGGGGCTCCTCCTTCCACGGGCTCCACCACCACCTGGGTACACCGCCCCGCCCTCCGGCCCCCCCCGCACCCCGCACACGTGTCGGGTCGCCACTGGACTCTCCCTGAGTCCCCAGTGGACAGACTCCGTACTGGGGAGGTGTGTGGTCGACACACTGGGACCCTCTCAGGGAGGGAGAGAGACTCGGAATGAGCGAAGAACATATTTCATGTCTACTCAGGTGTGTATTTAAAGAATTGTGTCTCTCAGACCGTATATTATTCGTAAGTCTTTTATAATTGACTACTTAAGACGACGTTTTTCTTTACAGGTGTGCCACTGTCTCGTTCGACCCGTAAATCCTCCAAACAGTGGCTCTACTAAAGAGATTCTCATGTTAATACCAAAAGAAACCCCACTAGAAAAATTTCCTTCATCGGAAAAAACCCTTTGTATTGAAAAGAACAAACGAAAAGGAGGTCAAGGTCTAACTATGGACAAATAACGTATTAAAAATCGTATAATTCCTTTCGTATTTTTTCTTTTAATTTTAGTGGCTGTCAGAACAGTCACCTCTATTGGCACTACTTGTACTACACAAAGGAAGGTCAAGAAAGAGAATAACAGAAACTTTTCCTCTTATACGACTCTGATGACAAAAGAATGGACCATTACAAGGAAATTTACTATGTAGGGTTTGAAGAAAATTATAGTAATTCATAAAGAAGACACGGAACTTTAGCACAATCAGCGAGTCAGCACAGGCTGAGACACGCTGGGGTACCCGACATCGGACGGTCCGAGGAGACAGGTACCCGAAGAGGTCCGTTCTTACGACCTCACCTGTCGGCAAGAGAAAAAGTCCCCTAGAAGGGTTGGGTCCCTAGATTGGGTCCAGAGGGCGTAACGTCCGCCAAGAAATGGAGGACTCGGGGTCCCTCCGACGAAGTCATGGGATAAAATAACATAACCGGTACGGTACACCGTACACCCTAAAATCGAGAGACTCACCCCTAACCTGGACATGGGGGATGTAACCTGGGTGACCTGGGGGTCCCTTTAGGGATATGTTATTAAAATTTACAGGAGTGTTCTAAACGACTTACTCAGATTGAGGTTGGGGATGAAAGACTTCGGGACACACAACCCATTAAATGTATATCCTTTCCTGAGTCCCTCAAGAGGAACTCCTTCCATACTAATGACGGTAGATTAGGTACCGTTTTGGTTCGGGTCCCAGTACCGTGACCAGTCTCCGTCTTCACCCTAAATTAGGTAAACAAACGGAGGTCTTGGTTTCCTGAACGGTAAGGTCTCTACCCGACCGACAGGGGTCTCCTCTTACACCGGACGTGCACCATCCGTACCGCCCCGCTGGAAGGAGATTTTGACAGAAAAACCTCCCTCAGTTCCGAAGTGCCCGGACGAGTCAATTCTTGGACGGGTCTGTTTTTTACACTTGGCAGAGAAAGGGTCTTTCCTATGGGTTTACCCGTTTTTTTTTTGTTTTTTTTTTGTTTTTCCGTGAGTAAACGTAATGAGTAGTGCCGTTACGTTTAATTTTAGTGGTAAACTACGGTGACCTGTCCGACCTTACTTTTTCCGTCCGTTATGATTCCCAACTTCTCCTATGCCTCGTTGGTCCTTGAGCGTGCGGGGACCCCCCTTACAGTTAGTCATTTTGACTCTGTCCGACCCTGGGCCCTGGGACACGACCTCGCGACCTGACGAACGTGGACCTGTCTGCAGAGGAGTTCGTGGGTCTACGTTCCTTTGATGTGCCCCGATTTGTGTTGACGCACGTACTCGTCGCCCCTGTTTAAGACCCGTTTTTTAATTTTTTCTACTTTTTGGGTTGACGGTGAAGACTTCTCGACCCTCGTTTTCGAAACACAACCCTCGTTTTCGTCCCATGAAGTGTACGGGGGACGTAAGTTGTAGTATTTCTCCACCCGTTTTGTTCCTTCGGTGGCAGGACGACTAGGGACCTGTGTGGGGGTGGGAGTGGGGTATGCTCCTTGGTCGAGTGAGCCGGAGTCCCTCGTTCGTTTCCCTGGACAATGAACAGAAGTGAGGGAGGACGTTGGTGCCCTTGGGGGTATTTCGAAACGGACTTACAGAACCGGACCGGAGTAGGTAAAGACAACTGACCCCTTCCGGTTCTTGGGACCAGTCTAGAGACGACGAACCGTCGTAGAGGATTTCGACTCGTTCATATAAAGGATGTTGACATCCACACGCGGGTTGTCGTGGTCCTGCACACGCGGGTTGTGCGTGTGTGACGTCCCAAGAGGTACCGCGGCAGACGTTGTGGGATACGACCCTTCCCAAGGCTGCAGGCGGTCGTTATCACACTCTACCTTCGTTACTCCACTCCCCTCACTTTTTCGACCGAATTTCGAGTTGTAAGTCTTTCGATTCTAGTACCGTAGACCAGGGTAGTGAGGTACCCTTTATCTACCCCTTTGTCACCTTTGTCACAGTCTGAAGTAAAAAAACCCGAGGTTTTAGTGACGTCTACCACTGACGTCGGTACTTTAATTTTCTGCGAATGAGGAACCTTCCTTTCAATACTGGTTGGATCTGTCGTATAAGTTTTCGTCTCTGTAATGAAACGGTTGTTTCCAGGCAGATCAATTCCGATACCAAAAAGGTCACCAGTACATACCTACACTCTCAACCTGATATTTCTTTCGACTCACGTCTTAACTACGAAAACTTGACACCACAACCTCTTCTGAGAGCTCTCAGGGAACCTGACGTTCCTCTAGGTTGGTCAGGTAGGATTTCATCTGGTCAGGACCCACAAGAAACCTTCCTGACTACGACTCCGACTTTGAGGTCATGAAACCGGTGGAGTACGCTTCTCGACTGAGTGACCTTTTCTGGGACTACGACCCTCCCTGACCTCCGTCCTCCTCTTCCCCTGCTGTCTCCTACTCTACCAACCTACCGTAGTGGCTGAACTACCTGTACTCAAACTCACTTGAGACCCTCAACCACTACCTGTCCCTCCGGTCCACACGACGTCAGGTATCCCAGCGTCTCCCAGTCTGTGCGGACTCGCTGACTTATTCGTCACACGGTGTAGAGTCACTCTTACTCGGGCGACGACCACTCGTTTCCGTGCGTCGGAATTTTCTGTGTCTGACATACTAGGTGTCCCACTTGTGGGTGCTTCTTGTCCGTTTTGATTAGACACCCAAATCTTCAGTGCCATCACCACTGAGAGGACCCCCGGTACCTCCCCCTACTGACCTTCCCCGTACCGCCCCCTCCAAGACCCTACGACCAAGGTGCCCAGACAAGTAGAATACTTCCAAGTAATTCGACATGTGCATCCACGTAAAAGGACACACACAATACGAAGTTGATTTTCACCTTGATAATTCCGAGATGTTTTTCCTTACCCGACGTAAGAGTGGAGAAGAGTCGTTTGGGTTCCTAGGTCGGTCGATCACACCATGAAGGCGGGTCCAGGGAACGAGGACCGAAACTGTTCAAGACGACCCGGAGGGTGTACCGCGATCACCATTTCTTGGACGGACGGTGACGTCCTCTGTGTCCTCCGCACCCAAGCTAGGGATCCAGTCCTAAGGGACCTCCTCTCGTACCACTGGGTGAGGTCATAAGAAAGGACCTCTTAGGGTACCTGTCTCCTCGGATCTCCCGATATCAGGTACCCCAACGTTTCTCAGTCTTTACTGAAGCGTGCGTACGGTCCGGTTGCCACCGGGAGACAGCGACACCCCGGTTTCGCTCGCCCCCTGTTCACCTGTGACGTGTGGGACCGGCGACAAGGTCCGTGATCCATTCAGTACAGGCTAAGAAACATTGGGGTACCTGACCTCGGGCGGTCCGAGGAGACAGGTACTGTAAGAGGTCCGCTTTTATGACCTCACCCAACGGTACGGGAGAAGGTCCCCTAGAAGGTTTGGACCCCTAGTTTGGGCACAGAGAATACAGAGGACGTAACCGTTCACTCAAGAAATGATAATCTTGGTGGACCCTTCGGGGACCATACTTATATACACGTATATATGTTACCTTATAATGAGTCGTATTTTTTACTTTATAACGGTAAACGTCTTTGTACCTACCTCGATTTATAATATCACTTCAGTCTGTTTACGATACACTATAGTAAATATGTACCTTAGATTTTTTATTATGTTTACTTAGATATACGTTTTGTTTGTCTGAGTATCTGTGTCTTTCGTTTGATACCAATGGTTTCCCTCTCCCTTCCTCTTTGTTTAATCCTCGTACCCTAACTATGTTTGAAGATTTGTAGTTTGTCTATTCGTTGTTCCTAAATGACATATTGTGTCCCTTAATGTAAGTTATAGAACATTATTGGATATTGTATTAGACTTTTTATGTCTATTGACTTAGTGCAACGACATATGGAAGTCAAGTCAAGTCAACGAGTCAACACAGGCTGAGAAACACTGCGGTACTTAGCGTCGTGCGGTCCGGAGGGACAGGTAGTGGTTGAGGGTCCCAAGTGAGTTTGAGAGCAGGTAGCTCAGTCACTACGGTAGGTTGGTAGAGTAGGAGACAGCAGGGGAAGAGGAGGACGGAGGTTAGGGAGGGTCGTAGTCCCAGAAATGGTTACTCAGTTGAGAAGTGTACTCCACCGGTTTCATGACCTCAAAGTCGGAGTCGTAGTCAGGAAAGTTACTTGTGGGTCCTGACTAGATGAAATCCTACCTGACCAACCTAGAGGAACGTCAGGTTCCCTGAGAGTTCTCAGAAGAGGTTGTGGTGTCAAGTTTTCGTAGTTAAGAAGACGTGAATCGAAAGAGGTATCAGGTGGAGAGTGTAGGTATGTACTGGTGACCTTTTCGGTATCGGAACTGATCTGTCTGGAAACAACCGTTTCATTACAGACGAAAAGTTATACGACAGATCCAACCAGTATTGAAAGGAAGGTTCCTCATTCGCAGAAAATTAAAGTACCGACGTCAGTGGTAGACGTCACTAAAACCTCGGGTTTTTTTACTTCAGACTGTGACAAAGGGGTAGATAAAGGGTACCTCACTACCCTGGTCTACGGTACTAGAATCGAAAGACTTACGACTCGAAATTCGGTTGAAAAAGTGAGAGGTGAAAGTGAAAGTAGTTCTCCGAAAAATCAAGGAGAAGTGAAAGACGGTATTCTCACCACAGTAGACGTATAGACTCCAATAACTATAAAGAGGACCGTTAGAACTAAGGTCGAACACAAAGAAGGTCAGGTCACAAAGAGTACTACATGAGACGTATATTCAATTTATTCGTCCCACTGTTATATGTCGGAACTGCATGAGGAAAAGGATAAACCTCGGTCAGACAACAAGGTACAGGTCAAGATTCACAACGAAGGACTAGACGTATGTCTAAAGAGTTCTCCGTCCAGTCCACCAGACCATAAGGGTAGAGAAAGGCTTAAAAGGTGTCAAATAACACTAGGTGTGTCAGTTTCCGAAACCGTATCAGTTATTTCGTCTTTATCTACAAAAAGACCTTTACAGAACGAAAAAACTACTAGGTCGCCTACAACCGTTAAACTAGAGACCAAGGAGACAGAAAAGATTTTGGTCGAACTTGTAGACCTTAAAGTGTCAAACTCGTAAGAAACCGTAACGGAAAGAAACCCTGACCTTACTTTTGACTGGAAAAGGTCAGGACACCGGTGACGACTCAAAAGGTTTAAACGTCGTAGTAGAAAGTCCTAAACTTTATGGAATTTGATTGCGTTACAATACTTAGTTGATATGAAGTTATTTTTTAATAAAAGTAAATCTAATGAGTGAAGTATTATTTTAAAAGTTCACTCATAAAAGAGTTAGTTGTTAATATCATTATTACATTAATACTAGTATACCCACAGACTCTCTAAACATAATGATAATAATTATTACCTCTTCAAATAGTTATTTACCATTACTTTTTTCTTTCATTCAACCCCTTCGTAAGGTCATCCTTTATCAGTTTGTTTCCCAGTCTTTGTATTATCCCGGACTTTTTTTCCTGTAGGAATCTCAATCCCGTATCCTATATCCCTTTTTTACTCCGACCTTTCCGACCGTCTACGACCCAACGTCAGAATGATTTTGGGAAATTCAAATGGTTATAAAACTGAGATTCTTGTAGAAAGTACTACAGTCTTTGACACGTCTGTCGAATATGAGTACACTGTCATTGACATGCAAATCACAAGTGACTAGTTCTTTCATACGTCACCTTTTCCAATATTTAGTGATCATTAAAAGTATTCAAAAATCTTTTAAGATTAACCTCCGATTAAAGAGAGGTTATAACACCACCAAAGACGGTACGTGAGTGCACTTAGCCGGCACCCACGTGCACAGGGTAGGACTGGGATTCCTTCAAAGATAAAATAAGTAGTGGTATCGTGGAGTCTGAAAATTTTTTTTCACCGCTCTAATACGTCTTTAATAAATGAGTTATATATCTGTTTGTAATCACTTGTTTGTCTAGGTAAGGACGGGGCGGTGTTTGACTTCTGATGGCGATGTCGTTATCGTTGCCATCACCGCTGTAGCAAGAATAGTTGACAAGAACCCATATTAACGAGATGTTCCGACAATCAAAGAAGACGTGTCGTCAATTGATCGATACGTGTATGTATTAGGGGAAAAAACTGAAGGGAACGAACATTCAGTGGTCTCATAGTCATCTCAGGGGACGCGAGATGACGCGTAAGAGTAATCGATAGATATGTATGACACTCGTTGCGTACACACGGCTAGGACTCGAGGGCCAACGAGGGTGGGGAGGAAAGGGGGAACACTCTAGGTATGTAAACAAGACAGACACAGAGATGAAGACGAAACGTTCAGTCTGGTAGATGTGGTAAAAAGATCTGAGGAGTGTCTACGTAGTTACGTACCACAAACAAAGGGACAAAGAATGAGGTCCGACAGAGATCCAGGTAGGTACAGAGATGTTTTTTAATGCCTTACCAAGTACTTAAAGGTACAGTGAGCACGTGTCTCCGGTCCGATTAGAGACGTAACGAGGTCAGGATCAGTCACACAACGGTTTCACTCGTGTCGTCACCGACGTAAATAACTTATACACGATTCACGGACAAGATTCGTGACTACATAATTGAGTAAATTAAACGTGCACTGGGATCCTCTCTTTGGAATACTAATGGGACAAATATGTGAACAAAAACGAAGGAATATGAAAAAGAATAAAAGAAAAGGATTTTCTGAGTCTTGATGATTGGATTGACAGTGTAGTCTCCGAAGGTTCCCTGAACCCCAGAGACGACAATGACACGTGACAATGAATCCAGGGTTTGAACCTGACCGTCAGTCTTCACGTCTCGGAACGATCCTCAGCCTTCGATCTACCTCGAGATCGAGTTTCTCTCCGAGAGTCCAGCGGCGAACAGCCCTTCGTGTCGTCCGAAGAGGGAAACGTTGTGACCGAGAGTCACCTGGTCTCCGCCGAGACGTCACCGAAAACAGGGGCGAGGAATCTACAAGGAAGACGCCTTAGACACCCTCACTTGACGCTCCTGACCGGGATCATTGAAGTCCTGTCTTAGCGAAAGAAGGAGTGACCGGTCGGGGAGTGGTAGAGAAAACGCTACCGAATATGACCGCACTGTCTTCCCTGTGGAACCAACGACGACTGGGGAAATACTGAGTGGTGACGAGGACGTCAGTCCGGACATGAGTCCTCACACGCGTCCGTGTGCATTCTACCCGCGAAGGGGATCTTCGGGATCGAACCGTGTCCTTTCGAGGAGACGAGACGGGGCCCGCCGTAGTCTCTTTTCCTGTTTAGCTTGTCTCCAGAGACACGATTCCTTGGTCTTTAGTGGGACCCTACGATGCTCCAGATGGGGACCACGCAGAGGTGGGGCGGAGCCACCGTCTTGGTCCTCCCTGCTCATGCCGTGGACGTGACCATTCTCTGTCTGATTCAGGCTGGTCCCCTCCTTTCGAAGCCTCCTCTCAGACGGATATAGGGGTAGATCTCGTCCCTCCCTGCGACCCCACCTGTCTCCGGTACCGACACCCGCGGTGAAGAAAAAGAGAGTGTCTACCCTCGATTGTCAAGATCTTGGTGAGGAAATTTTACATAAAATTTTTTGACCCTGTTAAGACTAGGGGTCTTAAATGTTTCTGTGCGGACTAGAAGAAGACACTGTCACTTACCGGTGTCACAGGAAACCTTCTACCCCCTGCGACCGACCAACTCCCCGGGATTAATACTGTGACAAAATATTGATCTGGTCAAAACCTCTTTCGCTCTCTTTACCCGTCTTCACGGGGTGCACCACGAGGCGTTCTGCACGGCCTGAACACAGGCCTCCCACGTCTAAACCCACACTTTTGAAGTCGACGGAGGACAGGAGAATGACACGGGGACATAGACCCCGAGGGTTTTCCGACTTTTGGTCCCGTGGGAAGATCCTCCCCAACGGAGTCAGAGCCATCTTAAAGTTTGTCAGGGTCAACACCAGTTCTGATGGATCTCCTAGGGTTTTCGTGTGTCTTCGGAAATGTCCTGATTGAAGTACTCGAATAAACCTCTTTGCATTGCTGACTGGACTCTCGAGATCAAAGTCCCTTCGAGGACGAAAACTTCTACTTACCGAACCGACACTCTGTTCCGTTTTCTTCCTTGTACTTTGTCGGAAGGAAGGAGGACCCTCGGTTCACTAAGGGCATCGTTCTCGGTGACACAGTCTACATAAACAAACGTTGGGGTACCTGACATCGGACGGTCCGAGGAGACAGGTACATTAAGAGGTCCGTTCTTATAGCCTGAGCCAATGGTAAAAGAAGAAGTCCCGTAGACGGACTGGGTCCCTAGGTTGGAACTAGAGGACGTTACATGTTCCTAAAGATAGTGACTCGGTGGACCTTTCGGGAGTTATGTTGTGAATATGTGACAGAGCTACTGTAGACCAAACCCGAGAAATTATCCCTCTTCTCGAACTTCTCCATTGGTAGTTTCGTCTAATAATTTCTTTTCAAAAAAAAGGACCCCCTACCCACCTTTCTCCTAACCAAAAGGTCGAAGTCGGGACGGTGAATGATCTACATTCTGAGACCCGTTCAATGAAGGTGTAGATCTTTTCTCAATTCGTGGACTACTTTTTTATATACACTTACACTTTCGTCATTGTATGAAAATGTACGGACTTAGAGTATATTTTTACTTTTGTGAAAGATATTTCTTTCTCATTGTAGAATTCGTCAATTGTAGTGAAATGTATAATTAAAAGTTAACGATCCGATTCGTTTCGTTCCGGTTATACGTTAACTCCTTTCCTATCCACTTAGGTAATGTTAGTTCCTAAAGGGTAAAAACAGAACGAAAAAAAAACGGTTTCATACCAACAGGAAACTCCAATAGGAAAGAACCTAGAATACTTTGCTCTCGTTTCCTGAGTTCGAACTGCACTATAATTATTAAAACCACAAAAATCAAAAACATAGAGACCCTCTCACCGTTCTTATGTGCCTTCTTGACATGTTTTTTCTAGAAGTGCTGGGTCTATTAGTACTACCACACTAGTGAGTAGATCTCGGTCTGTAGAACCTTACACTTCAGTTCACCCGGAATCTTTCGTAGTGATGTTTGTTTCGATCACCTCCACTACCTTAAGGTCAACTCGAGAAAGTTTAGGACTTTCCACTACGACACTTTCACGACGTGAGTTATACGGTCGTTTAAACCTTTTGAGTCGTCACCGGTGTCCTGACCTTTTCCAGTCAAAAGTAAGGTTAAGGTTTCTTTCCGTTACAGTTTCTTACGAGTTTGATGGCGTGTTAACGTGAGTAGAGTGTACAATCACTTCATTACGAGTTTTAAGAGGTTCGATCCGAAGTCGTTATGCACTTGGCACTTGAAGGTCTACAAGTTCGACCAAAATCTTTTCCGTCTCCTTGGTCTCTACTTTAACGGTTGTAGGCGACCTGGTACCTTTTTCGCTCTCAAGGTCTTTTTGTAGATAATGACGAAATAACTGATACGGTTTCGGAAACACACCTAGTGTTATTTGACACCTTTTAAGCCTTTCTCTACCCTTATGGTCTGGTGAACTGGACGGAGAACTCTTTAGACATACGTCCAGTCCTTCGTGGTCAATCTTGACCTGTACCTTGTTGTCTGACCAAGGTTCATCCTTTTCATGCAGTTCCGACATATAACAGTGAGGTGAATAAATTGAAGATACGTCTCATGTAGTACTCTTTGTGACCTGACCTTCTTTGTGTTCGACCTTAGTTCTGACGGTCCTCTTTATAGTTAATGGAGTCTATACGTCTATTGTGGTGGGAATACCGTCTTTCACTTCTCCTCGATTTCTCGGAGAACTACTTTCACTTTCTCCTCTCACTTTTTCAACCGAATTTCGAGTTGTAAGTCTTTTGCTTCTAGTACCGTAGACCAGGGTAGTGAAGTATCCTTTATCTACCCCTTTGTCATCTTTGTCACAGCCTGAAATAAAAACCCCCGAGGTTTTAGTGACGTCTACCACTGACGTCGGTACTTTAATTTTCTGTGAATGAGGAACCTTCTTTTCAATACTCGTTGGATCTATCATATAAGTTTTCGTCTCTGTAATGAAACGACTGATTCCAGGCAGATCAGTTCCGATACCAAAAAGGACACCAGTACATACCTACACTCTCAACCTGACACTTCCTCCGACTCGCGGCTTCTTAACTATGAAAACTTGACACCACAACCTCTTCCGAGAACTCTCAGGGAACCTGACGTTCCTCTAGGTTGGTCAGGTAAGACTTCCTCTAGTTGGGACCCACAAGAAACCTTCTTTACTACGATTTCGACTTCGAGGTCATGAAACCGGTGGAGTACGCTTCTCAACTGAGTAACCTTTTCTGAGACTACGACCCTCCCTAACCCCCGTCCTCCTCTTCCCCTGCTGTCTCCTACCTACCGACCTACCGTAGTGCCTGAGTTACCTGCACTCAGACTCACTTGAGGCCCTCTACCACTACCTGTCCCTCCGGACCGCACGACGCTAAGTACCCCAGCGTTTCTCAGCCTGTGCTGACTCGCTGACTTGACCCTCTCCTTAGTAGCGAGAAACTACCAAGTTATCAAAAAGGTCAGATGAGATCTTGATAATCCGTCCATAGAAATAAAAAATTTACCTATCCTTCGTGTCTTACTAAGATACTACAGAAAGACGGAGTCTTAGTATGGTGAGACTAGAGTTACTTTTATGGTTTCAAAAACGATACCCCCCAAATTACGAGTGCATAGTCTCTTCCGTTACCGTGGGGTGAGGTCATGAGAACGGACCTTTTAGGGTACCTACCTCCTCGGACCACCCGACGTCAGGTACCCCAGCGATTCTCAGCCTGTGCTGACTCGCTGAAGTGAAAGTGAAAAGTGAAAGGACGTAACCTCTTCCTTTACCGTTGGGTGAGGTCATGAGAACGGACCTCTTAGGGTCCCTGCCCCCTCGGACCACCCGACGGCAGATGCCCCAGCGTGTCTCAGCCTGTGCTGACTTCGCTGAATCGTCGTCATCGTCGTACGAGTACATACAAGAACTAGGACTTTCACATTCAATTCAGTGAGTCAGCACAGACTGAGAAACGCTGGGGTACCTGACATCGGGTGGTCCGAAGAGACAGGTACCCTAAGAGGTCCGTTCTTATGACCTCACCCAAAGATAAAGGAAAGGGTCCCCTAGAAGGGCTGGGTCCCTAGCTTGGGTCCAGAGGGCGTAATCTCCGTTTAAGAAAATGGAGACTCAGTGGTCCCTTCGTAGGACTCCAGACTTTTTTTATTTAGTCGTGGTGGAAGAGGAATTTGTCCTGTCTCGGTTATTGAATTTTGAAAGTACGTATTTATACGTCTTTTTTTGTTTTTCATCCCCGAACAAGACGTAGTGAAATTAATTACGACTTGTATGTCGTTGTCAATCGGACTTTCGGATAATATTGTCTTTCTCGTCCCTATAATCTGTGGTTACTAGACTTAAGTTCGGATTAAGACCGAGTTCCGTGTCCTGAACCTCTTTCAAAGACCCTGTAGAAACACCAAAGCTAAGGAGTAGAGATTTTGACGACGACTCTCCTATTGTGTCTTTTCCCGAAGGGAACACTGAGTTTACCATTTCGCAGACAGACGGTTGCGTCCCCTATGACCAAGTCAGGGACCCAGTCCTTCCAAGGGACGTCTTTCTCTACCGTTGGGTGAGGGTTATAAGAACGGACCTTTTAAGGTACCTGTCTCCTCGGACCTCCCGATGTCAGGTACCCCAGGGTTTCTTACCCTGTACTTAACCGCTGATTTGCTGTTGTTTCGTACGTCTTTGTTAAACATTCGCTCGATAATAAAGAGAGGATCTTACACGAACGATAGTCATTGTCGTTCTCAATAATAAGTGACGGTCGTCGAAGACCTGAAAGATGAACCTTCGGATCGAGCTCCGTTTTCGTCGTCGCTGAAATGCTTGTCAAAGATTTTCGAGTGGGAAAGACTTCAAGAAAGGGAGTCACACTTTCGTCATTGGAACCTTTGGTCCGACCGTGGTGGGGAAAGTCAGTACTTCGAATCAAGATCGAGAAGAATAGAGGCATCTTAACCCCTGTGATGATAAAGTACCAGCAAAAGAAAACCACCAACAAAAGAGAAGTGTTGCAGCCGTGCTCGCTCTTCTAGATGACTTCGTTCATGTGCTAGGAAGAACGGGGAAGACGGGCGTCGAGCGGATTCAAAAGGGATGTGTCGCCAGCGTCGGAGTCTGCAGGAGTTTTCGTTTTTGAGCCTCCCGGAACTGGCACCCAGTTCCGCTGGCTGGTTCATTTTCGGCTTCCCTAAGGCCAAGTTCAGGGTTTCGAGTGCGTCTGGCGGGTTTGCTGGTGCGTGAAGGTGTCTCTATTGGGAGCGCTCTGCTCTGACGCTCGTCGCGCTCTCTGCGGGTCAAAGAGCGCTCTTCTCCTCCGCAGCTGCCTTTGATCCTTTACCGAGGGAGCCTCTGGGCCTGGTCGGCTACCCGCCCCGGTCTTAATTCGGGTGGGGAAGGCCGAAGAAAGGGGCGGAGGATTGGGACTCCACAGGCCGGACGCCACGCCCGCGGCCCGAGAGGCCCAAGGCGGGGCGGCCACGTCCCAGCCCGCCTTTCGGCTCCCTCGCGCGGCGCCGGCGGAAACTCCCCCCCCCGCCCCTCCCCGGACGCCGACCGCCGGGGCGGGGGAAGAGGCCGAGGGCCCGCCCGCACAGCCGGCCGGGACCCCGGCGCAGGGGGCCCGTCGAGGAGCCGGCGCCGGACTCGAAGACGGGCGTCCACAGCCGCGGCTCCGAGGGCCCGCGCCGGACGAAGCCGGGGTACCACCCGAAGCCCCGCTTGGCCGCCCGGCCGGCGGACGGGAGGGACCAAGACCGCCAGGACGACCACCACTAGCGCCACGAGCGGAAGTTAATGACCTCGTAGAGGAGTGCGGTGCAGGACGACGTCCTCCTCCACCGCCTCGACGTCCCGGTCCAGGTCGCGTGGCTCCACCGGGCGCCCGCGGACCTCTTCGCGTTAAGCCTGGAGGACGAGAACCACCTGAGCGTGTTCTTTGTCTAACTGGTCTTCCTCCGGCTAATGCCGGCGGAATCGTCGGCCGACGTCCGGGCCCTCCCGGACCCCTTCTCTACGCTCCTGCTGTTCCATTCGCGCTTCGGCGGAGGCGGTCGGGGGCATCAAGGGAAGTCGAGGCACCGCCCCCACCAACGCGCCGGCACCGACGGAGACGGAAGGTCTCAGCGCCGGAACCCCCGAGGGCAACGGCGACCGTCGGGACAAGGACAGTCTGACATTGACCAAGCGGTGCCGGTGCAAAAGGCCAGGGACGGTCTGCTTTGACACAAACCAGGAGTTCCCACCGGAGAGGCACCTACGGCGGAAAAGGGGCTCGGCCCGACGACTCAACCGTCAGCACTACTAGACCGGCCAGGTACACCGGCCGGCGGAATGCAGACGTCCATGTGTCCCGACCTCTGACGGCCTAAACCACACTCATAACAACGGGATAGGAAATAAGGTACGAGTGACTAGTAGTAATTAAAGAAATAAATTTCTTACACCGGAGGAGATTGGGTAGATGAACACCGCTAGTGGTATATAAAAAATTCGTCAGATTGAAGAGAATTTAGAGATATCCCGATTCACAATTCCTCACTTTCGTAGTCTTAATGACGGAAAAAAACACTAGTTTTATAAAAATATCCACCCGACACCTCGGTATATACTCGGCGTAAACACTGAACCTGTATCTGTTAGGTTTTAATACATGAGTCGAACTTAACAATCACTTCAATTGGGTTTTCTATCTGAGATTTTTATTGTAAGATTCGTTGTCGTAGAGTACAGTAACAGGATTAACTAGAACTTTCCTTTATTTTTATGTCAAAACATACGAATTGAAAATCCCAATCACAACCTTTCAGTATGATTCAAATTCATCACTTTCAAATTTCGATCTGACATTGATCTGGCTACGACTCACCAGAAACAAGAGTGGTCGTATAACCCTCGATATAATAACTGAATACTGGATACGTCAAAAACAACGATATGGTCTGGACACCTTTGAAGACCTACCCTACTCACATTATCTAGGGAAAGAATACCTCGGAGAAAACCACTGAAGAAACAGCCGCACACAAGGACCATATTCAAAAATAAAACATACAGTCAATAAATAGCAATTAGCGATATTCAATTTTAGAGAGCTCGAGGGTCAAAGGAATAACAGTGGTTGGTTATGAAACAAAGAATAAAGTACTCCCAACTCCGTGTTTTCGTAACTCGCTTCACGAAAAGTCATCGGACGGGAAGTGGCATCGTATCGAAGACTCTCCTCGTTCTCTAGTCCTTTGAAGGTGATGTATGACTTGAGAGATCTGACTTTTCAAGAGACCCCACCTTATTTGTCTATAGATACTCTAAAACCTCATAATTTTCCTCTAGAAGTCTGAACTTACCGATCCGTAATGATAAGTTTAAGAGATGTTAGACCTTTCTTTCTATTCAGAAAAGATCACTAAATATGAGACCTAAGGTAAAGAAGGCACATGACCTGACACCAATAGTCAAAGAAAGGCATCCAAAAGTGAAAGTAGAAGTTGGTATACATCCACAATCGACAAGATTTTAAAAACATAAGAAGGTATATGAGGCAAGAGGGTTAGTTGGCTACAGAAACAAAAGTGAAAGCGACGGTTTGAGATCAATGACTACCAGACATTTACGAAGTACGCAAAGAAAAAGGTAGGGGCAGGATTATAAAAAAGTAAGTCATATGGCAGGAAGAACGGAGGAGAAAAGACTTCGATAAAAGAACTTCCAATGTTTACCGTCAGAAGGACCAGTTTAGTTTTTCGTAAAAATAAGAGTAAGACAAATTAAAGAGTTATTACTGACAGAGATTGTAAAACCTTTCATAGACGAAAGAGCGAAGAAATAGTGCCTTAAGAGACTTAAACGAAGGAGGGAAGAAGTCGTATGAATAAAAAACGACTAAGGAGGGGGGTGGTGCTGACAGATTATTATTATTTGACATAAGAACTCAGAAACAAAAAGGGAATGTCGTCATAAAGAGTTCCACCACAATTTGTCTTATGACTGGATCTTTAACGAGTATCTACCAGTCCTGTTTTTTGCTTTTGGAAGAAAAAACCTCCTTTTACAATTTGTCACATTCATCATATAGGAGGAGAAGTTTAAGTATTAGAACGATCGTATATTTTCGAGACTGAGACCCTCTACCACTACCTGTCCCTCCGGACCGCACGACACTAAGCACCCCAGCGTTTCTCAGCCTGTGCTGACTCACTGACTTGACTCGACTTGACTTTCCGAGACTCTCTACACAATCATTTCTTCGGACAAATTAAAACAAATGGAATCAGAGATAGTCAATTAAACTAGCGTCTAATGATAAAAATACCGGATGAACAATGGCACCATGTCTTCTTCCCTCGTTTCGTGTGATCAAACCCTTTACGACGGGATCCATAGATCTTCTCCACATCTACTTTAGACAGAAAATCTCCACAAAGGAAATAAGGACGAAGAGGGAGCTCTCGACTCTTCTCTCTAAATAGTACACATTTACTAGATTTCAGGAAGACCTACCACTATGATAACCTCTTTGTTCATTTGACCGTTAACTTGCACAGAAGGAAAAATTTGATCTGAACACATTACAAATGAGTACAATCACGTCAGAGAAATCTCATTTCCGAGAGAGACGGAGAGTGCAGAGTGGACACCGCGTGTGACCGCGACCGGGGAAGTCACCAGTAAACACGGGGAACCAAACCATACATAGGAAGGACTACTGAGTCCTAACACAGGACTAACCAGGTTTGACGAATACCACTAAAGCAATAAGGGTCACGAATCAAATCCTTCCCCGACCGATCACTTAAAGCTCCCCTTCGAAGAAACGAGGAATTCTCAGAACGTGGAGTCACTATGAGAAGGGGGTTTAGTTTTTAGAGGTCAGATTAATAATCTTTCGTAGCCTGTTTGAGTGTAAGTCCCTGTAAGATGTTTCGTGGACTCGTCCTGAGAAGTCTCTCAGTGCGAACTTCTTCGCCAGCCAGAGAAGACGGTCTACAGTAACGAAGTGATGCACTATGGACCTTAGTCCCCTCGGTCCCGCGGTCCGTTCAGTCGATTCCTTACCGACTCCGGGGCTTCAACCGTCTTACCTCACAATCTTGTCACATAACCGTCAACAATACACTTTATTTCTTTGTGAGGACCCCGAAGGGACGGAGGGACCGCGGAGTCACCATCTGTCACACGGACGGTTACGTCCTCTGTCCCCCAAGTCAGGTACTCGGCCCTTGTGGGGTGTACGAAACCTCTTTGATTCGGGCACGTCGGTGTTGGTGACTCGGACAGAAGACCTCGAGTCCTCCCCGTCGAGGGCTCTGGTGCCCGACGCCGACGGTTCTGGAGACCCGTGTGGGTCGCGGACACGAGACGTCGTCCTCTCCGGCCGTGTCACCCTTCGGGCGCCCGACGTCGCCCTTTCATCGGGGGCGGCCGGCGTTGATCTCTTCTCGGCCTCGCCGTGACTTCCGGGTCGTGTCGGTTTTCATCCATTCCAATCTTAGGGATAACACATGCGGTCAGAGCGACTCTCAGGGAATCATTGCCGGATTGATTCCGTAGGACTGACAATTCTAAGAGTAGCAGTGTCGGCACAGACTCTACATCCATCTTAGAAGACATAGGGGTCCCGCCACACCCGTCACCGGAGTTTAGACGTACACCAAACTCCAAGGAGTTCCCTGAAACAGAATTCTAGTCATCACCACAAACCTCCGGACTGAGTCAGCCATGAACGAAGTGTCAGAAAACCTCTAGCCCCAGGAATCCACCGTAGCGGAGGGACATATGGGAACGGGTGAGGTACCTACAAGGGTCGGTTTGAGGGAAACGGGACTATTCTATCGACGGAATCCATAACTATACACACATCCCTCAAACCATTCCGTCGGGAAAGAGTTCAAGTCAAGTCAAGTCAGCGAGTCAGCACAAGTTGAGGAACGCTGGGGTACGTGACGTCGAGCGGTCCGGAGGGACAGGTAGTGGTTGAGGACCTCGAATGAGTTTGAGTACAGGTAGATCGACCACTACGGTAGGTTGGTAGAGTCGGAGATAGTAGGGGAAGAGGAGGACGGAAGTTAGAAAGGGTCGTAGTTCCAGAAAAGGTTTACTCAACCAAGAAGTTTAGTCCACCGGTTCCATAACCTCAAAGTCGAAGTTGTAGTCAGGAAGGTTACTTATAAGTCCTAACTAGAGGAAATCCTACCTGACCAACCTAGGGGAACGTCAGGTTCCCTGAGAGTTCTCAGAACAGGTTGTGGTGTCAAGTTTTCGTAGTTAAGAAGCCGCGAGTCGAAAGAAATATCAGGTCGAGAGTGTAGGTATGTACTGATGACCTTTTTGGTATCGAAACTGATCTACCTGGAAACAGCCGTTTCATTACAGAGACGAAAAATTATACGACAAATCCAAAGAGTATCGAAAAGAAGGTTCCTCGTTCACAGAAAATTAAAGTACCGACGTCAGTGATAGACGTCACTAAAACCTCGGAGGTTTATATTTCAGAGAGTGACAAAGGTAATAAAGAGGTAGATAAACGGTACTTCACTACCCTGGCCTACGGTACTAGAATCAAAACACTTACAACTCGAAATTCGGTTGAAGAAGTGAGAGGAGAAAGTGAAAGTAGTTCTTCGAGAAATCAAGAAGAAACGAAAGACGGTATTCCCACCACAGTAGATGCGTAGACTCCAATAACTAACAAGTTCAATGGGAAAAACTTTTTTTTTCAATAAAATCTTGTAAATTCTAGATACCCTAATAACGTTTCTATCATGTCAAATAAGCACGGGGTGTGGATCAAAAAGGACAATAATTTACCGTGTAAACAGTATTGGATTAGTTGGGGATGACTACGTAATTTTTCAGTACCGTAGTCCAGGGTAGTGAAGTACCGTTTATCTACCCCTTTGTTACCTTTGTCACTGTCTGAGATAAAAGAACCCGAGGTTTTAGTGACGTCTGTCTCTGACGTCGGTACTTTAATTTTCTGCGAACGAGGAACCTCCTTTTCGATACTCTTTGGATCTGTCGTATAATTTTTCGTCTCCGTAGTGAAACGACTGTTTCAGGTAGATCAGTTTCGATACCAAAAAGGTCATCAGTACATACCCACACTCTCGACCTGGTATTTCTTCCGACTGGTGACTTCTTAACTACGAAAACTTGACACCACGATCTCTTCTGAGAACTCTCAGGGAACCTGTCGTTCCTCTAGTTTAGTCAGTTAGGATTTCCTTTAGTCAGGACTTAACCTCCCTGACTACGACTCCGACTTCGAGATTATGAAACTGGTGGACTAAACTTCTCGACTGAGTGACCTTTTCTGAGACTACGACCCTTTATAACGTTCGCCCTCCTCTTCCCCTGCTGTCTCCTACTCTACCAACCTATCGTAGTGGACAAGTTACCTGTACTCAAACGCATTTGGGATCCTCTACCACTTCCTGTCCCCTCGGGTCACACGACGTCAGGTACCCCGCCGTTTCTCAACCAGTGTTGGCTCACTTGTGGGTATTAACCACGTAATTATTACTGACTTCGGGTGTCAGACAAAGGAGTCAAGAAGGGGTTACGGGAAGAAGCCGAGGTCCTAGGTAGGGCAGATTCCGAGGTGCACATAAAGGAGTCAAGAAGGGGTTACGGGAAGAAGCCGAGGTCCCAGCGCAGATTCCGAGGTGCAACGTCGATCGACAGTACAGAGACACCCGAAGAACATCAGCACTGGCAAAAAAGTCTGAAACGAAAAGTACTGGAGCTGTCACAACGAAAAAAGGCACTGAAAGTGGCTAACAAAGGCCGACACGACCCAGAGGCGACGACGTACCGTAGAGAGGCCGACGTCGCGCCTCCGAAGAGGAGCGTCACCGAAGAGAATGACACCTCGGACCCGCGTCGCCCACACCGGGGTCACCCGCGTCGCGCACCTGCGTCGCCCACACCGAGGGTCCGAGGTCTCGAGTCCGAATCGCGCACCCTAGAAGGACCCAGTCCCTCGTCTGGAGACAGAGGACGTAACCGTCCGCCGCCGAAAGGGTGACTCGAGGGTCCCTTCGGGACTAGAACCGCCAAAACTCCTAATGACCAGTCCACAAAACATCTTACTGTGAGACAGCCGTAAACAAACTACGAAAAGAGTCCTAATCGGAGTCCAGTACCAAACCCCCTCCTGCTGACGGCCCCTTTCGCGGAAAGAGTAGTATAGTCTCGTAGAGAGTTTCACCGAAGGGGGAGTCACGACTGGACCTACACTAAAGGGTGAGTCACGACTGGACCTACCGGACCGAACTCCATCACGAACAGTCCAGAGAAGTGACGTTTCAACGGCACTTCCCTTTCTTACGTCAAAAAGGAAGGAAAAGGCACGACGTGGGAAAACTTTCCTCCAACGATACATGTCGGTTACGAATTACTGAACCCTCGATAAGACAGAGGAATTCCCGTCTCTCAGATACATTTAATGAACGTCCAAAAGACGTACCTGACATCAGAAAAGAGGGAATAAACAACGAGTCAATGAATACAGTCATACTCGAGTCCCTGTAGGTAGAATACGAAATATTGGGGACGATGAGACAAATACGTCAACGAGTGTAACAAAGTCCAAACCGGTAGCCCTCGAGAAACGAAATGGAGCCCCGTATTATGGGGTAGTAACAGTGTTTGGGGAAGGCATCAAGGACAGTGATGTTCTACGAGACTGAAAGAACACGTGAAGGACGGGGTCAGGATCTCGGGAAGAGGTGTCTCGGGATCGAGGAAACTGACCTTTTACCACAGTCTCTGGTTTCAGATCCACACTCCACACGAGTAGCGACGACAGTCGGACGGAAACCTCTAGGACCTCAGGGACGAGGTGTCTATAGTCCTGCCACTGTAACCTACAGAAGGTTAAATAATGAGACAGGAGGGTCAAAGTCACACAATGGACCCGACAATCTTGTCTCTTTAGGAGAAGAAGAGGATGTGAGACTTGAAGACTAAAACAGGACCCCATATCGGCTTGTCACAACAGTACAAAGCCCACTTGCCATTTCCCTGAGTCGGTACGCCCACGCACACAGACAAGAAGGAGGTCGGAGGTCGGAGGGGGGGTGGGGGGCCGGGGGCAGGTCCGGCAGTGTCTCGCGACTCGTCTCAGGGGACGCGAGACGTCGCCCACGAACGACCAAGAGGCGAAGTCTATATCGTCACACACGTACAGGAGGGGTTTGAGGGAGTGACGGGGAAGGGAGGTTGTTCGCCTTCTTGTGCCTTCAAGAAATTCCCTCGGACTTTAACAGGAACCTTCACTCTTTGTTCGAGGTGAAGAGACCCTAAGGGGGGTATAAATGGAACAAAAAAAAAAAAAAGATCTGGAAGGAGGGATTGCCCAAAGTCAGATCTCCCCCCACAATCGACAGATGTCGACGGTATGTTTGGGGTGTCTGACCGACCGATTTGTGTCGCCTTCAGGCACAGGGCGGCCGGGACCTCAGGTCTCAGGCTCCGCCCGCACGGTCGTCCGACCAGAGAGGAACGACCGCCGCCCGGAGGGGGGACGACGGGAGAGCGGCGCACGAGGGGAGACGACGACGCAGAGACCCGAGAAGGAGAAGAATATTCCCGCGGTCAGCACAACCTGATCCCACGGTGGGGTTACGGGAGTAAAATTGGACGACGACGACGACTCAGCGCAGTCAGCACAGGCTGAGACACGCTGGGGTATCTGTCGTCGGGTGGTCCGAGGGGCCAGGGACCCTAAGAGGTCCGTTCTTGTGACCTCACCCAACGGTAAAGGAAGAGGTTACGTACTTTCACTTTTCAGTTTCACTCCAGCGAGTCAACACAGGATGAGAGTCGCTGGGGTACCTGACGTCGGGTGGTCCGACGAGGAAGGTACCCTAAAAGGTCCGTTCTCATGACCTCACCCCACGGTAACGGAAGAGGTGTAAAATTGAATGAATGGAGAAATTTCTGGAACAAAGGTTTATCCAGTGTAGGATAAACCTCCATGGCCCACAACTCTGCAGTCACACACCCAAACGTCCTTGTGTCAGTCGGGTACGGTCCTCCCTTAGACTGTGTGAGCGACGGGAAAGAAAGGAGGAAGACACCCCTTCTGGGAGAGAGGGCAAAGGACCCACCCCAACAAAGAGGACAGGATTGAACGTGAGAAGGATGGACATAGAACATGGTCAATACCACCCGGGTCCGTTCACGAACTATTTAATCTTGACAAACTTATTTCAGAAAGGGTTTTGATAACAAAACAATGTTTACCTAATTTTTTTTCTTAGTCAAAACTCCAAACTTCGGTTTTTACTGACGGGAGAAAAGGGAAATGGCTGGCATTAGGAGGAACCCCGCCACGCACACAAACGAACTTGTCTCTTGTCCAGGACACGGTCTTTCCCCCCACCCTTTGTATAACGAAAAAAAGGGGGGTTTTGTCGGAGTAACACACACATACATGTGTCACGAGTATATGTATGGTTTACGTATATACATTTTGGTGCCATACCTCATTCGCAAGTGGTGGTACTAGAGTCTCGAAGGGACTGCCGAGTCGACCATTTCTTAGGCGGACGTTACGGGTCTCTGGGGCCAAACTAAGGACCCAGCCCCTCTAGGGGACCTCTTCCCTTTCCGACGGGTGAGGTCATAAGACCGAACCTCTTAAGGCGCCTGACAGATCAGGGACCCCAGCGTTTCTCAGCCTGTGCCGACTCGCTGGACGTGAGTGGTACTAGAGTTCAGGACCGAGACGGCAAATTGCGTTCGCCGCGGAACCCGTTCGGCGAAGTGAAGAGACACGGGGACAAGGCGTAGACATTTGACTCCTCTCATTAACAGTAGAGAGAGTAAGAACACTTCAAAGTTACCTATTTAAGTAAATATACGAAACTTGTATGGTATCACATTTTTTTTTTTCTTTGCAAATCATTTACAATACAATCGATAATTCGATCATAAGGTGGTGATGAAGGACTAAAGACTGGCCGGAAGAAAGGTCCTACCCTAAGGCAGACACAACAAATTCTAGGCCAGGGTCGAATCGACCGGACGGAACGGGAAGCGGGGCCGACGGACTGAGGTGGGAACGGTCGAAAGGACCAGGAAAAGATTCGCCCGGACCAACTGAGGAGAATGCGGACAGAGTCGACTGAGGGGTCGTGGACGGAAAAAAACAATAAATCAGTGTCTCACAGACTGAGACCGGGGTACCTGACACCAGGTGGTCCGAGGAGGTGGTATCCTAAAGGGTCTGTTATGACCTCGCCCCACGGCAAAGGAGGAGGTGACTGCGGGCGGAGACATCACACCTCTCGTCGGAACACGTCCAAAAGATGGTGATCTGCACGTATAAGGACGGAAACGGAAGGGGTCGTACTGGGCCGGTTTAAGATCGACAGTAAATTAACGGTGGAGTTTAATAAGTATTAGGTATGGCTCGAGAACGGAGGAAAGGTCCGACATAGGGAAAGGACGGAAGGACCAGGGACATTACGAGGACGTCGGTAGTGACTCTGACCCCAGTCTGTAAAGCCGTAGTAGAAACTAGGGAACTCGTAGAGTCTGACTCGCGAAGTTGTACGTCTCCTCGAAGGACCAGTCTGACCGAAAAGATTGGAGTGGGACCAACGTCTCATCTCCTGTCCGACCTGTCCTCCGTCCTCGGGGAGTGAGCGGAGGGGGTCGAGACAAAGACAGTCACGCGGGACGGGCGACTCGTGTGGTCGAGACGGAGGGCGGACCGAAGGCCCCGTGGACACCGCGAGTGCACAGCTCAGTCTTGAGACGACAGGCCGGAAGTGCCGGCGGCACCTCCGGAGGCACCTGAGGCAGGGCGACAGGGGACCGGCCCGACGGGGTCTCCACGACGAAACGACTGGAAACAGAGGAGCGGACGGGAAGACACAGTCCAGTCAAGGACGAAGACAGGGACAATAGACTGAGAATCGGAGAACGGAGAAAAGACGAGGTGGTCGGAAAGCCATGTAGTCGGGACTGGGAAGACTGAAGACTGGACCGCACACGAAAGAATACGTGTCAATTACAAGTAACAAACTTCGTGAGATCTAATAAAAAGAGTAAAAAGTGACTATCGAAGGATTTACAATTGAAACAGAAGAGTTGTTTTAAAAATTCAATGAACTCCTTCTTGGTATAAATTTTAAAAAAGGCTACTCAAGAACTATCAGTAATCACGACTATGTTTCACAATGCCCAATATCCTAATCTCACCTGAGATTAGGTCGAAGAATACAGGAATATTCTTCTCCTTTAAACCTATGTATCTCTCTGTGTCCTTTCTTCCGGCGCACCTCTACCTCCGGCACTGACCTCACTACGCAAATATTCGGTTCCTTACGGTTCCTAGCAGTCGTCGGTGCTCTTGCTCTTCGATTCCTCTCCCGGCTCCTCTCGGGAGGAAATCCCGGAAGTCTATCTCTCGTGCCGGGACGTCTGTCGAGTCACAGTCTGAACGTGCGACGTCTCGACCCTCCCATAAAGACCAACAAATCAGTAACCCGAACACCGAACAAAACAACCACAAGTCCTGACGTCGGGGGTCCGAGGAGACTGGAGACCCAAGGGTCCGTCCTTACGACCGTGAAACGATGTCACCGAGACCCTTTGATTATAATCTAAGTGATTTTTGAGACCGTCGGAAAACTTCCAATAATAAAAACATCTTTCACTGTTCGACTATGGCTTTACATACCTTTATGCTTATTGGACTTATCAGTTTTGTTAAAAAGGTTCTTGTTTCATCCTCTCGAATATGAGGGACTAAAGTTCCGAACAATATACCATTACATTATGATATATCTATGTCACTAGTTCTGACGTCTCAATAACCTTTCTTACCCGTATATTTAGTGACCCTACCCCGTCTCACGTGTCTACCTGGGTGTCTATATACCAACTAATCAAAAACCGTTTTCACGGTTCCGTCAAATTACTCCTTTCCCTTCAGAAAAAGTTGTTTTCTATAATTTCGTTGACCTATAGAAATACCACCACCCCACCCACCACCACAATGCATTGAACACGATGAAGTCTTGTATTTGTTTATTTTAATTGAACCTAGTACCTGGATTTGCATTTTCCATTTCGATATTTAGAAGATCTGCTGTTGTGTCCTCTTTTATAAACACTGAAACCTAAAGACACCCAAAAACTCCCGTATTTTTCGTACTTGGTATTTCTCTTTTTATCTATTTAAACTGATAGCTTTAATTTTCGAAACAAGAAGTTTTCCGTCATAAATTTTTTTTTTTCCTTTCTTTTTCGTTCAGTACCCAACCTTCTGTATAAATCTTATCTACATAGTCTATCTCTTAACATAGTCACGTCGGGGGACATGGTCCTGGGTCGGGTGGATGGTAGTCCGGTCATGGTCAGGGCCCCCGGGTCGGGACGACTCGTAGTCCGGTGGTGGTCGGGATTCTGGGGGTCCCGGGATGTCAATCTCGGGGGCCTTTGGGACGAGTCGGATGGTCGTCCAATAGTGGTCGGGGCCCCTGGAGAACCCTGGGTCTAAGTGGAGGGTCGTCCGGTCGTGGTGGAAGTCGGGGAATTGATCGATGGGGTCACAGGTCGGGGTGGGTCGTCATCCGGTCGTGGTCGGGAGCCCAGGGTCCCGGGAGTCGGAGGGGTTTGTCCCCGGTCGTCGGAGGTGTGTTCCTTGCCGGACCGTTGGTCACCTTGACCCCGGTCGGCGTGGACAGTCTGCCGGGGGTCATCTGGTGGTGGTGCTGGGTGCACCGGGCCTGTCCCCCGAGGGGAGCTCGTGCACCGAGACTACTGGTCTCCCGTCACAGGACGACCCTACGTCTCCTTTAGAGGTCTTCGGGCGAAAAGGTTCCAACCCTTTACTTTGGTTGGATGGTCTATGAATCATTATTTTTGTCATTTAATCCGTTTTACTCCGTTGTCTGCTCATAGAAGGTTTACTTCCTCGTTCTATTTTGGGGTTTTCTCAAGTCACTTCACCTCTACCCGTTGGACGGGTCATCTCCCAAGTTTCATTACTCACATTTCTGCAAGTCTCTTGAGTCCTCTTCTAACTTACTCCTCTCACTCTTCAATCTTCAAAAATTGTTTCTCACTCTTTTACATTTTTTTCTTGGTCTACTTCTTATGTTATTGACTTTACTTTTTGTGTGATCTCCCTTAGTCGTCATCTACTCTACTATGTTTCCTTGCCTAGACACTCACCCTTCCGTCTCCTCACCTTTAGTGACTTCAACCTGTCGTTTTCCCTTTGTGCAATTCTCCTTAAATTTCGTAGCACTCTTTGATTTTGATGACGCACGGAACGGACACGGTTCTCCTTGTGTTTGAAGTCAGTTTGCCTTGTAATCAAGAGAATGCTCCTTCGGTTTTACGCCTTGGGAAACCAGAAGTAAGTGTTTGTGGCAAGGAACGAACTAGTTCAATGTCAAGTTCAAAGAGGACAACATAGTCTCCTGTATATGCGTAGGGGTGTCATATACTTAACAAAGAAAGGAGAGACCTCACCCACCTTCCTTAGAGGAACTTACAAGAAAATCCAAAAAGAGACAAATTTAACATTGGCTGTAAAAAGTTTTTAGTCAAAATACTAGAAGTACCTTGGAGGACTCTAATGAGACTGGGAATAGCACCCTCGCTCTTCGTCGTCTCTTTATTCCTTTATTCTTTCCTTCTACTTTCTTTGCGCCCCTGTACACAGAGTCTAGAGACATCACGCCTCATGTAACACACTAATTATATAAAAACAGTTAATTTTACAATCCCAAAATTACATTCTAGTCTCTGAAGGGACAACAATCCGGAGGTGCGAAGGTGACTTCTCTTGTGCCAAGGCAGGGACCTACCCCTCGATTCTGGGGTGTTCGGTGCACCGTGTCGTTTTCTTTTTTTGAGCAGTTCCAATTGAGAAGGTCATGTCCTTTATTTCCTTGATTGTAATAATTTACAGTCAGACATCACCTGTCCGAAAATACATAAAGGTAATTAAGAAGAGTAAAATACCAACTTCTTTGTCCGAATCCACTCTTTTACCGTCTTAGGATTTGAGTCTAGACGAACTAAGTTAGCTAGGAAAGGTGATTTGACGTAACGGTGTGTAACGCATGGATATAGATACGTCAAAATTTTATATATTTTAATATGTCTCTCTCGCTTTAATAGATAGTTATATATTTTTGTCAATAGAACGGTTGTTTAGTTCATTGAAGTCGCACAGGCGACACACGTAACCGAGGTGTCCCGACGACATTCCTTCCCGGTGTGGGACCTACCGAATCTCGTTGCCTCGAACGAGCAGAGCGCCAAGGCCTCCCGTCCGCGGCCTTCGGTCCGCGACGCCCTGGCCCGGAGCGGCCTCGGAGACCCCTCCCTGCAGACCGAGGCCGCCGGAGTCCGCGAGAGGCCGGAGCCCGCCGCGCCGACGTCAGAGACAGCGGCAGAGGACGCCGGCAGAGGCCGTACAGACGCACAGAGGAAGAGCAGTGACCTCCGGAGAAGGGATTGAGACGAAATAAAAGAGTGTTCCTGATCAGTGAGACGAGATTAGCTCCCAGAGTGGCACACACGAGGCACGACCCGGTGAGACCACCCAACACAGGCTGAGACGCTGGGGTACCTGACACCGGCGGTCCGAGGAGGCACGTACCCTAAGAGGTCCGTCCTCGCGACCTCACCCGACGGCACGGGAGGAGACCCCAGAAGTACTGGGTCCTTTACTTGGGAGCAAAGAAGACAGAGGGTGCAATCGTCCGTCAGAGACAGTAGTCGTGGTGGACCCTCGGGCATGACCGACTTCCGGAGGGGATCAAGTCATACTGACCCAGAGTGCACTAATATGGACGTCACTGTGCTAAAGGTCCATCCCAGTGTCAGTGTCGTGACCCCCGCCGCCGACAATCCTGAACTTGTATTGCAAAACCCCTTATGTGGTTGGGTATCAGTCAGGGACGCTTAGCGAAACCTCACGTGCCTCGGAAGCGGCACATCCGACACTGTCGGGTGCTCGAGCCTCACAGAGACGAAATTTAGAAGAGACATAAGAACGTCGTGTAAAATGTGAAAAGTTCACACGTTCTGCGTGTATCAAGTAGTGTAAATAGGGGCTCATAAAGTATCATAAAGTACGATATTGTTTACCTTAACACGAACAGGGTAAAAGGCGCGGAAGAAAAGTCCACATATTTACCACGACAATTAAAAACATACAACCAACGAAGGGACGAGATCCTGAATCAAGATCGGGACTGCCGTAGATTCCTTAAGATTTCCTAAGCTGTTTTTCGGCAATCCCGAGTCATCATCATCAAAAAGTCCATCTAAGAAATTTTAAAGACCTGTTCCAGTACCGTAGACCTTTATTTCTGTCAAAAGGGGGGAAAGGTCAACCAACGAAAAATAAAAAGAAGGGGTATGACACGACCGATCCTGGAGGTCATGTTACAATTTATCTTCAGCACTCTAACTTATAGGAACGTCTCTCTCATAAATCGTTTCAACTTGTGCGTAAGAACCATTTTTGAGAGTCGTTTTATCGTTATCTTCCTTTGAAGGAGTATAAGTAGTCTCCAGAGAGAGTTTTGGGGTGTCGACTGTACTGTAAATCACCGTTCTCTGATTTACGGTAAGAGGATGTTGACCTTTGAACGACGACGACGACGACTCAGCGAAGTCAGCACAGGTTGAGACACACTGGGGTGTCTGCCGTCGGGTGGTCCGAGGGGGGCAGGGACCCTAAGAGGTCCGTTCTTGTGACCTCACCCAACGGTAAAGGAAGAGGTCACGTACTTTCACTTTTCACTTTTCACTTTTACTTCAGCGAGTCAGCACGGGCTGAGAATCACTGGGGCACCTGACGTCGGGTGGTCCGAGGAGGTAGGTACCTTAAAAGGTCCGTTCTCATGACCTCACCCCACGGTAACGGAAGAGGCTAACCTTTGTACCCTCCTGAAATTTATCTCCTCAATGAAACCATCTGACTCGAATTTTGGAGACCGACGTCTTATCTCGTCACTAATCTCTCCGCTTTTTCATCTATATCCTTTTTATTTATATCCAAAAATAATTTTTAAAAAAAAAGTCATCATGTCAACCTCCTATTACCACAGAAGTAGATTCGTGTAACGCATTAAGACACGACTGGTCGGAGGTCCCGTAAAAGTAATCATGACTACCGACCCCTCCCCATTACCCAAATCCACACCTCGGCCCTTACCTTCCACGAGACACGACGTCTCTCAGGGCTGTCACTTCCCGACGACGACGACGACGACGACTCAGCGAAGTCAGCGCAGGGTGAGACACGCTGGGGTATCTGTCGTCGGGTGCTCGAGGGGGTAGGGAGCCCAAGAGGTCCGTTCGTGTGACCTCACCAACGGCAACGTCAAAATTTGAAATTATTTCACATTAAAATAAATAAAGAAAACAACGGACACGAAAAACTCAGTATAAAATTTTTTTCAATGGTTTAGTTTCCAGTATTTCCAAAAGGGGATACAAAAGAGGATTCTCAAAATATCAAAATCGAGAATTTAAATCCAAAAACTAGGTAAACTTAATTAGAAGGATATAGTACGTCCCATTCCCAGGTTGAAGTAAGAAAACGAGACACTTGCAAAAGATCTAGTAAGTAATTTTTCTAATTTATACTGGTCAACGTTTTGATTAGAGAATAAGAGACGACAAATAATAGGAAGTGGACTCTTTCGTTGACACCATATCACCCTTTTTATGACCTAATCTTTAGTCTTCTGGATCCAAAATCTAAATTGTAAACCATACTCTAGTCTCCGTTTAGGGAAAATTTTTCAAATCGAAAGGGATATTTTACCCTTCACGTTCGGGATAGACGGAATGTCAAAGTACTATTTATAGTTTAATTAGTCGGAAAGTCTAGATAATAAGAGACAAGAACGACGACAATAAAATTCAAAATTCTTTCTAGGTCTCTTCTCGTCGATTTCAGTTCCCTACTCTCTCTCAATGATCTCTTGGTCCATTTTTCTGACCCTTTTGGAACTGTCTGATATACTGATTTCTTATACTTATACTTGGGAGGATGGCTCAAGCCGTTCCGTCGAAACACGAACACGCATTAGCCGAATGTCTACTGCGGAAGGACATCGAGCACGACGCGATTACGACGTGCCCTAGAGGATGGAATTGACCTCCCTTTTGTCCTTTGATAAAATGTCGAATCACTCTTGCAAAGAATTGCAAAATGAAGGAATTTACCACGGGGAGGGTGTTTGTTTTGTGTAAAATGAGGAGTTTATAACAATACGATAGACGGCACGGAGGTCAATAAATAATAATATCTAAATAAACGGTCGTCCTACACTACAGACATTTTATTAAAAAAATGAACACTAAATTTTTGGGGTGTACTACATTTTAAATGTAGAATTAGTAAAATTTAGTTTAAATTAATTTGAATGTAGAATTAGTAAAACTTATCAGTACAATCGACCACCGAGTCTACCATTTCTTAGGGGGCCGTTACGCGCTCTGCACCCAAGTCAGGGACCGAACCCTTCCAGGGGACCTCTTCCCTTACCGACGGTTGTGAGAACGGACCCTTTAGGGCACCTGTCTCGGGACCGTCCGGTGTCAGGAACCCCGACGCCTCTCAACCTGTGCTGACCGCTGAGTCACAGTCGCAGTCGACGCACAACGCGTCGTCTAGGGTCTCGCAAGAGCAGCGTGTCTGGACTCCGCGACTCGGATGAGGTGTTGCAAGACAAAGGCAAGAAGGGTCGGACATCGACTTTTACTCGAAAAAAATTATACTCTTCTTTGAAATTATATTTTGGAGAACATCACCGTACTTTAATTTAGTGTAAATTAACGTGTATCTTTTTTAAGGGAAGTAATTATCTTGTGTTAAGATAATTTAACTTTGGAATCTTTTAACTCCTACATGAGTGAGATCCACGATTCTTGACTTCACTCGAAAGATTATGTCAATAAAGACCTTTTTAGGTGCGGTCTCCTGGTTCCTGATTGACACTAGTTAAAAAAAATGAACTTTTATTACTCACACTGACTCTATTGAAAGTATCTCTCACTCGATTTCGGGATAACCGGAGGACGATTCATCTTCCTAATGACAACTTTCATTTAAGGATACCATCGGACACGACCTCTGTCGGATCTACATAAGGGGAATTTAGGAAAGAATAGTCCAAAAACGGAGACGGTAGTGTGGTCACAGGAAAAGTTCCATGGTTGCTAAAGTCACAACAAATGAGGTGAACAATTAAGTATCAGTAGTGGAAGTCAAGTCAAGTCAGCGAGTCAGCACAGGCTGAGAAACGCTGGGGTACTTAGCGTCGTGAGGTCCGGAGGGACAGGTAGTGGTAGAGGACCTCAAGTGAGTCTGAGTGCAGGTAGCTCAGGCACTATGGTAGGTCGGTAGAGTAGGAGCCAACAGGGGAAGAGGAGGACGGGGGTTAGGGAGGGTCGTAGTCTCATAAAGGTTACTCAATTGAGAAGCGTACTCCACCGGTGTCATGCCCTCAAAGTCGAAATCGTAGTAAGGGAGGTTTCTTGTGGGTGCCGACTAGAGAAAGTCTTACCTGCCCAACCTAGAGGAACGTCAGGTTCCCTGAGAGTTCTCAGAAGAGGTTGTGGTGTCAAGTTTTCGTAGTTAAGAAACCGCGACTCGGAAGAAGTGTCGGGTTGAGAGTGTAGGTATGTACTGGTGTCCTTTTTGGTATCGGAATTGATCTGCCTGGAATCAACCGTTTCATTATAGAGACGAAAACTTATACGATAGATCCAACCAGTATTGAAAAGAAGGTTCCTCATTCGCAGAAAATTAAAGTACCGACGTCAGTGGTAGACGTCACTAAAACCTCGGGGGGTTTTATTTGAGACTGTGACAGAGGTGACAAAGGGGTAGATAAAGGGTACTTCACTACCCTGGCCTACGGTACTAGAAGTAAAAGACTTACAACTCGAAATTCGGTTGAAAAAGTGAGAGGTGAAAGTGAAAGTAGTTCTCCGAAACATCAAGGAGAAGTGAAAGACGGTATTCTCACCACAGTAGACGTATAGACTCCACTGACTATAAAGAGGGCCGTTAGAACTAAGGTCGAACACAAAGAAGGTCAGGTCACAAAGAGTACTACATGAGACGTGTCTTCAATTTATTCATCCCATTGTTATATGTCGGAACTGCATGAGGAAAAGGATGAACCTCGGTCAGACAACAAGGTACAGGTCAAGATTGACAACGAAGGACTAGACGTATGTCTAAAGAGTTCTCCGTCCAATCCACCAGACCATAAGGGTAGAGAAAGGCTTAAAAGGTGTCAAATAACACTAGGTGTGTCAGTTTCCGAAACCGTATCAGTTATTTCGTCTTTATCTACAAAAAGACCTTGAGAACGAAAAAGGCACTAGGTCGCCTACAACCGTTAAACTAGAGACCAAGGAGACGGAAAAGATTTTGGTCGAACTTGTAGAGCTTCAAGTACCAAGTACATAACGACTTCGGACCGAACCTCTTAAAACTCGTAGTGAAGTGATCGTACACTCTACTCACGTTAACACGCCATCAAACTCGTAAGAAACCGTAACGGAAAGAAACCCTAACCTTACTTTTGACTGGAAAAGGTCAGGACACCGGTGACGACTCAAAAGGTTTAAACGACCGTATAACTCACGTCGTGAAAGTGTCGTAGTAGAAAGTCCTAAACTTTGTCGAGTTGACCTTAAGGTAGTGGAGGTGATCGAAACAAGCATCACTACGAAAGATTCCGGGTGAACTGAAGTGTAAGGTTCTACAGACCGAGATCTAATCACTAGTGTAGTAGTACTAATAGACCCAGCACTTCTAGAAAAAACATGTCAAGAAGACACATAAGAACGGTGGAGAAGAATTATAGAAGACGAAGACAATCCAGGTATGGTAAAGACAGGAAATAGCTCGGGTAGAAACGTACTTTACAAGGGAACCATAGAGATTAAAAGAACTTCTCTAGAGATCAGAAAGGGTAAGACAAGAAAAGGAGATAAAGAAACATAACTAGTGATTTCTTCCGAAAGAATAGAGAAGAACGAGAAGAAACCTTGAGACGTAAGTCTACGAATATAGAAAGGAAAAGAGGAAACGAAAAACGGAGAGAAGAAAAGTGTCGATGAACATTCGGGAGGGGTCTGTCAGTAAAACGAAAAAACGTAAAGAAAAGGTACCCCTACCAGAACTAAGGACAGAGGACGTGTTACAGTGTTTGGAGGTGGGTATCAAGTAGTCCGTGAGACAGATAGTCTAGATCAGGGAATTTAGATAAAGAGTGAAGGTGACATATTAGTATTCCCTAAACTAACTCCAGTATGGACTTACCAGATCACCAAAAGGGACAAAAGAAGTTAAATTCAGACTTAAACCATTATTCCTCAAGTACTAGACTCGGTGTCACTCGAGGACCAGAACAAAAACAACCGACATATCTCGAAGAGGTAGAAACCGACGTTTCTTATATTAGTCAGACTAAAACCACAACTGGTAGACCACTACAGGTACACATCTCAGAAGAGAACACAACAACCTTCTCCCACAAACGATACTGGTCACGTAAAAGAACCGTTTTGAGATAATCAGAAACGGGACGAAGTAAGGCGTAAGGTTCCGGTTTAAACGGACAATGAGGTCCACAAAGAACTGAAGGATGAAAACGTAAGGTCAGGGGATCTTACTTTGCCTGTAGAAAAAACCCACAATCAAGATTTTCCAGAACATCCAGAAGTATCTTGGTAAGTTGAAGTCGAAGAAGTCGCAATGACCAACCCCGTATCTGAACCTAATGACACTATAACTTACCAAACGGAACCCTTGCTTGTCTCTAGTAAGACAGTAAAACTCTGCAGTGGAATGAATCGATATTTGTCGTAAACTATTCAACCGGTGAGGGAGGAGGAGAAGGAACTTAATCCGAAAATCCTTTAGTTCGAAAAGAAGACGTAAAATAGGTAAGGAAGAGAAAAAAAAAAAGAAGGAAAAGAGGAGTTCCCTTTACGGGGTTCTGAATCAGGACCCTGCGGACGGAGTAGATATCAGTCAGAGAACCTCTCGAGGACGACTGAGAATGAATTTACGATGGATATATGATAGACAAGTTTCTTCCGACTCGCGGCTTCTTAACTACGAAAACTTGACACCACGACCTCTTCTGAGAACTCTCAGGGAACTTGACGCTCCTCTAGGTTGGTCAGGTAGGATTTCCTTTAGTCAGGACTTATAAGTAACCTTCCTGATTACGACTTCGAGGTCATCAAACCGGGGGACGATGTTACTCGACTAACTAACCTTCTCTGGGACTACGACCCTTACTAACGTCCGTCCTTCTCTTCCCCCACTGTCTCTTACTCTACCAACTTACTGTAGTCGTTTACTCAGTACTCAAACTCGTTTGAGGTCCTCGAGCACTCCCTGTCCCTTCGGACCGCACGACGTCAGGTACCCCAACGTTCGACAACTTGTGATGAATCGTTGATTTGCTGGCGTTTGACAAGAGGACTTAAGATCCGAACTATAGAGATCTATAGGGAACTATAGTAGACTTGAGGGATGAGTAAAAGAGAACTTACCGTTGACCCCAAAACCTGAATTGGACAGGTCTCGGTTTGGGGACCATAAAGGGGTTAGGATCTTGCAGATGAGTGTCGGTAAGGACTTCTTCAATCACCACTGAGGAAGGAAATAGTCCGGTCTTTGAAACCTCAACAAGAACTGAGGAGGAAAGAGTGGGGATGAAGGTCGAATAGTCGTTTAAGACAAGCGAATCGAAGTGTTAGGTATATAGGTCTTGGGTCTGTCAAGAGGACTGGGGGTAATGATGATAGACGACTATATTTGCCTGTATCCTTTCTCCTTAGCTCAGCAATATCTACCAATCTTGATTGAACTGGAACATTTTCTCTGGTAAAGACTATCGACCTATCTCTTTCACCACGGGTGAAACACCTTCCGCAACTTAGAAGTCATAGTCTTAGAATATAAGGTGTGTGATCCTTATTATCATAAGATAACAACCTAGAACTGATCACCTTTCTGAATTACCCTTTATTTCAAAAAGGTTTCTACAAAGAGCAATGACAATCCTTTATTTTAACCCTTCTCCGTTTACTATCTAATCTGTAGAAGTAAATACATACGCCATTATTACAGCTCGAATACAAGATCCTGTCGACAGACTTTTACCAGGGACATCCACCAACCGCACTTGCGTCTTGTTCCATCCCAGTCTAGACTCTTTGTCACGTCTTCTTGACCGTCCTGGACGACTACCAAAAATAAGTGAACTAGGTAATACAAACCGGCAGCTGGTCCCTAGCTTGTACCCGGGCACCGTCACTTTCGTGACCTAGAATTGGTCCCCTGGTGGTCCCTTGGGGGCGTGAACCACGGTCGAACACAGTATATCCACGTCCGCGACTACCTGACCACTCGTCCTACTCTTCTCTATTCTCCGTCCTCTCGGTTTCCTGCTTCTTCGGGGACTTTCCTTACCCTTTCAACTCCTTCCCACGATCGAACACCTCTTTGGAGAGTAAAAAAAAAATGTAAGTTCAAAGTCCCTAATCACTTTACACGTTTACCTTTACGGACTACCCGAGCTGCAATTCCTCTGAAACCGCGAGTACGAAAGGGAAGGCCTAGCCGGAACGTACGGAACGGGTGGAGAGTAGGAGAGGAAGGGACAGAATCAGGAAGTGGACGTGGGACCCCACGAGTCAGCACAGGCTGGCACCTACCGTCGACGGTCCGAGGAGACAGGTACCCTAAGAGGTCTTTCTTGTCCTCACCCAACGGTACGGGAGGAGGTCCCCTAGAAGGGCTGGTCCCTACCTGATCGTAGGGAATACGGAGGACGAAAGTGTCCGCCCAAGAAATGGCGACCGCGAGGGACCCTTTGGGAACCGTGGGAGACTACACCGAATTTTAACTATAAGTCGCACGGGAAACACCCAGCTAACCTCCGTAACGGGTCACAGCTCGTCGGGCGGTAGACTTTGCACCACCGAAACCATTTTTTTTTACCCACCACTTAACACGACGGACACTAATGAATACGGACCTTCGCTAAGGACAGCAAACGAGTGCAAAGTAATACGAACGTCCGAGTCAACACGGGCTGAGAAACACTGGGGTACCTGACGTCGGGCGGTCCGAGGAGACAGGCGCCGGAAGAGGTCAGTTCTTATGACCTCACCCAACTGTAGGTGAAAAAGCCTTCTAGAAGGGCTGGGTCCCTAGTTTGGACCTAGAGACGGAACACCGTCCAAGAAATGACAGACTCGGAGGTCCTTGCGGGAGCAACAGGGGGAGAATTGGGTCAAAGCTTTCTTAGCCCTCCTCGTCAGGATGTCTCATGGACCCCACTTTCAATCTTTGGAACGGGAAGTGGTGCTTCGCGGGGTCGTCGTCGTCGTCGTCACTCGTGTCTGTCGGCCTGGTAATAAAGTAAGATCGTACTTGGACCGGACTCTAAAGTTTAGGAGCTTTCAAATATTTGAAGTTTGCACACATAAGAACCCTTTTATATAAAAATTTTTTTCTAATCTTGACGGTTTGTTTGCTGGGAACAAAACGTCAGAGGGGACCTCACGACTAGGAAAAAGGAAGGAAAGGTCCCACGAACAAATGCGAAAGGAAAGGGGAGATGCGTCGACTCCCAGGTACCAGATGTCAAAATCACAGATCGGTGAAAAGAAAGTGTACAGATAAAGTTCGCGTCGACCTCTTTAAGAATGTTGGTCTGACAATGAATATCTTTAAATACTAGTCGACGGAGTCCACCCAAAAGTCGTCGTGGAATGTTTAATACATAGAGATCAGTTGTGTGAGTAAGGTTGTCGAAAGTTTGAAGACGGGAGGAGTCTGGGACTCAGAGAAATTTAAGGAGAAGAGGAACTGGAGTTGTCTATTAGAACAAAGGACGAACTGGTTCTTAACTTGTCCTCGATGGTGTGATTGTTTAGACCTCCGTATGGATGTAGAGGTGGGTACAGAAAGGAGGACAATCTTATTTTTTCCTGGTCGGAGAGGTGGACGAGGTACCTAGGTCAGAGGAAATGTAAACAGTTTCTGGGAAAAGATAATGACCCGGTCAGAGGGACAATGCGAGTTAGGGAAATAGATAAGAACAAGGAGCCGTGAATTTTATATGAACTCAGAAAGGAGGGGAGGGGTCAGTGCGAAGAACTTGTCTTTTAGCAGAGACGAGTGTAGACGTGAAAAGAGGAGGACGAGGATTATAGAGCCGCAGAAACAGGTCGCGACGCGAGAACGGGACGTACCGCGTCTGCGGGGACAAAAGGAGAAGAGCTGAGAATCAGAGGAAACGACCGAAGAGAGGATAATTCATAATTTCAAGTATCAAAATATAAACTCTAGGAGAAGAGAATAAGACAGGAAAAGACTTCATTAGTACAGACACGTCTTTTGAAGTCAATACGACTACTGAGGTCTTACAAATAGGAAATAGGTCTGGAGAGAGGACAAAGAACATATAACGATTTAAAGATCCGGAAGATGTCACAGTAAGTGAATAATCCATAAGTCAATTACGAAAGGAGTTCTGACGGACTGTCTTGCTTACTTATTTGTTTGAAATTTCTAAGAAACACTGGTTTTGGTTTAGGAAGTATAGGAGTCCGGATCGTGTATCACCTACGAGTCATTTACGAAATATTTACTGAATAGTTTTTTTCTTACTCATTTATTTTTGGAAACATTACTAAGTAATATCGGTTGGTTCTGGTTTCTGGAACGAATAGAATAAGAGAAATTTTTACATTGACTCATATCGAATTTGATTTTGAACGAAGTACTCTCTAATTAAGAAATTGTCTAGTTGATAATTACTTTCAACGTCCACACAAACCTTACAACTGACTTAATATACACACGTCACATACTCCTTATTCTTTAGTTTTCCAATATCTAGGGACGATTGATAACTAGACCACATCCATACGACCAGTGCTCGTGTCCGAAACCAAACCCTGATACTCCTTCTTATGAGTCTTGGATGACATCAACACGCTACGTAGACACTTTACGTCTTGGGTGGAGTCTCCTGATTGGCGTTATTATGAACTTAACAACGTAAATCGAACCGTGTTCCGGACCGTGTCTTATTCACAAATCATGAATAATAATAATTAAAAGGTAAAACTAGGTCATGTATATCCACGGTCAGTTTCTGTATGTCATCTACTCACGACTTATACCAATAAATAGTCTTAGTGAAATCGAATTTTTTTTTTTTTTCTGAGACCCCGGGTAGGGGTCCGACGACTCAGTCTGACCTCCACCCCTCACCCCTCACCTCATCCCCTCCCCTCCGTTCCCATACATAAAGAATTTCGAGGGGTCCTCTAACACTCGTAGTCAGTCCAGACCGTCAATATTATGACTTCTATCTTAACAAAGATCTTTAGTAGACTCATACTCTATATTAGTCCTTTTTACCAAGGTCACACTTCCTTTTCCTCGGTCTTTACTGTAGAGATTTTTCGGTTAACAGACATCGGAAACCCTAGTCACCAGTATATCAACTCGACTAAACGGACTCTTGTCCAGTATTACTCTCACTTCGTCCGTGTCGACTCGGTAAAAGTTCCAGGGTCTTACTTTTCTTTTCGTCTCGTTCACTCGACAATTGTCGACGGTCTTAATTAAGTCTCATCGGTACACCCTACCCCTCCGTACTTCTCTCGAAGTCGTCCTCTACCATCTTTATATTTCTAATTCACAATCCATAATCTCCTTCTTTCTAATCTCCCTTTATCTACTTCATCGACCCCACTCGTTCTTTACGATATTCTTTTATCCTCTTCTATTAAGAATGACCCTTTTCTCTATTGTGTACGGAGTCTTCTTCTTCCCCTTTTTTCAGAATCCTTCTTAGCATTTGTGTAAAACTCTCTAATTGTACCTTTTCCGGTTTCCCTCGTACCTATTTGCTGGCTAAACATTTACGTGAGGTCTACGGTCTGTGTGGTCAAGATGTCCTCCTCTCTCCACGGCGCTTCGGATCGGTTCCGTCACTTCGACTATTGTTTCCCTTTATTTGCTCCCGCCAGTCTTCATGACTTCCTATTAATCTTAATGTGTTCACCCCTATTTCAGGTTGAGTCCCATCCTTTCGTATATCATGGCTCTCTGTCTGCCTTGTGACTTCGGATTCCTCCGAAAGTCACCTGTGACGGCCACAAGTGGCCCCAGCCCGGCGCGCGGGCTGTCCCCGTCCCCTACGGGGGAGCCCTGTCGAAGACAAGAACACCTACGAGCAAAGACTATTTGGAACCCCCGTCTTTCTGTGTTTCACTGCGACCAATCCTTGTCCTGACGGACACTAGACTCCCTTACGAAACCAGAAATTTTCTGCCTTACACTCCGAAAGGGGTCGTCTCGGACTTCGGACGGGCCGTAAGACTCGCGACACCCTCAGACCTCCCCGACAGTTCAGACCCAACCTCAGAGAGACCGGTATCCACATGCAATCTGCCAACACTTACGTACACACACGCACACAGACAGATGTGTGTGGACGGAGAGTAGGGGTTTCTTTAAATTTTCTCTTTTACTAATAAACCACAGAAAGAAAGTATAACATTTATTGCTACAACACCCTTTTTAGACTTTCATTGGTTTTTCTTGGGTTCTTCGGTCTGTCACTTTTAGGTAAATATTTTATTCCTAATTTATTATGAAGAATTCCAAATATGTGACAATGACCAGATTTTATATAAATCTTCCTTTTCAGCAGGGTGTCAAGGCTTCCCTAACCAAGGTCTTCGGGGACACGTCTCTACCTACGAGTTTAAGAAATATATTTTACCACCCACGTCTCCTGGTAGACATAAAATACCGCAGTGGTCCAGTTGTCTTATACACCGTTTCACTTTATGGAAAAAAGGTTAGTACGTCACCACTCTTGAGTTTAATTAAAGAGTTGTCGACTCTCCAAAACTATCTCAGTAAAGTTTCTATTTGTTTAAGGACAACCTTGTGTTCCTTTAATTTTTATACTCCTCTTTATTAGTCGAAGGACAACTTCCACTCCTCCATCACCTTCATAATTTTCTTCCCTTCCGAGGGTCTCCCAATTTTTGGTTTCTTCAATTTCCTGACTTCTCTGGATAGACATGCGTCTTTACTAATTACTTTTCGTATTGTCATTTCTTTTTGTCTAACTTCTGCGACTCCCTTTGTAATCTTTAGTCTTTGGTTCGCCCTCTTCCGAAATGCGTCTGGGTCCTACCGTCTTTGCGTTCCAATCTCGACTTTAATCCAGTGACGAAACGTACGAGCCTAAAACGTTTTTGTTTCCTCACTCACGTATCATCCATTCTTTGTGTAAGTCTAACGGAATTTTTCCCATTCTAACTTTCAATCTTCTTAAAAAACAGTTTGACAAAATCCTCGATGTATTCCTAAACCCCCTAACGCAACATATACACCTCTCTTCTCCATAGTCTACGGGCACCATCACGTCACAGTTTTTCTACTTGTCTATTAAATCATCGTCTGTAGATCTGAGACTTTGATTTGTTGTATTATGTTCATGACATCTTCCCTCTCTCGAAGACCCAGATTACTAGATGGTCTCCGGAGACTCACCTGGAAACCGTCGAGACGAGTCTCCGTACACCTTCCGCTCCACTCGTCGCGACACCTCGACCACCACTGTCCTTCACTCTAGTCGACCCTTGACCACGGACGACGATCATGATTTGCGACTCATATTCTAAAAACACTCTTAGGACGACGTTTCTGGCTCTCCTTGTCATCTCTTGTACTCTACACGGCATCTCCCCCAGACTCTTCGATTGACCTTTTAGAAATGGTACGGTCTCTTACTCCACCCTTTATTCAAGTAAGATAAACTTAATTCTTTCCGAAAATAAATCTGTTCGACACCAAAAGAGAAATTAACAAGGTCTCGTCGAAAACTTTATACTCCTGACATATATACTCGACAACCCTAGTCGCAGAGGTAGGAGTTAATTTTTCCAACTGCTCTTTTAATTTGACTATTCTTAGTTCATCGTGACGAGTATTATAGGAAATCATGAAATTATCAGATATCGCACTTAAAGGAGAAGAGATAATTTTTAAAAAATTCTCAAAATCCTATACTTTCTCTGTCAGGTCCTTCGACTCCAGGGAGTATCCGATCATAAGGTTTTATCGTAGAGAGATCGACAAAGTTCTCATCTTAAATTTTCTCTTATGTCTCTTCGACCTTATCGTAGTATTTGTACTTATTTTTTTGGTTTCATTACTTTTGAACATTTGTTTTCACTCCCTATCGACACCAGAAACCTCCCCATTTCCTACGTCTTCCTTTGGCGTAGTACCTTTACGTCATTAGGGGGCATAGGCGTCCCTTCCCTAGGGATCTTGACGGGCACATATGGACTTTGGTGTCCATCGGATTTGGGATCTAATCAATCCAAAAATGTAAGCCTGTGCTGACTCGCTGAAGTGACATGTGTGCATGTATGGATACTATTGCAAATTAAAGATTTAATCCGGTCATTCCTTAATCGTTGTTGCTATTATTTTATCCTGTCAATGTTGTTATAGGACTTTAGTCTCAATATACTTACACAAGAGAGGGAGGGTCTTACAGACAGTGGACTGAGTGGAACACTACTACACGCTACTCCTTTACTGCGTCACAATCCGACGAGAACCGGAAGACCACTATCCAATCCTCCTCGCGAACGAGACCCACTAGAGCCGCGCAGCTCGACACCACGACACTCAGCCGACAATCGTCGTCCGCTACTACTACCAATCCCTAGGGTCCGCGTTGTCTGGCACAGTCGGGTCTAAGGTGGTGCAATGAGCATTGTCATGCATCAAATTTTGAATTCTTAACAAATAAAGGAGTTAAAAGTCCGGTGTCAACTGACGACCATTGACCTTGGCGTCTTTCGTTTTAGTGTCTAACCTCCCCCCGATGACTTTTTCTTCACCCTTCTTTTATCTGTCTCCGATTAATCTTCAATAATCTCTCGTCGGGAGGCTAGCGTCTGGTGTGTCGACAACCACAGTCGAAAAGGACGACGGAGAACGTCGAAAAGTAGTCACTCGAGTAAGGGCACCAAAATTAAAGGTAAACATACGACGACGACGACTCAGCGAAGTCAGCACAGGTTGAGACACGCTGGGGTATCTATCGTCGGGTGGTCCGAGGGAGTAGGGACCCTAAGAGGTCCGTTCTCGTGACCTCACCCAACGGTAAAGGAAGAGGTTACGTACTTTCACTTTTCACTTTCACTTCAACGAGTCAGCACAGACTGAGAATCGTTGGGGTACCCGACGTCAGGTGGTCCGAGGAGGCAGGCACCCTAAGAGATCCGTTCTCGCGACCTCACCCAACGGTAAAGGAAGGGGTCACGTACTTTCACTTTTCGCTTTCACTTAACGATCATTGAGAGTTTAGTAAAGTCAAGTCAGTGAGTCGATACAGGTAGAGACACTGAGGTTCCTGACGTCGTGTGGTCCGGAGGGACAGGTAGTGGTTGAGGGTCTCAAGTGAGTTTGAGTCCAGGTAGCTCAGCCACTACGGTAGGTCGGTAGAGTAGGAGACAGCAGGGGAAGAGGAGGACGGAAGTCAGAAAGGGTCGTAGTCCCAGAAAAGTTTACTCAGTCGAGAAGCGTAATCTACCGGTTTCATAACCTCGAAGTTGAAGTCGTAGTCAGGAAGGTCACTTATAAGTCCTGACTAAAGGAAATCCTACCTGACCAACCTAGAGGAACGTCAGGTTCCCTGAGAGTTCTCAGAAGAGGTTGTGGTGTCCAGTTTTCGTAGTTAAGAAGTCGTGAGTCGGAAGAAGTGTCAGGTTGCGAGTGTAGGTACGTACTGGTGACCTTTTTGGTTCCGGAGCTGATCTGCCCGGAAACAACCGTCTCGCTACAGAGACGAAAACTTATACGCCAGGTCCAACCAGCACCGAGAATCCGGTTGAGGTGCGAGTGTCTGGGTCGAGGGATAATTTCTAGGAGAGAGCCGACACAGTGCTCACGGAGTCTAAGTGACCCAAGTCTGGACTTCGTTGCGGTAGAGGCGTGCCGAGGGAGGGTAACGTCCGGACGAAGGGGGCACAAAGGGACTCCGCCTCACGCCGTCAGAGTGAGGGGAATCAGGGGAGGGAGATCTTTGGCTCTGCACTGGGTTTCCAAGGGAGAAGTGAGGAGTCAGATTAGTCAGTCAGTCTGATAGGCAACAAGGGGAAACTAGAGAGAGTGTATATAATTAGAGAACAGGAGTAGGACAGTCAAGCCTGATCCCCAACCGTTTGAAAAAGATATTTCCCGGTCGACCATTTATGAACCTGGAGGGTCCACCGAGTCGTCATTTCTTAGGTGGACGTTACATCCCCGGCGTCCTCTTCACCCAGACTAGGGACCCAACCCTTCTAGGGGCCCTTGGGTCATAAGACCGACCTCTGAAGGTACCTGATATGTCAGGTACCCCAACGTTTCTCAGCCTATACTGACTCGCTGATTCACACCTTATAATAAGTCGTTATTTCTCTTCACTTTATAACTACACACGATTCAACGAAGTCAACACAGACTGAGACGTTGGGGTATCTGACATCGGGTGGTCCGAAGAGACAGGTACCCCAAAAGGTACCCCAAGAGGTCCGTTCTTGTGACCTCGTCCGACGGTAGAGGAGGAGGTCCCCAGGAGGGGCGGGTCCCTAGCGGGGCAGAGGAGACAGAGGACGTGCCCGTCCGCCCTTCGGGTCCGTGTAAGACGCCCAACCTTTCTCGGAGTCTTCCAGTGTATGGTGCACTAATATAAATATGTCGTAAGAACTTCACTAATTTAATGTCTCTACCCCTTGTTTGATCACCAATGGACCCTAGTCCTTATCACCCCTTCGTCCTACCCAGACCGACGTTTCCTATCGTACTCCCTCCACAAACACTACCCTCGTCTCAGGACATAGAACTCGGACCACCGCAAGGGTGCTCAGGTACGCATACAATTCTGTCGCATCTCGGCCCGGACAACCCAGTCGCAGTCAAAGGACCAAACCTTCAACACTACATGGGTGACCCCCTTTAACACACTTCCCATATACCCTGAAGAGACATGATAGAAACGTTAAAGGATACTTGGATTTTAATAAAGTTCTACTTTTTAATTTAAAAAAAAAGAAATCTCTAAATTCACCATACATCGTACTAGTAAACGGTGAGTACCATGACGTAAACTAGTTGCATTTAGTTAGACACGGAAAGTTTGACTACAGTGACAACTCTGACTGCTCTCTCGACACGCGTCACTCCGACATCAGCCCGAACCTTATCGACCTTGGACAAATTTGCTCTCGACTCTGTGACATCGGGCAACGAACTATAGGACAGACCCTGTACGGAACAGAATTAAGAACTCAATTCACCATTCCGAATCAGACTCGGCACAGACCCGCACGAAAGTCAAGGACCGGGAGGACACACGACCGAAGACCTCCTGTCGCTGACGTCGTCTCTCAGGACATATTAGAGACAGGAGAACCCCCTCGAACTACTTGTTATTCATGAAGGCTGACCCGTAATTAAGAAAAGAATTATATCTCAACTTTTAGAAGACCATTCTAAAACCTTTTTTTAGACTAAAAAAAAAAAGTTATTCGTTATAAGTGGAGTTTGAAAGCTTGTCACAACATGATATATAATTCAATTTACTTATAAGAATACGTTTAAATTTTACTCATAATGTTTTGGTCTTGAATGTTAAGAGAAACCTTTTACACCGTATGCATTGAATTTATAAAAAGAAAACATGAATAATAGTTCGAGTTTCACTTATACTCCCCCTTTTCCACTTATACTCCCCCTTTTCCATTTATACTCGTTTTGATGTATAAGAAATCATTTTAATTCTGTTAAAAAAAAGTCCAATTTGACGTCTTGTTGTATAGTATAGTCTACCGTCTGTATGTAGTAAATTTCCCATTCTTTGAATGAATGTTTAATGTCAAGTGATTTACAAATTTTAGGACTTCTTAATTCTTTAGGAGTTCAGTCTGTCGATTTACTTTCAAAACTTGTTTCGAGGAGGATACCGTTTTGTACAAAGGAAAACAGAATTCTCTATTATTTTTTAAAAAATTACAAAATATATATTATTCATGTTCAATTTTAAACTCCAGACGTAAAATAAGAACACGACACCTGTCTAAAGTATGTTACTTTACAATTTTCTTAGAAATTTCTTTTAACTCCACAGCGAAACCTCTGACAGTCGAACGATCCCTTTCCCAATCCTCGCTAGGGAGACCTGACACAGGTCGGACGACTTTATCAGGTGAGCCAAGACCCTCACGAAACCCGTGCAGGGGTTCGAGTCATCAAATCTAAGGGACCCTTGTTCCTTCGGACCTTGCCTTTAGTCCCTCGGACCTCCCCCTGACCTGTCTACTCGTCACACAGACGAAGTAAGACTTCACCGACAACGGGAGGTCAGCGATTCGGTTCACACCGAGGAATCCTGGGCTACCCGACGCCGTGCGGTCCGAGGAGACGGGAGGTGGCGGAGGGCCTCGAAACGAGTTCGGTACAGGCAACTCAACCACTACGACAGATTGGTAGACGGCGGGAGAAGAGGAAAACGGAAGTCAGAAAGGGTCGTAGTCCCAGAAAAGGGTGACTCAGGCGAGAAGTGTAGTCCACCGGTTTCATGACCTCGAAGTCGCAGTCAGGAAGGTCACTTATAAACCCCAACCACGCCACTATCCTCTACAGATTTCGAGAATACTTTTTATTATCAATCTCTCTTGTTCGAGACATGCGACGAGCGCAATGAAGTACGATAGGGACCGGAAACCTTGAACCCCAGATTCCTGATAGGGAGAAAAGGGAGTGTGGGAGACTAATGTTGTGACGCATAAAATAAAAAAAAATAAAAAATAAAAAAAATTGTGACGCATAAAATTTTGAAACGTACGTCAAAGAGACTTAAATAGATACACCCATCATGAACGAGAGACTAAAGTATTTAAAAAGAAATATTGGCAAAACTTGGAGACATCCTAATCCATTACACAACAATTGTGAGGGAACTCCTTCGGTCGGACGCGACCGATTAAGTACGTTCGAAACCGGGGGTGGTCCGTCTTGGCGATCCCCGTCGGAGCCGCCGAGTGTCGGGTCTGCGCCCCGGTGAGGGCCGCGCGCCAGAGCCTAGACTCGGCGAAACCAGAAGACAATCCTCGAGGGGAAGGCCCACCGGTGCCGACAGAGACACCGTAGACACGGCGCGAGCGCGGACAAACCGAGTGCCCGCACACGTCCTACCACGTCTTCCGCCGCGGGGCGGTCACGACGACCGTCGAGCGTGAAACACGTTTACTAAGACGAACAGTGTCGCTAAAGAGTGATTTGTCACTACCTGATCCCGAAAGGAACATATACAGTCTCTTTTACTGTCGGGCACAATGACTCATTTTTAGAAATGGCGTGACACACACAGGTCTCAACTTCATCCAGAACTCTACAAAACTAAAAATCCACTATCTGAAATCGCTTCTTTTTCCTAAACTAAACTCGAGCATTGACACGTTGAAAACCTGAGCACTCTAACAAAGTAAGTACACTGAAAACGTGGAATCCTTGATAAAGATGACTTTGATTGAAGAACTGTTCAACTGTCATATTAGGTATAAACGGACAAAAGTAACTGTAATTACAGTCTATATAACCTCAATTATGTGTAGTCTAAGAAATTTTTTTGGGAATACTATTAACTATAAAAGAACCTTTATTTTTCTAACCTCAACAAAAATCACGGACTCTTTCATTTAATTGTAGGACCATATGTAACTAAATAAATCTTATTGAATGGGAAAAAATACGGATAGTGACTTTCTTTTAAACTTTATTTTTACAAACTTTTCATTCCAAAAAAAAAAAAAAACCGAAATTTTCGAGTAGGATCCGTTGGGGAAAGAGTTGGTATAGGGATTAGAAAACTTCAATTCAACTCCCTAATACCGGTACGGGAGATATCGTACGCGACGACAACGACAATAACGAGCAGACCTGTCAGCCGGAACCCAGACTACGAGAAATTCAATGCGCCTCGTAAGACGACACGACTGGGACTCGTCGGATGGTCTGTCTCATAGAAACCCAAGTTTTATTTTGTGTACCGTTAGTCGACCTTCATTTTGACACTATGTCTTTTGAAAATAGAAATGAAAACGAAAAACCAGACAAATATGGGGTGGGGTGGGGACGAGAAAGAACCGGAACGGTACACCGAACACCCTATAGTCAAAGGACTGGTCCCTGACTTGGACCCGGTGTCGTTACTCTGACATCTTGCGATTGGTGATCTGGGGGTCCGTCGAGACGACAATGGGGAAAGTTCAGAAATAAAATTTGATAAGTTTCGTGGTTAGTCGAGGTACGAAATATAAGGAAAGGGACATAAGTCTACCCAAGTCAAGTCAAGTCAAGTCAGCGAGTCAGCACAGGCTGGGAAACGTTGGGGTACTTGACGTCGTGTGCTCCGGAGGGGCAGGTAGTGGTCGAGGATCTCAGGTGGGTTTGGGTACAGGTAACTCAACCACTACGGTAGGTTGGTAGAGTAGGACAGAAGGGGAAGAGGAGAACGGGAGTTACAAAGGGTCGTAGTCCGAGAAAAGTTTACTCAGTTGAGAGACGTAGTCCACCGGTTTCATAACCTCAAAGTCGAAGTTGTAGTCAGGATGGTTACTTGTGGGTCCTGACTACGGGAAATCCTACTTGACCAACCTAGAGGAACGTCAGGTTCCCTGAGAGTTCTCAGAATAGGTTGTGGTGTCAAATTTTCGTAGTCAAGAAACCGCGAGTCGGAAGAAATACCAGGTCGAGAGTGTAGACATGTACTGGTGACCTTTTTGGTGTGGGAATCTTGGACCATGAAATGTACGTGACTTTAATTATGACAAAACAAAAAAAAAAAAAACCAGTTAACTTAAAATTCGGAAAATAGAGGTAAATTTTTACCTTCTGAAATAAAGGACTATTTCTATAAAGTTTATGACAATCACTCTTCGTAAAACCCCTTCGTCTCTTCGTTAAAGTTTAGACCTTTAGTATGTACGAAGTGCAAGTAAGACTTCCATTTGAATCGACAAGTCACTCAAACGACATACCCTCTTTCTTCGGACTTCCCCAGAACATCTAGTCGTCAACTCTAGGTAATGGGAAGACCAAACTGAGAAAAAAAATTAACTTCATTGAAAAGTCAAGACCTTAGAAACGAGCAATTGAGACAGATATTCGATGTTTTGAAAAACAGTGACGGAAGACGGTCCTAGAGTAACAAGAAATCTTAGTTGTAGGTATCGACTCCCAAGACGAGGGAGAACGGGAGACGAAGAATCATCCACCCTGGTCCCTCGTCCACTGTTCGACTCATACACAAAGTACCTATGGACCGGAGAAAACAATGAAAATAGACTCCATCCCCTGTACTGACCTTTGATGTCTCTAGTTGGTACAAACGTATAACATCTCAATTATCTCGTCCACCTCTTTAAATTTTACACTGAACCCGATTTGAGTGTCTCTGTCCCTCATCTTACCACCAAGGTCCCAAACCCTCTACACACCCCTTGTACTCCACAACCGACTTCCCATGTTTGACAATCAATGTTCTGCTCATTCCAAACCACTAGATACTACTAATGTCAATTGTTATAACACAATATTGTTGTGACGTAATATATGAACCTTCAACGACTTTCTCGTCCAGGGTTTGCAAGAGTGGTGAGTGTCTTTCACCATCGATACACTCTGCCACCTCCACGACCGACTACACTACCCCATCGGCAAAATGTCGCACAACCACTCAGTTTGGTCGTACATACGGCACTTGAGTGGACCACAAGATGGGATTAATTTCAAAATTTTATTATTTTTTACACCGAACTTATCCGTTCGTATTAATAGTTGATGTTCGTAAAATACACTTAGTAAATGTAAAGTATAAACTAATAATTGGGACATGTTATCGATAATGTACGCATAACAATTTGAATATATGGAGTAGTTCGTAAGTACACTGAACTTGTAAAAATAAACAATAACAATGACATCAATACTAAGGTGTTATTTTCAACATCTCTTTTTTTTACACGAGTCTTAGGGCGGTGATTCGAATTAGTGACTATCGTAAAACTACATTAAAATAAGAATAAAAAAATGTACCTATATAAAGATAATTTTCAAATACAAATATAGACGAAAAATTTTTGAATGTTCCTAAAGACCCGCGGAAATTTCATTATTCTGATTAAACAATTCGGAAGACACTTTTCGTCTACAATATTATAACCGTATAATATCAATCTTTAATATAAAATCAGAACTATTCATCTACAACGAATATATCTTATCTGGAGACAAGGGTAAATACTTTTAGTTCTGAAAGAATTAATGACGAAAACGAGTTGGCTATTCTGACAACCGTCTAAAAGAGAAGGAACCGACCTAAAAAAAAACATCCCAAGCTACCTCGTTGAGATCTTTTGCACTCCTGCCACTAATATCTAATTTACAAGTGTTTGCTCGTAGACCGAGTCGAAAATTAAATGGTAGGTCAAACTTTACAGTATAATAAGTAATGTTGATTTTGTAAATCGAGACCAGGTCTCTAATATTCGAAACATTTACCTTAAAACCACATACACCTACATTAAGTCATCGTCTTGACCTTCAGTCTAGATTTCTCTAACCATGGATTCAACCCTTAGTTTACACTAAAATTTTACTTAAGACGTAGGTATCGGTTGTGTAGATTTTTTACACTAAAGGGGGATGAAAGATTTCGTCAATCCCAATCTTTCTCTCCGTCGAGAAGTACCAAACGAAGGTGTCGAATCGTATACCAGACATATTACACATTTCTATATATTAAAAATTTATAAAGACTACCTACACTTTCGGTGACTCCGACAGAACAAAATTTTTATTTAAAATAACAGATATGTACCCATGCTTTCCGTTAATTTATACCATGATCAATGTATTAAATTGAAGAGCTCTCCTACTCACGTATTTAACTCCGGACGTACACTAAAATCCTTGGGGCAGGGAAGGATTGTCCTTCATCATCTCGTTCCTCTGAAGTGGGGACACGAAACAAAACAAACGCAAGACACCTATCTCGTTGAACGACTCGAAGCAGTCCTCAAAGAAGCTGTCCTTCTGGTTGAAGTTCTGATGTCCTTCTTGTCATGAATGGAACACTTCTCCAATCTCATACTCTCCACTCTCAGACGCACGTCACTCATGGACACTTAGAACTTATAAACAGGTTGTAAGTCCGTCAAGTAAAGAAGGAAAGATCTCAGACAAAAAGAAGAGAAGAAAATAAAATGATTCAGAAAATTTAAGGAAAAGATTCTTTTGTTATTATTTAAGGAAAAGATAACAGAACATACACAGACACTTTAGACAAAAGAAAATAAAACTATCGAACTTCTTGTACTTTTATAGAGTACGTTCAGTACAACTTAGATGGGAATGTCTGTAACATTCTGTAACATCTGTAACATTCTGTCTTTTAGTACATTCTTTAGTCAAAATGTCATTTTCCATAAAAAATCCAGACGTATGGTTTTTAATCTTTCTAAGTGGCATAAAATTTGACAAATAGGTAAAGACTGTAGAATGAGAACGGCCGACAGTCATACGCAGATGATGTATGTACCAAAATTAGATTACCACAAGTCATTAAAAGGTACACAGAAATCCTAATTTCTAACTGTATGAATCTCCATTATTTAATAAGGTCATATAATCATACGATCTTGAAAAAATGAGAAAGGGTTAACGACCTGGTGACATCCTCAAAAGGAAAAGAGTGACAATACTAATAGTTGACCTTTTTAGAAACACGTTTTTTCTAAAAAAAAAGAAGAATACAATAAAATGACTAATATAAGATTATGTCTTGAAGACTCTATCTTACAAAATAACCAGAATAGTATATATACTTTCTAACGAAACATTTAACTGATATGATTAAATATGACATTTACAAAGGGACATCGGGGTGGTTGTAACTGAAAATATTAAGATTGAATTAAAGTGATCATATCCTTATTCCTTTCATGATATATATGTATGTCCTTCGAATTAAACGTAAAATTTACCATCTTCCATTGTAAAAAGATGCATAGACAACAAAGAAAAATGTACTTACTAGAAAGACACAAGAAACGGACGAACAGGTCAACTTTAAGTATTAAAATAGACAAACACGGAAATGTAAAACAGAACGACCAACGTAAGACAGAAAAAATAATCAAAAAAAGGCAAGAACGAGAAAAATACCAAATCCGAAAATAATAACACAAATTTCATAACCCAACCGGTTTTTCAAACAAACTCAAAAAGTATTGTAGAATGTCTTTTTTAGTTTACTTGAAAAACCTATTGAGTTATGATAAACTACTGAGTAGACGACGTTGACGAATTTTAAAGAAAAATTTTTAAGTATAAAGATTAAACAAAAAATTAATCGAAATAGTTATAAAAGTAGGAGATAATTTCTAAGTCCATAAAATTCTTAAAACTGACACTCGACAGAAGTGCAGACGAGAGACGGGAGGATAGGTGAGAGGACGACTGACTTACGAAATAGGTATGTCTACATACAAAAGTTGAAGATTTGTAGAAACTCTTAGATGGGTTCTATAATATCAGATTTTCTTACTGAAAGATTAAATCAAAAGTCACACCTGTTGTCTAGTTCCTCAATTCTCGAGTCGTACTTCTTTTATAATTTTTCAATCGTCTGGTCAAAAACGTCCTTGTTTTCCATTTAAAATTTTTATGAATTTTATACAAGAACAATATTTAGAACATTAAATCTTCAATTTTAAACATAAAAACAGTATTTTGTATAAAAATTCATAAAATCGGATACATTAAGATTTTTACTGAAGTCACCGAAATCATGTAATTTGTAGACGTTTTTATTTTGGAGTCGAGAATTTTGATTGAAACTCGATTTATTGAAAATGGTCTGAAAATTTTCATTAAAAACGACAAATAAAGAGTCAAACATTCACCTATTAGTACAATGACTTTTTATTCAATGAAGCATAAAATACGAAAACTCTTTATCCTTCTTTTTAACTCTTTGAACATGAATGGTTAGAAACAACAAAGACTAAGGAAAGAACTTTATGTCTTTACTTTACGATCGGTGATAAAAGTATAAAACCCCTACCGTTTAAGAAAACAATTCAGTATATCAAGGTCATCTATTTATAATACCTTCAGGACGATCTTCGTCTTCCTTAAAATTTAAATGTTCGGAACTGCTGTGAGCAGAGAGTGCGGGACGTCAGATCAGACGGGTCGATAGCAGACGTATTTCCGAACACTACATCTCATTTCTCTCCGACTTCTCGCTTGTCACAAAAGGAACCAGAAACCACCAGAGGGTAGATTTCCCGACCCTCAAGTCCCTTGGTCCAAAGGTACGAGACAAACAAGTGGTAAAACGTTGTACTATGACTCCCGTAGAAAAAAAATTGGTATTTCACTTTGTCGACGACAGACAGACGTCGGAAGGAACGTCTCTGCACCCCATCCAACGCCCCTCTACCGTCCGTACTCACTCGACGGAATCACCCCGACTCCGGGCCCCCGTCGGTCATCTGTGACGACCCTGGGACGCACGTGTCTCCCCGTATCGTCACCGAACCGGCTCTCAAACAAGCGAAAAGGACATTCTAGAATTGTCCCTTTGGACTCGCTCCAGAGACTCGTTGGGACGTCTTGACCACCGGGTCGGCCATCTCGCAGGCAGATGTGACGCCCTCTGGGCCCAAGCTCGGGACCCAACCCTTCTAGGGGACCTCTTCCTTTACCGTTAGGTGAGGTCATGACAACGGACCTTTTAGGGTACCTGTCTCCTCGGACCATGCGATGTCAGATACTCCAGCGTTTCTCAACCTGTGCTGACTCGTTGAAGTGAAGTGAAATATCTTGTGTTTACCTCTTCCGTTACCGTGGGGTGAGGTCGTGAGAACGGACCTTTTAGGGTACCTGCCTCCTCGGACCACCCGACGTCAGGTACCCCAACGATTCTCAGCCTGTGCTGACTCGTTGAAGTGAAATTGAAAAGTAAAAGTACGTAACCTCTTCCTTTACCGTTGGACGAGGTCATAAGAACGGACCTCTTAGGGTCCCTACCCCCTCGGACCACCCGACGGCAGATACCCCAGCGTGTCTCAGCCTGTGCTGACTTCGCTGAGTCGTCGTCGTCGTCGTCGTCGAATCTTGTGTTTTCCTACTCCTGACCTCCGAACGACAACCTTGGCGCCACAGTGCTCGGGTCACATATTTATTACCCTCTTCACGCAAGAGACGAGGGTTCTTCGTCATAGAGTCGAAAAAGGAAAGAAGACCGTTCACATCAAGAGAGAAAGACGAGAAGATAAAATCGGATAAAAATATAACAATTAATTGACTATAGGACGGGGCAAGAAACGGGAATAGGACGGCATTTACCTTGTTCCACCTCTCTTTATCTCCGCGAATTGGAATTCAAGAGAATTCTCTTGCAGAAAGATCCTACTGTGTGGTCGCGGAACAAGACGAGGCGTAGGAGTCAAACATAAGAAGTCGATGGTACTGAATTAAGACACTTTAGACTCAACAAAAAGTGTCCATGTTTAGGTAATATTCGATATTCTTTGTTCGTATTCCACACAAGTCCCTAAAAAAAGAATTGGTTCATGTACGGACAGAATCTTTAATGAGATTCCTTCCCCAGTCGTTTGATTGACGTTGGAGGACGGAAAAAAAAGGTATGACGGGTAGTCGGTTTTTTTCACCAATAACGTAAAATTTTTACCAATTTTTTAGTTTTCTTACAAAATACTGTACCCTTTCGACATTCTCTGAGCTTAGAGTCACAGATCTTTATGTCAAATAATCTCGTGTCGGTGGGAGTAAAGACGTGACGAAAGGAGACAGTGTTTCCTTCCATTCAACAATGTCTGGTGACCTCTGAACCCAAGGGTCCACCGAGTCACCACTTCTTGGGAGGACGGTCGTATCCTGTGGACCTTCTGTGTCCAGGACAGGGACCCAACCCTTCTAGGGGACCTCTTCCTTTACCGTCAGGTGAGGTCGGTCTCCTCGGACGTCCCCTGTCAGGGACCCCAGCGTCTCAGCCCGTGTTGACTCGCGTCTCCTCTGAACTCTTCCGGACCACGACTCTACACCACGTCACTTCACGCTCACTCACTTAACCACGTGCGTCGCACTGCAGGGCCTAACCCAGGACCTTGTCTTCGTCCGGAATTACCTTTTGCATCACTTCAGATTCACTTCCGACCTCAAATCAATTATTACATGATTGCAACAAAAGAATCCAAACGTTTACATAGTACGATTACACTACAATTGTGATTCCCTTTAACTCACTAACCATTAATGAAAAGATATTTAAACTTAATAAAGTCTCATTTTTGATATAAATTTTTCCTTGATCCACCGGGGGAATGGTTTAGTTGTTGTAACACGAATCTTTCGGTAGGATAAAATAATTAACATAAATAATAACAGGTAAGCGTCTTTTGACAATGCAATTATTACTTAGTTTCCTGTTATAGAAACGATTCACAAAATTTACCTCTTCATAAAACCTGGTCATCAAACAACTGAAAATTCCAAACAAACAAACAAGGTAGGCATAATATTTCGGCATCTCACGCATGACACCTTCGACGGAGTACTACACCGTAGTGTCGCTTTTACGTGTCTCTACGTCCCGCCGAATCCAACACGTGGAGTACCCGAAAGAGCGGAAACCGGAAATGTGACTGTGCGAGTCCTCAAAGTCAAGTAGGACAGTACGCGGTCGTCAATTCGAGACTTTTAACCGAGAACGAATAGTTCAAGGGTTTAGGACACCCTCCTTCTTTCTACCAAACTTCGGGAAAGGTGTGAAGAGGTAGAAACATTAGAACTCGTTTGATATATTGAAGAAATTCGGAGTCAAAATAAAACAAAAGGAATTTTGACACGTGGTAGAGATGGTCTCCTGTCCGAACTTTTGTTCAACGTCTGACACTCTGTACCGTCTCCATAACGGACCGGGTGGCCTTATGGATGTGAACCACCAGTTTCACGGGCAAGTGGCACTGTTCGCGAGCGGCGAGCCGAGGACACAAAGACCTCAAGGACACCTAAAGCATCACGGCAACAAAAATTACTGCAATGGTCACCAATGTGACGTATCACGGAATCTCAACCGTTTCGCAAATTACAGTTATAATAATACGTAATTCATAATGATACCGTTGGGTTCGTACACCTGAACTAGGCAGGGAGAGGGTCAAAAGACACTCTGTCGAGTTGGTCAATTCTCTTTTGATCCGGGGTGTCCTAACTTAGTCCGAATTAGTATTGGACGTGAGGTGAGGTCATGAGAACGGACCTGTTAGGGTACCTGCCTCCTCGGACCACCCGACGTCAGGTACCCCAGCGATTCTCAGCCTGTGCTGACTCGCTGAAGTGAAAGGGAAAAGTGAAAGGACGTAACCTCTTCCTTTACCGTTGGGTGAGGTCACAAGAACGGACCTCTTAGGGTCCCTGCCCCCTCGGACCACCCGACGGCAGATACCCCAGCGTGTCTCAGCCTGTGCTGACTTCGAAGAGTCGTCGGGGTCGTTCGTATTGGACTTCTAAGTTCCAAAGGGCCTCCGCCATACCAGTCCACTCCCTCCAATGTCCCTCGTGACCGAACGCGTGACGAGACGGCAGGAAGGACACGAACCCACCGCCTCGTGGACCCTTCTCAAACGGACAAAAGGTGGAACGATAAAGACGAACCCCTTCTTGGACTCACAGCTATCGGTAGCTAGGGTGAACTCCCCCAAGGACCCACGGCCGGAGGACGACAGACGAGAGGACGAACCAATTTTGTACGGCAGGTCTTGGGTACGAGGGGGCTCCGGAGACGTCGGTCGCGAGTCGTTCTGACAGAAGACTGTCTCAGTGAGGGAGTCGTATCGGTTTCCCACAATAGAGACGGACTGTAAAATCCGGTAAACAACATTAATCTCTGAAATTTTTTTTATGAATGAGAAACTGAAGTATAACCCATATTTTTGACTTGTTTTTTATTATAATGCAGGGTGTAGAGAATTCACAAACCTTAAACCTGGGTACCATACATAAAGTCTGATAAATCAGTTTTTTTACTTGATAAAGTCTTATAAATCAATTATAATTGATTTATAGTTGTAAATCAATTATTTTACTTGACAAAGCCTTATAATTCACAAACCTTAAACCTGGGTACCATGCATAAAGGTTTTTTTACTTGACAAAGTCTTACAGATCAATTGTGTCGTTACAAATCAACACGGTTAGCAAATTGTAAGACTCGACTTTTTATGAATGACGACCGTTTAGAATGAGAATGTCGTTCTCCGGGTGTTCAAACTTAGTTTTCCACCTTTACTCGACCTAAGCCTGTTAGTACGTCACGGATTTTCGTGAGGCCTTCGACGACTCCTGCCACGTCCGTTCTTGCCTCTCGGGAGCTCGGCGGTGGAAGGTGTGCCCTTTCCACGACGGTGATAGAATACAATTCTACCTTAACTGAAGAGTGAAACTTCACTTGCAAAAGCCAGCATTTCTTATAACAAACTAAAATGAAGGCAATACACATCCATAGACAAAGTTTACACCTAGGAAATTGTCTCTTCTTTTTTTATTATTCAGATATCTCAATGTGGACACAGGTTTCGTTCTAAATATCTATGAGTAAGCTACATCGGGTAACGAACTGTTTGACTAACAATGTAAGGAAGTCACATACATTCCTTTTTATGTCTTAATACAAAAACAATGAACTCGTCTTGTTTAGTTTGCTCCACCACTACGTCCGTACGGACCTTATCTTCTCTTACTGGAACGTTTTCGACTTCTACAAGGACAACCATTCATTCTCAATGATCTAAAATTGACTTCGTTAGTAGAATAAAAAGTACACTGAACAAAAAAAAAACTCATTGTGGACTCTTTTCAGTATATATAGAACCCCTGGTGATAAAAGTCAATTGATCCACTCCACTCCACTCCACTCCACTTCAGCGAGTCAGTACAGACTGAGAAACGCTGGGGTACCTGACATCGGATGGTCCGAGGAGGTAGGTACCCTAAGAGGTCCGTTCTTATGACCTCACCCAACGGTAAAGGAAGAGCCCTAGAAGGGCTGGGTCCCTAACTTGGGTCCAGAGGACGTAACCTCCGTCTGCGAAATTGGAGACTCGGTGGTCCCTAATTAAGGGTCTTATATTAACGAAATCTATATTAAAAATACCTTTTAAAACGATTTCACATATTTATGAACAAAAACGGACTTCTCAGTTTGTATAAACTTGAAAAAGAACTACTGAGTTCGCAATAACGAGTACTGTCAATACGATATACAAGTTCGACGAATTTCATATGCACCAAAGAAAGAGGGTCCGACTTACAAGGATCTAACACCACCACAGCCATACGAAACTATACTGTCTTATTATGGGAATACATCCGAAAATCCTGAACCGTACAGCAAAGTCAATTAGTGGGATGTCAAATTCGTCGAATAAGGGAAAAAGGGGGGAGAATCCCGGTGAAGACGAGTCGCATGCAGAGAAGTAATTGCGCAGACGCAGAAAGAGAGACAAGCCAGGCATAGTGACGACGACAGGATTAGGGTACGTCGAAAAAAGTACAGAGGGACAAAAAGAATGGTAAAGATACAAACAGAGAATCGACAGTATCTATGGGAAGGTACGACTGAGGTTAAATAAGACTTTTTATCCTTCATTGTCGTATAGAAACCAAGAAGAATCGACAAAAGTAAGGAAAAGTTAGAGGCACTAATAAAGACATCAATATCGAGTAACAAACACCGACTTTAACGACTCACAGACTCCAGGTTCACTTACTTACTTATAGTTGTTGCGACGTTAGATACTTGTAAATCGGACTTTCTTTATTTGGTGAATATGAAAATCACTTGTATTCATCGAACTTGTGTCGTATTGACAGTACTCGTTATTGAGACTCAGTAGTTCTTTTTCAAGTCTATACAAACTGAGAATGTCGTTTTTGTTAATCAGGAAAGGTACATATCAAAAGGATAGAAGAGTTTAAGAAAGTATAGGTATAAGAAAACTCAACGGTCAAGTCACATAAAGGAGTTTCATTTCAAGTCCCGTTCTCGTTCTTGTACTCAAGTATTTATTCCTCATTCCTACTAGTACACAAAAAAACATTCCGGTACTTCATTAGGTCACTAAGAATTTCATACCAAGAACTTGGTCGTCACAGTCGGAATGGGTCCCTGAATAAATTGTCTTTGCGTATAAGAATCCAGGGCAAGGTCTACCTGTCGCATTCTTTAAGAACCTTACATCGGCTTGTCTGACGCAAAATTGTTCGAGAGGTCCACTAAAACCAGAAACGATTACAAAATCTTGGTGACCGAAGCTACAATTTCTTTATAACTCCCGTTCCTGGTACATAAGAAGCCTTAAAAACGGCATGAATGGGATCAGGATCTGAGGGACTCCAAATCCAACTAATATTTCTATAACACGAATGAAAAATTTTTAATTTACCTTCCAAGAAATTTAAGATATCACGAAATATTAAAAGTCTTCAAAGTGTGCGTACTAAGGGATACCGGGGTATTCTGTCGACGGAAAACGGCGGACGGGATGTCGGGGGGAAAGACGGGAGAGGGGTGCCCACTGGTGATCCCACAAGAGAAATGGACACTCAGACGAGGAGACGAAGGAAAGACAGGATCAGTGATCGAACAACATCAAAAATACAAGGTGTACACTCACTGTAGTGGTCGCAATAGAAGGACAGACTGAGTGAAGTAAATCGTTTTACGGGAGGTTCAGGCATGTACAACGACGTTTACTGCTTTCAAGTGAGAAAAGGTGCCGACTCATCATAAGGAGACACACACACACACGCGCGCGCGCACACACGTACACGCACGCGCACACACACACAGAGACACGCACGTGCGCGTGGTGGAGAAACAGACGAGTCGACGAAAACCTGGGAATCCACCGAAGGTATAGAACCGCGAACATTTACTGCGGCGACTCTTGTGATCCCACGTGCATATAAAGGCGTATCGCCACGACGACGAACGCACAAATGGGACCCCACTCGGCGACCCGGTATGCCATCGAGACCAAAATCACAGACTTTTTGGCGGTGTCACAAAAGGTGGCGCCGACGTGGTCAAATACAAGGGTGGTTGTCACGCGGTCACCTAATCAGCAGGAAATCGAAACTAAAAGACTTAAACTTTTACTACACGACACTTCTTCAGAAAAACAGACAAACCCGTAAATAGAACGAGACACAAGAGACTCGAAGGACCTAGACATCAAAAAACAAACTGTAATTAAACCGTCTTTAAGACAGTAATATGCAGTCTACAAAGAAGACAAGAAAAGAGAGAAGAAGACCATAAGAGTAATGTGTATGCAATGGGAAAAATGCCAACAGAATCCATGAACCAAGACAAAAAAGGGTCAGAAACAGGAGAAACGAAAAGACAAAAACTCCTACGACAGCTATTTAGGAAATTGAGTCTCGAAGAAAGGAGTCAAAACAGGTCGGATGATTATTAGGGCAGTCTCCGTAAGAAGTGGAGACAATGTCACAAAAGCTAGAGATCATAAAGACAAAATAAGAAAGATCCCAAAGACAGAGACATGAAGCTAACGGGCAGATAAGGGCGTACGACAGATGAACCAGGCTGTCTCAAGAATCGTAGCATCGACGCCAAGAAAACGCAGGGACCCGCTATCGGGGGGTAAGGACGGCTCAGACAAGCCTTCGACCGAGAGACAAGTCCCGTCAGGCACGGAGAGTCACACGGAACACCCAAAGGAACTACGGAACCGCACCGCGTGTGTGGCCCCGTCGCGGGGACGGCAAGGGACCACCACTCGACACCCCTCCCGTGCGTGAGGACCGAGACGTCAACCGAGAGTCGGAAAGTCGCTCGGACGCGGAGACCTCAGACTTGAAGTGTTCACGAAGAGTCAAAAAAGGAAGGGGAGAATCCAGCCTGGCCCACCGAGCTCCCTCGATCTCAACCCACAAAAGGAAGGTATCCGGTGAATCTGAGACTATTACGGGATCGTTCGCTCCGCGACAAATGGACCAAAGACGTTTCCCGTCTGGAATGATCCCTGTCTTTCGAAACACAGGAAAACGGGAGGGGGTTGGGAGTCCCCCGAAAGAGGTCATAAATGGACCCTTAGATGAACTCGAGGACCTCATTTAAGGGACTGAAACACCCTCGGGAGAGACACTGACCCCGGGGGATCTCAAATTGAGACACGACAAGTGTGACTCGGAGACTAAAATGAGACTCGACAGGCGTGACTCGGAGACCGTTGATTGGTCCACGTCGAGTCCCGAGGGGCGGGACCGAAGACACCGTCGAAGACAAGTAATCGGAGAGGACATTCGGCTCTGAGGGACGTACACAGACAGAGAGAATATCCTACCATGGTCAGACGAGACACAGAAGGAGAAAGAATACCTGGGTCTTCTCGACAACTAAAAAGTCGGACAAAATCGACAAAGGAACAACAATCCTATGTCACCGTTGAAGATTCGAGGAATATACGTCTGGGTCCTTGGTCTTCAGAAGACCTAATTAAAACTTAGAGACCTGACCACCACGAAAATGTCTTCTTAAAACTCATATTTCTGATAAAATTATATCAGTGACCACTTTTCTTTGAGACTCAACATGTCAGGCAGTCCCGCTTGTGTCTCGTTTCGGCACGACACAGAAGCACGGAACTCTCGCGTCATACGAGTACGGAACGTGTAGGTCCCAGGGTAATTTACACACGCCAACTTAAAGGTCTTATAGGAATCACCGCCCCATCACCAGAGATCTCCGTTTGACGACCTAAGCCTGGGAACCGAGACGGTAAAGTGTCCGTACACTGGTAAATAAACGGGAATAGGAATAGTTACTCTACCCTAACATTCAAAGTTGGAGTATCCCACCTACACTCCAAACTTACATTTCGAGGTTCTCCGAACCACCATTTCTTAGGGGGACGGTCCGTCCTCTATGTCCAAGTTAGGGAACTAGCCCTTCTAGGGGACCTATTCCTTTGCCGTTAGGTGAGGTCATAAAAGTGGACCCTCTAGGGCATCTGTCTCCTCGGACCGCCGACGTCAGGTCGCTCGACGTCTCTCAGTCTGCCCTGACTCGTTTACTTGTCGTCGGCGGTTCTCGTCGCGGGCCGCGCACCGGACGCGACGCGTGGCAGTCGGGGTCGGCGGTGGCGACGACGGCGCTGGCGACGACAGTAGTCCTCGCACGAGACCGGAGGGACAGTGAGGACAGTACCTCACAACGGAGACGAGGGACTTCAGCAGACGCACTGTCGAGAGACGTGGTCGTGTTCAAGGCCACACACACACCCGAGGGATCACTGACGTCTCGTTGTCGGGGCGTCTCCCTCATCTCCTCTCGTGCACGAACACTTCATGTCCGGCTGAGTGCACGACCACCGTCACAACGACTGCTACGTCCTGCCGTGACCTCTGGTGTCGTCTCGCGACGACTCGGTGGGCCTCTACGTCGAGGCCTTGCCGGTGCGCCGTGTGTCGGGCGCGGACGCCAGTCGCACCAAGAACTGCGAAGTCGAAGGTCTCTGTCCCTCGGTCCAGAGTTACCCAAACCAAACAAAAATTACAGTCACACCTCGATCAGTGTTCTAAGATGTCCTCAGAACGTCGAATCTAAATCTTTGTAAGGTTTATGTATCTTTTTGTATCTCTTATTATATTACTTATCAGTTCATAGGCGACGGCAGATTTTTAATTTTTTTGTTTTTTTATTACATTGTAGAACGGTGTACACAAAGTCTATGAAGACAATAACCATAATAACAATTTCCTTTTTCTGTATTGGCTAATTAACTTCGGAGGGAACCAGGGGAGGTCTAGGGTTAGGACGGAGAAAAGGGGTCTATGCGATACTATAGATAAAGGGTCTATAGATAAGAGGTCTGTGTGATATATGTCTCTTCTATGTGATACGGCTCTAAGTCAGTCAAGTCAAGTCAGCGAGTCCGCGTAGGCTGAGAAACGCTGGGGTACTTAGCGTCGTGCGGTCCGGAGGGACAGGTGGTGGTACAGGTGGTGGTAGAGGGCCTCAAGTGAGTCTGAGTGCAGGTAGCTCGGCCACTACCGTAGGTCGGTCGAGTAGGAGACAGCAGGGGAAGAGGAGGACGGGGGTTAGGGAGGGTCGTAGTCTCAGAAAAGGCTACTCAGTTGAGAAGCGTACTCCACCGGTTTCCTGACCTCAAAGTCGAAATCATAGTAAGGGAGGTTTCTTTAGGGTCCCGACTAGAGGAAATCCTACCTGACCAACCTAGAGGAACGTCAGGTTCCCTGAGAGTTCTCAGAAGAGGTTGTGGTGTCAAGTTTTCGTAGTCAAGAACGACTCTAACCACGTATAGTTAAGGTATGTAAAAAATCCGAAATTCCGGAAACATTTGTAGACCTTTCGATGTGTCACGACAAAACAGTCGAGGAACTTGAATTGATTCGCTACCGACCCCGAGTGGGCCACCGGGGTGCTGGGGCGCCAGCCCCGGCGTACAAGGGTCACGTCCCCGCACCCAGGCTGGGGGCCAGGCCCTTGACTCCAGGGTGCACGGTGCACCACGTCGGTTCTCCATTATTTCTTCGTTTGCTACAGAATGACACAGAATAAGACGTCGAACAAAGAAGCGGAGTCATAAAACGAAAACTCTGAACGGACATAATATGGATACTGAAAAATTGTCAATATTAAGAAAGTGATATATTTATGTGGTATTAAGTAGATAAGTACACATTACTTGTCCGGTGAAGGTCAAAAAACAACAAATTTTGTCTATCAATGTCACCCGTAAGGATCTACGCACAAAAAGACACGTGTACTCTCAACCCTACGAAGATCTCGAACTAATCATGTACCTATATTTTTCCACTCCGACAACAGCAGATCTCCAGTCCGGACCCCCAGACCGACAGGACTCAGGATGGGTCAATGACTCACAACTCTAGTTGTCGAGTCGTCAGACAATTAGACATTTGTCCAGGGTCGTGTCACCGACGTTTCGAGTCGTGTCCCTACACTGGGATCTTCTTTTAAGAGCGCAGCGTCCCATAGGAGTGGAAATGGTAAGAATGTGGTCGAGTGTAAAGACGGTCACTGCACTGTCAAAACCAATAGGTGTAGGAGCGACTATAAACCCAAACGATATGAAATTTGAGAAACGGTTAGACTTTACTATGGAATTTAAACGGAACCATAATTAAAGTAATTTGTAGAGAAGTATAAACATAACCGGTAAAAACAACGGAAGATACTAAACGCACCCCTAGTAAAAACGGGTAAAAAGATAACCTAACAACCACAAAAGGCATGACTGAGAATTCTCAAGGAATTGTCATGCGTCACGTTTATAAAAAGGTACAATACGTATAATTGTCTCTCCTTTTGGAATAAAGAATGAACTTTTAAATGAGTTTGAGTCATTTTTAGTGGAGATTACTAAATGAAACCCCCTTTGCGGAATTTCTACGTCTCTAAGAAATCCACGGATTCGTCAACCTTCAAGAAAAGACGAAGTTATTAAATATTTCTTTTCATTGAGGAAAACCAAAAGATTACAATCCATCTCGATGAGATAAATATTCTATTCAATAAAAAATCTTGTCTTCCGAAGATGGAACCGGTATATGACCTTAGTACCACTCCAATTTTTTTTTTTTCTGGTTATAGACTCAGGGTGAGGTCTCTACAAATAACACATAAACTACACTCTACGTCGATCCCGAGGCTTACAAATTTGCGAAGTATTCGCTGACATAACACATCGGTTGGACCTTCTGACGCGAGCCCCCTAAGAGATCTAGACGTGACGGGTTGTGTGATCGGCGACTAGTGTCCATCGACAAATTCAAGTCATCTGACTCATTGCCCGAAGGGACCACCGCGTCTCCACCTCACAGACGGACGTCACGCCCTCGGGGCCCCAACTAGGGACCCAGCCCTTCTCGACGGCCTTCTCTACCGTCTTTACCGTTGGTTGAGGTCCTAAGAACGGACCTCTTAGGCTACCTGTCATCTTCGGACCACCCGATGTCACAAACCCCAGCGTTTCTCAGCCTGTGCGGACTCACTGAAGTGAATGAAATGACTCACTTGACGCGAAAGTGAAGGAGCCAGAGAGTGCAGAAGCCAGCACGACCGAAGCGTAGGTCATCAATGGTCAGCGGCCCCGAGGACCGACAACATAGTCGCACCCATACCCCGTAAAGGTAGTGACGTCTTTTGGGATAAGCAATCACGACTAGCTTTGACCAGCAACCGAAACAAAGACGCCTTTTTCTGACTCCCGTCGCTATCTTTTCGCAGAAAGGTAATGTATTCGAAAACTTTTGGAAAACTTACAACCAAAGTTTTAAAGTATTCCATTAAAATACTTTATGGATGAATTTTTCATTTATAAAAATCTTATAATTTCTCTCGTAATTTTTTTTCTCGCTAGTAATGTCACTATAAACTCTCCTCTTTTTCCCGTCCAGTAACAACTAGAACAATAAACTCCTGTACCGAAAAGTGAGACTCGACACTAGGGATGAAAATTTCATCCTGAACATCGTAGAGTAAACTTACACTTCCTACGAGTCACTTCCGGGACGTGACACTACCGAGTCTCCCGGCCACCGAGGTTCGTGAGGTACTGGAGAAAATCAAAACAAGTCGAGGGTTGGGACGTCGTCCGCGACACACAACCCAGGCTATCTCAGAGTGTGACACATCAGTGTCGGGTCCGGAACCAGTCTCTGGGTTCCCCTCGCAGGGCGACTAAACCAGGGGCAGAGAGACGTGTGGCGAGGAAAGAGACATCACAAAGCGGGATGTTTGAGGTCGGTGAGTCGTTGGATCAGGCGGAGGAGATGAGTGACTCTGACAAGTGGAGTACCTATAGGGAAGAAAGTTCCCAACCAAAATATGACGACCAACAGGTCATGGACTTTTGTCGTCCGAATAGAGAAAACTGATATAATTCTTAACAAGTCCTACACTCTCTCCCATTCCGGGTATGATCAATAATACAGTACCCATCGTCGTCTTTAATTACAAGTCAAGTCAAGTCAGCGAGTCAGCACAGGCTGAGAAACGCTGGGGTACTTGACGTCGTGTGGTCCGGAGGGACAGGTAGTGGTTGAGGGCCTCAGGTGGGTTTGGGTACAGGTAACTCAGTCACTACGGTAGGTTGGTAGAGTAGGAGACAACAGGGGAAGAGGAGGACGGGAGTTAGAAAGGGTCGTAGTTCCAAACAGGTCGCTCAGTCGTGAAGTGTAGTCCACCGGTGTCATAACCTCAAAGTCGAAGTTGTAGTCAGGAAGGTTACTTCTGGGTCCTGACTAGAGGAAATCCTACCTGACCAACTTAGAGGAGCGTCAAGTTCCCTGAGGGTTCTCAGAAGAGGTTGTGGTGTCAAGTTTTCGTAGTTAAGAAGGTGTGAGTCGACAGAAACATCAGGTTGAGAGTGTAGGTATGTACTGGTGACCTTTTTGGTATCGGAACTGATCTACCTGGAAACAACCGTTTCACTACAGAGACGAAAACTTATACGATAGATCCAACCAGTATTGAAAAGAAGGTTCCTCATTCGCAGAAAATTAAAGTACCGACGTTAGTGGTAGACGTCACTAAAACCTCGGGGGTTTTTATTTCAGTCGGTGACAAAGGTGACAAAGGGGTAGAGAGATAAACGGTACTTCACTACCCTGGTCTACGGTACTAGAAACAAAAGACTTACAACTCGAAATTCGGTTGAAAAAGTGAGAGAGGAAAGTGAAAGTAGTTCTCCGACAAAGCAAGGAGAAGTGAAAGACGGTATTCCCACCACAGTAGACGTGTAGACTCCAATAACTATAAAGAGGGCCGTTAGAACTAAGGTCGAACACGAGAAAGGTCGGGTCGTAAAGAGTACTACATGAGACGTATATTCAATTTGTCCGT